>JASPKZ010004481.1:0-93053 GCA_030220185.1 Diploptera punctata
CCAGTACTTGAAATCTATTAGCAATTTTGATTTGGTATTCTTGCCGCATTTCATCATTTTTCAAGTTTTTTAATTCATATTTTACAGAATCATCTTTAGCGTTCGTTCCTCTCATAAAACATTGGATCTTACAACAGTTAATTATCATTGCCTTATTTGGGTCTAAAAATGTACTTTTACTGGTTTCTTTTTACATTTCAGATATAACACCAATGGTGAGGTATGTGATAAAAAATTCAGGAATCTAAAAACCTCTTATTCAAGAATAAAAGATTCCAAAAAAAGCATCAGGAGGAGCTGGAATCTCATGGGAATGTTATAACATATTTTCAGATATTTTCATGGCTGATGAAAGCATAAATCCAATGTCACAGCTCTCGACTGAAATACGAGATGTGACAATGGATGCACTTCCATCAACTTCTGAAATATCTGAAAATATGCCTGCAACACCAAGGAGCTCTCTTGGTCCTAAAGAAAAAAAATATAGAAGATTAGAACTCCACAGAAAAATAATGAACGACATAGAAACAAATAAAGTAGAGGAACTGAGAAAAATTAGACTGGCATTAGAACGTTCCAATGAGCTCTTACAAGAGAGAAACACAATTTTAAAAAAATAATGCAATTTATTTGAAAAATTAATAAATAAAGAATAAATTAAACTGTGTGGTATCAATATTTGGATAGATATGGAGAAAATCTGACAGTTTCAATTAAACATATATATATATATTTATATTATAATTTGGGAATTTTTTAACATTATGAGGTTTAATTCATAAGAATTAAATGAATCGTGATTTCTTCTTACCTCATACTTCTATGTTTTTTTAAACACAGCACTGCAGTATCAGCGACCATCATCATCATCGTCCTCAGTCATGAAAACAGCTGAGGCTGGTGACATAGAAGTATGAGGTAAGAAGAAATCATGATTCATTTAATTCTTTTATATATATATAACACACACACACATACAGGGTTCTTCATTTGTAACCTAACATGCACACAGCATTTTGCCCGTAGTAAATATGTATATATATATCTCACTTTATGTTTGAAATTAAAAATAATTATATAACTTTACATAAAATTTAGGTCATTATTATTTGTGAAACAAATAAGAATGAAAGCCATCTTTACTGTACACCCTTAGACAAAAAAATTGAGTCATCCGCAGATTCTATCAACCGATCGGGGAACTTTGTGAATGCTCGCAGAAGCCGTATTCACATCAACATGTGTTCAGTAATTGTACTGGGTTGTTTGCTAGTTAACACAGTGCACACTCAAGCAACATAAAAGAGAGAGCTTGGCTTAGTGTGTTTCCGTGGTCAAGAGATTTAGCAGACATCATCTACGTTCGTAACCTCATGGGTTCAATTACCGTTCTACCTTCTTTTTTTTAACTGAATGTTAGAATAGCATTTTGCCTGTAATATAGTTTCATATTTAATTTTATATTTGGGTTTTATGGCTTTAATGCACACACACAAAAACATAAATTAAAACCTTCTTCTAATAATAAATGAGAAAAAAAAAATCTTCTAAAATGAAAATTTTAACAAAAACATGTTCAATATCGGGTGTATGAACCCTCAGCATCTATTACTGCCCTCAATCTGTGTGGCATTGATGCAATCAAATTTCTACAGGCACGTGGACGATCGGCTAGAGAATCCCAGATGTCTTGAATTTGTGCCCATAAGCCGTCTTTCGTGCATCTGCAGGCCAATTAGAGTTCATCTCTATTTTCATCTTAGCCCACATATTTTTAATTGGATTCAAATCTGGTGAACAGGGAGGCCAGTCTATCACTCTGATATCCTGCCTCTCCGAGAACCAGTTTGAAACTGCTCGACAAGTGTGGACAGATGATTATCCTGTATGAATTCAATAAGTCCATTAGGATATGTCATCCTCACAGATGGAATCAAGATGTTCTCTAGTATACCCTTATACTGCACATTGTTCTGCCTATGTCCTTGTGTGTGCACTGAGCCATGGTAAAACTCGATATGATTCATTATAAACAAACTTGTTAGCGGCTGTCGCTTTTGCACAGATGTCTGCACATCACAGTCTATTGAATGCAATACATTGTGGTAAATATAATTGTTACGATAACGACATTAACATTGATTTAATTCAAATGTCAAAATAAAATGTTGTATTTAATTCATAAAACATTTTAATACAAATATAAAAAAACTGCATAATTCAGGACACGAACCTGCTAACTTCATTAATAGAAACAGTGACTGCATGCTTTAGTGCTGACCTAACAAGGCATGTAGTTGATGCCACATAACACAGTAGCTCAGGGACTGCAGAATTATGACTAGTTTCCTAGTTTGTACCCAGCGCTGTGCCGAGTAGGACTTAGAAGAAATGTGCATTCAAGAGATGACTCATTTTTTTTGTCTAAGGTTGTACAGTTATTAATGCAGATACTGACATATTTCCTTGTGAATGAACAGATTTTCTCCATAATTCTCCACTATTTTATATGACTGATACAATATACTCTCTCTCTTTGCATGGGCATTCCCAACCACTCCTTCATCAACTTCCCCATTGTCATCTTCATCACCAATATCATCATCATTACCATCTTCATTTCTCCACCACTCTTCTTCCTCTTCATTTTGAAGAATGACGAGTTATGGAGCACACATGCTGCCATAATAAAGTTTGGAATATCGTGGGTGTTGGTCATGTCTAAATATTTCACAGCCGCCTACATTTACCCTTTAGCATGCCAAATGCTCGTTCGATGATGGAACGAATGCCACTTAATTTATTATTATAGGCAACCTGCTCTGGATTCAAATGGCCATTGTTCCTGAATGGTGCCATAATGAAGGGCAGCAGAGGATATGCTGCATCACCAATTATATGCTGATGTGGAGGCAGAAGAGGGTCTTCACCTGACAATTCTGCATATAATGGACTTAGCCTAAATGCCCTAGCATCATGACAATGCCCAGGAACACCTGCAAAAACATTTGTGAAAAGCATTCTATGATCACAAACGGCTTGCAGGTTAAAAGAATGGACCTGTTTTCTGTTGTAGTAATCGTGTGCATTATGCACTGGTTTAATTTGAATTTGACAACCATCAACTCCTCCTACAACGCCAGGGAAACCGCGTGATTTTCTTTTGAATTCTCTTACAATTATCTCGTGATCCCTACCGAACGGCCATTTGATATACACATTCCTCATTTGTACGAGGATTTGCAAAATTTCATTAAAAATCAAATGGACTGTGCTGGAGGATAGATCAAATCTATCCCCAATGTCCAAGAAAGATTCATTTTTTGCAAACAACCACACAGATACCATGACTTTTTTCCTGAGTGGAATTCTGATATGCCTTCTTTCATGATGATGTCCCACAGCTAATACCAGTTCCTGTAATAAATATTAAAATTTTAGTTTGACGCTAGGTGGAACCACAATCTGTGAAGTCCTACAAAAAGTTTATACAGTTATTACTAGATGGAACCAAATGGCTTGGAAATCAACATGACCAATCTTTGCAATAAATTCCCAAACATTTATTAGAAATGGATGTACAGCAACATCCCCCTTCCTAATCTAACAAAACTCTGATGTACACTAACTTGTCCCATTGGAACCTATCAAAATATTGTGTGGAATTTATTGTGAATGTTGGTGACACGATTTCACTGCCATCTAGTAGAAGTTACATTAAGAATTCGCGCATGCACATTTCAATTCTGTACAACTTTGAAGAAATATTCATGTACGTAGATAAATATTTAATAATTGTAAAAAATTATTATAAGTATCATTGCAAAATGTTTAAAACAGTATGAAATATTAGTAAAGAATGAAGAAGTGTGTAGAGCAACAGTATTACAAGAATATAATATGGAAAATCAAGAGGAAATTAATCTAAAGTTGAGCCATTAGTCATAAATAATGATACAGTTCACAGCCGTAGAGAAGACATCACTTCTCATCACTGGATGCTTTTCTTATTGTTATATTCTCATGAATTAAGTTTTTCTTAGTCAATATAAGTGAACATAAATTATATTTGAAGAGAAAAATTTTTGCCTAGACCGAGACTCGAACCCGGGACCGTTGGCTTTCCGGGCCAAGTGCTCTACCAACTGAGCTACCGAGGCGAGTTACAATCTAGACGCAAATTTTTCTCTTATATACGTTGTAATTCCCTATCGCCAAATGCTTTTGAAACCATTGCTTCTATCTTTGCAAATGGCGGCTTCTTAGTTAAGAAGACATTTAAGTTATGTAGATAGGAAATAACACTATGAGGTTTAAATCATATTTAAAGAGAAAAATTATACGCTCAGACCGGGACTTGAACCCAGGACCCTTGGTTTTCTAGTCCAAGTGCTCTACCATTTGAGCTACCTGAGCAAGTACCGATCTAAACGCAAATCTTTCTCTATATACGTTGTAATTCCCGCCCACCAAATGCTTTGAAGCCTTTGCTTCTATCTTTGCAAATGGCGGCTCCTATATTAAAAAGACATATTTGGGAATTATACATTACATTATAAATGCCAGTACGGCTATTTTCGATATTTTTATTATTAATTTCATACATCTCAATGATGGATAAATCATGGAAGTCCCAGTCTGAGCGTATAATTTTTCTCTTTAAATATGATTTATCCATCATTGAGATGTATGAAATTAATAATAAAAACTATGAGATTTTTTAGTATTGTTTATTTTTTATTATTTCACTCACCTCATTTATTGGGAATTTAACATTACTTTATAAAGCTAGTAAGGCTTCTAATGATGTTTTTATTATTGATTTAACATTTCTCACTGAAAGATAAATTATATTTGAAGAGAAAAATGTTCGCTTAGGCCGAGACTCGAACCCGGGACCCTTGGCTTTCTGGGCCAAGTGCTCTACCAACTGAGCTACCGAGGCGAGTTATGATCTAGACGCAAATTTTTCTCTTATATATAGAGCACTTGGCCCGGAAAGCCAAGGGTCCCAGGTTCGAGTCTCGGTCTAGGCGAACATTTTTCTCTTCAAATATAATTTATCTTTCAGTGAGAAATGTTAAATCAATAATAAAAACATCATAAGTGAACATGTTTATCTCCATAGCTTTCTTCTAAATATTGAGATATCCAAAAATCATATTATAGGCTCTTTTCCTGAAAAATCAAAACCAATGTGTATATTTGTGGAGCTGAATTCAGTTCCTGGTCCACAAAACCTTTCTTTCAATTGTGATAATAACCAAATGGTGTAAATTGATTATATTTAAAAAGTATCTCAAATACAAAATTTGGTCACTGTCCTATTAAAACAAATTTCAAATGAGCTGCATTTAAAACCAAAATCTTACCATATCTAAAGATTGGGTATGTATACAATATTATCAAAGCTAGGCTATAGCAAATTTTCAGTAGAGGCAACTATTTTCCAGAATATTTAATTTTATTACAGTTATTTCCATCGCTTAAGAATACATTCTTTTTGATACTGTACTTCTAATAAAACACAAATATCCGGAGGTTATGTAAATGAACATATTTATTATTATTAAAAATATATACTATTATAGATATTTATAAATGTATATTCAAATTATATATGTAGAGAACACAGACAACGCATAATTTATATTTTACTCTTACCTCCATAGTCTGTCGGGACATACGAAACGACTCAGAAACTCGTCAGGTGAATAATGTTGGACTGTTTCCTCGAAGTAATCAACATTTCTTACAGGAGGCACATTTTCCACATCAAGTTCTTCTGCCGCTCTTATATTAGCATTTAAATGATGGATTTCATCTTCATCATCGTCATCCAATTAATTAATTAGAGCTAATCGTAAGGCGTCCATTTTTGTACACTTGCTTCGGAACTTGCTTGTAGACTTGTAAACAAATTTAATTTCCCACTTCCGCTGCATGCAGCGGACCATTGTTATTATTATTATTATCATCATCATTATTATCACTATCATTATTATTATTATTATCCATGTGAACCTTAATCATTTCTGAATTATTATGATCACACAGCTGCAATGGGACCAATGAGGAGAAAACCTTTTTAGGTCAACTTATATTCATTTTCTTATTTTATTTATATATAATTCAATAAATTAATTAATAAAATTAAGTGAATGTATGTTAAAGTTACTCCATTTTGAAGTAAAAATGAATTTTTGGCTTAAGTTTCCAGTATGTGATAACTTTTAAAATATCTCTAAAATAACTTGCACAGTTTGTGAATCGTACTCTTAAAGTTTTGTTTTAATAATATTTACTAGTAGTTTAAAGATTTTAAATGATTATTCTAATTTTTTTTTACAATACTTAATTATCTACTTACTTTCATTAGATTTTGGAGCCATAATGCGGCTCCAAAGTTCCTATTATAATTTCAGAAAAAGTCTAGTATTTGTCACTCACGAAGTTCTACAGAGTTGCAGTGCACATGTGTGAGATACTTGAAAGCGTAATGTAGCTTCCGCAAGATGGCAACAAAATCAGTGTTACTAACTTTTGCAATAAATTTTGAAATTGAACTTTTATAGGAAAAGATCACTATGAGTTTTAATTTAAGATTAAATGAAGTAGTTCTTTTGGTCAACATACATCAGTCGACAAGAAAGTACTGAAGATGAAGTCACCAAGGCTTTAAAACCACGGTCTACTTAGAAGACTGGTTATGAGGTGAGGTATGAAGCATTTTAATTTAATCTTAAATTCCCAAATATTTATAATAAATGGACGTACACCAACTTCCCTCTTCCTAACCTAATAAAAATAAATTACATTCATATTATTTAATAAACTAATCTTGTATACAGTAACTTGTCCTATCGGAACTTATCAAAATTACTTCACATAAATGGAATTTGATATGAATTTTATTAGTATTGAGTCTATAGCCATCAGACTAAAGCAAAATTTAACTTTTTTAACACCAAATTGACGCTACATAAAACAATAGCAAATATATATTTTAATAAACTATGTTTAAAACACAATATCACTCCAAACTATGCCAAAATTAAAAAAAAAAGTTACTCAGCCATAAAAACAAAAAAGAATGCTCAAATAAATTGGATAAAAAATTGAAATAAAATCTTATATGTAGAAATCAAAATTGCATAATAAATTATATTACCAATCACAAGAAACAAATAAAATTATTGGTAATTGTTGGTACATAATAAAAAAACAGATACATAAAGACATTAATAAAATTATGGAAAATGAATATCAAACAAACTGGAAAAACTAACCTCAACTAAATACAACACAAATTACAAATACAATCACAATAGGGCTACAGAAGATAGAAGATTATTAAATTTAACAGAACTAACATTAAATAAGGATGAAACTAAAATACTTGAAAAATGATATAGGCCTAAGTTTAATTTTCCCATAACCAACATTAAAAGGATAAAAGAAAATATGATAATTGAAAGTGAAATAGCAATTAATAATTACAAATAAATAATAAAGATATGCAAGATATGAAGCCGCCAAAATCATCAATGAAATTTCACCTACAATAAGAAATGAAGATTAGAAGAATTTAAAACACCTTCATAAATTAAAATCTAAACTTAGGAATGATAACATAATACATACTAAAGCTGATACAGGCAATATAGTAGTACTAATGAATAAAGTAATTACATTGAAAAAACAAAAACAATTCATAGATGAAAATAAGTTAAAAAATTGACAAAGATCTTACAGCCAAATTTAAATAAAACATTAAAAGAATTAACTAAAACGTGTCCCATGTTTATAACTAACAATGAACCTAATAAATATACAAATAAGTTTATGAACAACATTCAAACAGTCCCGACAATGAAAGCTTTACAGAATATACATAAAACAAAAACCCAATGAGACCAATAGTTAACTGCATAAACACTCCTAATTATAAAATTTCCAAATTAATTGCTCAAAAATTTAAGAGGACATCAAATTAGAAAATCAATACACAATAAGAAAATTTGTATGAATTGAGGATAAATTCACAAATATAAAAACCAATGGAAAATCTAGAATGAATAGAATAAGAAATAAGGGAAATTATGGGTGTACAAGAGGAGTTGGACATCATAGAAAAGAAAAGATTGCAGTGGTATGGTCATGTCAAACGAATGCCAGAGCAAAGATTGCCAAAAATTGTTATGGAATGGATCCCAATGGAAAGGAGGAAGACCGAAGAAAACTTGGATAGAAGGGGTACAAGCAGCTATGAATATCAGATGAATGGAGGAAGATCGATGGATGGATAGAGAGGAATGGCATTTGGTTTCCAGATGACGGCGGCAGCTGCCATGATACCGGATGATGATGATGATGATAAAAACCAATAATAATACGAAAATCGCGTCACTTAATATAAATAATATTTATGCTAATATTCCAATAAATGAAAATTTAAGTATAATAAAACATAAACTGGAAAACAGTAATTTGAATTCAGAATACATATATCATCTATACACAGTCATAAAACAAAATTACTTCCTATTTAATGGCAAAATATATGAACAAAGAAGATGGAATCCCAATGTGATCTCCCACATCAGGTATATTAACTGAAATATTTTTACAAGATTTGGAAAATGAACATTTTGAAAAATTAATAAATAATTTCAATATAGAGTTGTTATTCTAATCAAAAATCAGAACATAGTAAACCATATAAGATCTCTCAGAATTGGTTGGCTTGGACATTTGATAAGAATGGATGATCAGAGACTGGTCAAAAAACTCTACAAATGGAAACCTATAGGAGGCAGAGCTGTAGGATGACTGAAGATCAGATGGGAGGATGACACAATGAACGATCTAAGGAAAATAAAAGTGACTAATTTGAATATGGCAAGAGACAGATTGGCATGGAGGAGGATTGTTGAGAAGGCCAAAACTTTCACTTTTGAAGTTGTTGTGCCTTAAGATGATGATGTGATGATAAAGTTATTCACACGATATGTTGATGACGTCATATTCATTTATGAGAATGAGAACAGAAAAAAAAAATGAAATCCTGCTAGAACATAACAATATGCATAATAAAATAGAATTTACAGAGGAAATAGAACTTAATAACAAAATAAAGTATCTAGCCTTACTATTAGTCATTCAAAATATCTCTGCAGGCAGAATAATTACGAAGCTCTGTTTGTTACTACACGTGACGTCATATAAGACAGTGTACACTGTCAGCGTCCCACGTCCCATTCCTCTCTGCACTCATAGATAGCAGTGTCACGTGTTCTATTCCTGCAGAGCCCTCCGTCAAAAACTGCACTTACTCCTTAAACGGGTAATATAACTAAAAACATAAAAAGGGGGGAAAAAAACTCAAAATAAGTATTTACCATAAATCTACAAGTAACGTGGTCACCATTAATAACACCCTTACCAACAAAAAATCAGCACATTTAATAGTCTAATTAACAGGATGTTAACATTACTCCTAAATAAAATAAATTATGACAAAGGATTGGAATATATTAAAAACATGGCAAAAAGTAAAGGTTTTAATAAACAAATTATAGATAAGCTTGTAAAAAACAAAAAAAATTAACTAAGATTAAATTAAATGCTTCATATCTTACCTCATATCCAGTCTTCTATGTAGACTGCGGTTTCGAAGCCTTCCTGGCTTCATCTTCAGTAACATCTCATTGACTAATGTTATGTCGATCAGAAGAACCACTTTCTTTTCCCTCTGTTGGTGGACCGAGGTCTACGTAGAAGACTGGAGATAAGGTGAAGTATGATGGATTTAATTTAATCCTAAATTAAACCTCATAGTGATTTTTTCCTATAATAGTTAAAAAAAAAGATGTACATATTATAATTGAGCTAGAAAGAGAATCTGTTAATAAGAGAACATGGATAAAATTAACAGATACAGGTAATGAAAGTACAAAATTAGCTAGAACTTTGGGGGGGGGAAATAAAAACATAAACATAGCTTACAAAACTGAAAACAATTTAAACAACATTAAATAATGACAGAAGAATATAACAAATTTAATAATAAAGGAGTCTATAAATTAACATGTAAAGAATGCAATAAGTTTATGTAGGCAGGACAAGTAGAAGCTTTTAATACAAGATAAAAGGAACACCTTAAAGATATTATATATGCAGGTGGAAAATCAAGCTATGCCAAACACACCGTATGAATGCAACAGTAAATTCCCTTATGATAGTTCACAAAGAAAAATTTCCAGCTAAGATAAATTCTAATATTTACAATCATCCCTTGTATAATTTACCTTCCTCAAATCATGGTTAAAGATATTCTTCCACTACCCACAGGACCCTTATCCTTTGGTTTTTCTACTTGAACATTCCACGCCACTCCTTCATTCCCCATTTGTGTGACATGTCCTGCCCATCTCAGCCTACGATACTTAACTATATTATCAAATACCCATAATATTTAAGTAAGGTCTCATGTTTCGCAAGTTTTTCCATAAGCATCGGCGTAGATTGAAACAGGCAATTTACGCTACAGATGGCAGAAGAAAAAAAAATATTGATAAGTGCGTTGGGGTATTTTCAAATGGTGCATGGATAAGCCAGAACAAGAGTTTGACAGCAAAGAGAATAGGAATACAAGCAGATGCTAAGTAACTAACTCACTGGCTCTATCGAACCTGTAGGTTCATGGCTGCACAGACATAAGCTCTCCATGAATCCCTATCCTGAGCTAATGTTTTCCAATCATCCCCTGTGTATTCAACTTCACTCAAATCATGGTTAATGTTATTCTCTCTCACCTCATTCTTGTTATACTATCTGGGCAAACCCTCTGGTTTTCCTACAAGAAGCTTCCATACACCTCTTCCATTTCCCATTCGTGCCACATGTCCTGCCCATCACAGTCTATGAGACTTAACTGTTCTTATTGTATCTGGCTTCCTATAAAGAACATGTAGCTCACTGTTACGTAGTTTTTCCATTCACTTGTTTGTTCATCTCTCTTTAGTCCAAAATTTTTCTTAAGAAGTTTATTTTCAAATACTTGTAATCTTCTTTCCTCCCTTAACCCTAGCAATACCAACGGGGGGGGGGGGTACTTTATGCTCACCTTCTATCATTTTAATCATTAAGTCTTACCATTTTTTTTTACTAGAAGCATGACGTTAATAGTTATTGTCAATCATTGTCTCTAGTGTTGAAATACATAATTGTTTGTAAGTTTTCATTGTTGGTTATTTTATGAAACAATGATCTATTATAGTGATCATAAAGTACCCCCCATTGGTAGTTCTTGTGACGCATAACATGTCTTGAATTTCTTTTCTTAGCTTCTTCAAAAATGATTTTATATCTCTAATTTTATTTTTACCAACAATGTTGTTGGTTTATATAATTTATTCTATCATTATTGATTTATCTCAAAGTTTGTTCTCTTATAACATTTTTTTTTTACTTATTCAGTATCCAGTCTGTCTTTTGTGAAGTTACAGTAATTCACACATGTGAGTAACAAAATTATTTCAAAATGCCTCTACGTCCTCTGACTGACAAAGATATTATGGATATATTTGATAATGAAATAGTTTCAGATTTTGAATTTGTAGACAGTGATGAGGAAGTGAGTGAAACAGAAGATGAAAATATTGTGCATGAGCAAGTTGATGAAGCAATTTTATTGCCTTCTGACGATGTCGATCAGGATCATAATAATAGTGTAAAATTGAAAATGACATCAGTGCCTGATATGTTACAGCTAGTGGAAGAATTTTCACATCAAAGCCCCCTTGGCCTACAAGATGTATAGCACAAAAAGAAAGGAAGGACTAAGAAATGAAGGTGAAGTGAAAACCATTAGAGAATCATTTGATAAATTCTTAACACCGGAAGTTGTAAGCATCATCATGAAACACACAAATGAAGAAGCAGTAATAAT
Organism: Diploptera punctata; assembly: GCA_030220185.1. Taxonomy (NCBI): domain Eukaryota; kingdom Metazoa; phylum Arthropoda; class Insecta; order Blattodea; family Blaberidae; genus Diploptera; species Diploptera punctata. The sequence goes on from JASPKZ010004481.1 coordinate 11,957, forward strand.
AAATATACCAGCAACAAATATATGTTTATAGCTTATCTATATTGAACTATAATCAGATCTCTGGTTTAATATATCTGGCAGATTCATATATACTGCAACTATTAGTAGGACCAGGTTTCTGCAACTAACTAAAATAATTAGATTTTATGGTAGAGAAACCCGAAATGAACACAGGGAATAAGATAAGTTCACATAAATAAGACAGGTATTTGAAAAAAATGAATCAAAATTTGCCAACATGTTTTTTCTGCTAGGATTCATACTGTAGTTGATGAAATGCTATCATTAAACCGTAGAAGGTTTCTATTCAGAGTTCAGGTGTAAGAAAGAAAAATACAACACAAGTAGTAAAAGAACAATAATTTCTGGCAATTGTCACAAGTATGCTTGTGGGAGGCATAGCAAGAAAACAGTGATTTGTTCAAAATGTGAACAGAGTTCTGAGGAAAGTGATGATTGACATATATATACTACCATCAATGATTACATTAGGGTATTGTCCTGAAATTATTGTTTCTACAAGTATCAATAATGAATTTGCACAAATGTTCTGCTTACATTTGACACATACTACTATATCAGCCTGAATATCTAATGTGATTAGTGAAAACAAAATGCAAAAAGTTAAATATTACATACATAAGCGTGACATTCTATAGTATCTAATTTTAAAACAAATATGCTAAAATGTGTTCAAACAATTACTCATATATTTTGTTTAAAGTGGTGGTCATAAAGTACCTCCCCATTGGCGGTACAAGTTCTGTAATATGGGTTGGTATTGCTAGGGTTAAAGTAAGGGTTTTGGTTAAAGTAAGAGTTTTGTGTTCATATAATATAATTCGGAGAATAACAGTTTAATATATTTTCAGTTTAGCGTTTTTTTGAAGGAGTTTGGACAAGAATTCTTGTAATGCATAATAGCATGCATTTCGAGAATTGAGACTATGTTTAATTTAATCTTTGTGCATCTCAAAGATATTATTTCTGATATATATATATATATATATCAATAAAACTAAATATGACAAATGATGGAAATTTTGAAGAAGTGGCTGAATTCAAATACCTAGGAACAATAATCACAAATAGGAATGAGATGAACAAAGGAATTAAACATAGGCTCAATTCTGGAAATGTGTGCTTTTATGCATTACAGGGACTCTTGTCATTCCAACTCCTTTCAAAAAATGTTAAACGTGCATGGAAGCTTCTTGTAGGAAAACCAGAAAGAAAACGCTCATTTGGTAATCCAAAAAGATTTAAGGGAAGTACATCACAAAGAAAACAATTGGAAAACCCAGGGACTAATCCCTGACCCCAGACTCGTGGAAACCCTAGTTCCGGATGTATGGACATGTCCAATGCGGCCATGAACTTCTGGGTTTAATAACGCCAATGGATTAACTAATTGTATCGATTTTAAGGTATATTAACCCAAAATCGAGTTCAAAAATTGAAACTAGTTTAAATAAGAAGATATAAACTGGCGAAAGTGTTGAAATGTGATGTATAGGATGGCAACGTTTGACAATAGCTGGCATGGTAGTAGAAAGTATTCAATTATTAAATTCCGTCAGGTCAAATTTAAACTTTTATTTTTCCATGTATTTAAAATGATATATTATGAATGATGATAACATCATAAACTGGTATATAAGTATGTCTTATTTATTGTACTCTACCAGTAACTAATTGGTAATTCTTACTAATCGCTCTGCCATCTATACGTGAGAAATTACTGTTGTGCGTTTGAGTTATAATTATTCTCTTTGTGGGTTCTCTCTGCTCTCTATGCTGAAGAATGATCCCTGTTGCTGAACATTCTCTATGGTTGCTGAATGACCGCTGAGTGACACGCTACAGATAAAGCGTTTCTGCCGGTTCCTGCAGCATAGAGAACTGCAGCGCTTAGGCAGCTGAATGCTGAATGCGCCCATACGAAATTACTAAATATAAATATAAAGTGATTCGTTTAAAAATTACACTCGCACTAAAAAATTAAGTAAAACAAAAACGGTATAAAGTAAAACGCTTGACAGACAGATATATACTTATTCACTCTAATCCTTTTCTAATTTTGTTTTTTTTAATACAATGCGAAAAACAAGGAAGGATTTAATTTATTTACTTCAAAAACATTGGTTTTTAGCAGGGATAATGATATCAATTTTTCTGGCAGAAATTTTTCCACAAATGGGAGCTAAAGAAGGTATGGATTTATATAACTAATTATTCAATTTACTAGAATCCATTTGAAACCGCTAAATGCTATAAGTTATAAATTTAACATAGGACTTACTTAGGATTAAAAACATATTTAAAATACAGATTGATGAACAAAGTAATATATAGTTTAAATAATATGCAATTTAAGGTAATTATCATCATCAACATCCCATGCAGGTATTAGGCCGTGTGGCCTGTTATGGTCTCGAAGAGGAGTTTTCCATCCAGTGCTTTTTTGGACGTCCCAGCGATCTTTTGCCTTGGGGGCAAGTAATGAAGCAAGGCTTTTGGAATTCTATGAGACTGCATTCGTTGAAGATGGGCTTTCCAGTTGTTCTGGTAGTTTTGTATATGGTGAAGGGATGAAGAATGGATTCTACATCCAACACTTCCATAATTTCCTCATTTCTTTTATGGTCCCACTTTGTATAGCCTGCTGTATGGCACATAAATTGCATCTCATTTGCTGTTATTCAGCTTTCATCTCTTCTTCGTATTGTCCATGCTGCACTACCATATCTTAATATTCGTCTTGCGAGAACCTTTAAAGCCGTAATCTTGTGTCTTCGGTACCAAAGATGGTTTTGGAAAAACTGCGCTTAAACTAGCGTGAAATATTTTCAAAGTCCTATAGAATAACAGTGCGCATGCGCCAGAGTTTATAGAGCTATCGATAACCAACAATTGAACCACATATCGATTATCATCCTCGATTACTATCCGCCGCTATGAAATTTAAACGACCAATATTTGCAATAAATTCCCAAATCTATCTTTAAAAAAATATATTAAATAATATTAAAATTACCAAACGTTTATTAAAAATGGGTGTACACTTACTTATCACTCCCTAACGCTGATCCAACCAGCGATAACCCAAAACAGCGATAGAAAAATTATAGACTAAGTAATAAACTCTGTGGAGAAAATAGCAGTTAGCATCACAATATTTCTGACTATGTTATAATATTGTGATTTGCATATTTAAATAAATAATGATGTTATAAAAATTGTTTGAAAAGTTTAAAATATTAAATAATTTTAGTAAATACAGAAGAGCTATAGTTTACAATAATATAACTGAAAAATCAAGCGCTAGTAAAAGTGCAGTTGAGCCATGGTTTCATTATACTGTTAATAATCACATTGTTTGTGTGAAATTTGTGATTTTCTTTGATATATTAGCTTCATCTTGAAATGTTAAATTATAACCAAAATAATTAAATACATTTACTTATTCTAAAATTTCATCATCCAAAACAATTTTGCTAGATATAGGATATTTCCCACAAAAGGTCACCACTTTAGTTTTTTTGTATTGATTTCCATATTGTACCTTTTTGCAATTATATTAAAAATGTGTACTGGTATAGAATACTGTAAATCTGTTTCTGTTGGAGCTATTAATACCAAATCATCTGTTAAAAGCAAGGAGTCTATTTTTAGGTTTTTATTAATATGGATAGAACCGTGTCTCATCTGTTGCCAATCTTGGAGTATTCTATCCACGTATATGATAATGAGCATGGGCAAGAGTCCACATCCTTGTCTTACGCCCCTATTAATTTTGGCCCATTCTGTTTGTGTGTTATTGATTTGAACTGAAATCAAATTTGTTTTATAGATATTGTATAAATTTAAAATAATCGGCCACGGTGGACTAGTGGTTATGCTCCTTGCCTCTGGTCCCAAGGGTCGCGGGTTCAAACCCGGCCGTGGTCGATGGATTTTTTAGGATGGAAAAGGAGCAAGTCCTCCGGGAGGGACTTTTAGCCGTGGGTCCCAAGTCTGAAGATTTTGAGGCTCGTAAAAGTTCCTTAAGCTTGAATGAAAAGGCCTCTAAGCAAAATTTACCGAATTTTCCCAATCTAGTACTACCTTGGTTTCCTAGATGTCAGTATGAGACAACGCTGACCAAGGACCACTCAAGTGACATCTATATGAAAACAAGTGTAACTAAATTAGTATCGTTCAAATTCTTCTCTGTAGGGGGAGAGCGCCTAAATCTCTGTTAAGGGAAACATGGGCTTACTAGATACAAGAAGATAAATTTAAAATATGCTGTTGTGGTAGATTGTTGTCAGCTAAAATTTTCAACCGTTTAGTCCTATTGATTTTGTCAAAGGCTTTTTTGGAAGTCCACAAAAGTTAAATGTGCTTCTACATTGAACTCCCTGTGTTTTTCTATTAATTTCATGGAGAAATAACTATCACAGCAGGATCGATCTTTAATAAAGCCATTCTGATCTTTGCTGAGGAGGCTGTTAAGATGTTTGTATAATTTGTTCTTAAATTATATTGGCGTAAATTTTGTATCCAGTATTTAGTAAACGGATGCCTCTGTAATTTTCACAGTTTTTCTTGTCTCCTTTTTTAAATATTGGTATTACAGGGTCATTCCATTGTCACTCACATTACAATTTGACTATTTTCCCCACCTTAAATTGTACTATAAATCTATAGTCCTAAGTAAATTTAAAACATCAGTAAAATATGTTTATTCTTCATTAAATTCTCTACATTTTGATATATTTTTTTTAAATTTTGAATTACAATAAAATGGATAAAAAAATTAAAATGTTCGTGTCACTCACCTTACAGGAAAAAGACATGATAAATTTCACTATACAAAAAAATGAAGTTCCCTGCTCTTGTAAAAGTTCTGGAAAAACAATTTTTTGTCTGTACATTAGTGAGACACACAGGTTATTACAGCAAAAGTTTTAATTTATTATGGTAAATCTGAAATGAATAAACACAAATTTTATCTGTTACTCACAGTACAGTATTTTGTCACTCACATTACATAATCAACAATATGACAAAATGGTTGATAATTATGATTGATTTACAATTATATACCATGAAACAAATGTAATACAAATCAGTACATAGCATGTGTATATATATAAAACAGATGATAGTAGATATAAATAAATTTGAGCAACATTTATTTTAATTTTAAATTTATAATAAATTCTGATACCCCTTCACTCCAACTCGGGATCTTTATTAATGAACACTATGTCTCATTTGTTGACAGTAAATCTGATTTACATTCTCCCACCTTTTTAAAAAAATGCACCTTTACTTCACAGTCAGCATCGATTGAAAACTGACAAATTGCAGCATAATGCAATATTGAGTGTTTTCCTTACAGCTCCACTTTCACAAATTTTGCAGTTATGACATCCTGTGTACAGGTCTCTCTTTAGAATTACTTCCAAGTTATTTGACATGTTATGTTTTGATACAAAATAAGTTTCCAATTCATTTTTGAGAGACATGGCATAGATTTTCGAGATTTCACCAATGATGGGTGCTACCTCAAAAACTTATCCAGCTTCATTTTCTGATTTCTTTCTTCTATATCTACAGAATTATATTCACAGATGATACTTCTCTGGCTACTTCAGAAAAATGTATGCATTGAAAACTTCAGTCAGTGCCGTACACAGGGCCTTTGCCATGTGAAGTGGCAAAATAGTTCAATATTATCACCTGCAGTTTATGCTTTTGTTTCAGCACCTTCAGACTAGCTGCAATATATCAGTTTTTAAATTGTGAACTTGTTCTCTGACCAAATACTGACTTCATTTATTTCAGTTGAAATTTTAAGTAGCCTGTCCGTATATGCAACCACAATGTGTTTTGTATGATATAGGTTATCAGACACTATGACTATGGGAAGATGTTCTCCAGAATACCAGGCAGCTGCAGTAAATAAACTGACTTGAAGTTGAGCCCAATGAAAACTTTGTATTTCATCTTGTGCAGAAGAAGTAACATTTTCAGAGATGTCCACCTGTATGATTTCAATATTAGGTTTGAAGTTGGAAGATGTAGCCATTAACCTTTCTTCATTATAGAATTTTGCCTGTTCTCTTTTCACAAAACAATGTTCCAAGAAAAAGGGCAACAGGGAAAGTATATTTTCTGCCAAATCGGCTGCACTCACTACCTTCCTCCTGAACCCTGGCTGATCATTCATCTTTTCTCCATAGATGCCATGAACAATTCAATGTGGAGACCTCTTGATTATTAAAGACTTTCTCCTGCAAGTGATTGTACAACCTGTCCTTGCAATCAGCATTTCATGACCCAGCAATCTTCTTTTGCTGACAACCATACAATTTCAACCAGATAAGATGATGAGTAAGCAGAACATGCCGGAACTACATGGTGCAAAGAATTCACAGCCAAAATCAAATTCTCAGACGCCTATATCTAGCAACATGTTTTCTGTTTTTTTTTCTTTTTTCTTCTTCTTCAATTGAGATCTTCCTTCTTATGATTCTTCAATTTCTCTTTCTTCTTTCTCTATATTTTCTTACACAGTTTATATGCTGTTCTTCATACTCACGATAATTACCTTCCTCCTTAAGCTTCTGTCTCATTTTTCTCATTCTCTCAGAAGAGGTTGATGGAATTTTGGCAATCACAGAATGAAAACAATGTCCAATAATGTCAAATTTTGTTTCATCACTAAAAACGAGTCAGGTAATTTTCTTCTCCTGAAATGTGTAAAAACCCCATACTGTAAGTTTTTCATTGTCACTCACATTACCTTAATATAATTTGATATATCACATTAAATAAAATTTATAGGAAGTTGTTAATTTCACCCAATAACATTCTTTACCTCTATTTAATAATACCAGATTTTTAATAAAAGTGAACAACATTTATTGCTTTTTAATTAATAAAATAGCATATTTTGTCACTCACATTACACATTAATATACAAATTCTAAATTTAATATTACTATTTCCAATCAACATCCATATAAGTGCTTTTTGTTTTATTTCATACATCAAAGTATGAGAAAGGAAATTATAAACTCACAATATATTATATTGCTGTAAAATTTAAAAAAAGCTTACCTTGAAGTTATTGAAAAATAGGGTAATAACATCTGCAGGAAACGTCGCTATCTTCTTGGAGCCAGAACAATAAAGAAATAGGTTTCCCACATAAATGCTATTGTTTAAACAGGAAGTCCAAAGAGTGGACAATCTTACAATAAAAAAATAAATGCAAATATACAATATTAAAAAATATACCAAAATGTCCCTTTTATCATGGAATGTCCCTACAATAGATTTTGTCCAACTTACAGGAATGTCTCTCCCTTCCCATAGTTTATTTAAGAATGTTAGAAATCTGTCCAAAAACAGAGGAGTTGCATTTTTAAATAGTTCCATCCTCTCCAGGAGCTTTATTGATTCTCATTTTCGTTAATACTTCTGATAGTTCATCCTCTGTAATCAAGTCTGTAGAGGTGTTATTGGATGTTGGTAAAGTGAGAGTATTTGGAGTTTGGGTCCATAGATTTTGAAAATAATTTGACCATTGTTTGGCTGGGATGACATTAAGGTTGAGATTATATTTTGTTTACGATTCAGATTTTTCAAGATTTTGTATGTTTCTGGTGCGGGTCTAGTAATATCATTATCTAATTGTGACACAAATTCCTCCCAACTTTTTCTATGTCTCTTCCTGGTTTTTCTTTTTGCTATTGCTCTTGTTTTGTGGTAATTGATTTTGTCTTCTGATTTATTTGATAAGTACTTGTGGTATGCTTCTTTTTTGTCTTTGATAATTTGTGCTATTTCTTCATCCCAAGGTCTAATGCCATTTTTTAACCATCTCCTTCTTGTGTCTAGGCTTTCTTTTGCAGATTGTTTTAAAATGTTGGCAAGTTTACTCCATTCCTCTTCAATATTATCACAAACAGGGCAATCCTTCTTAATGTTTGCATTCTTGTCTTATAAAGCCAAGCTGTGCTAGGATCTCTGAGGGAGCTTACTTTGAACTTCAAATCCAATTTCTGAACTTTCTTTTTTGTTTTAATCCATCTTGGTTTTCATACGTATAGTACTGACAAGATAGCGATCTGATTCAATTTCTGGTCCCTGGAACACTCTTGTATCTAAGACCATATCTGATAGTTTCTGGTTACAAAGAGTATAATCTATAATTGTTCGAGAATTTCTGGCTTCCCAGGTATACTTATGACTATCTTTATGTTCATACATGGAATTCATAATTTTTACTTGATTGTAAACTGCAAAATCAATAAGTCTTTGGCCATTTCTATTTAATGTATCTTTTCCATGTCCTACATAGCACTGGAATTTTCTGTTCCCTATCCTGCCATTAAAATCTCCGGAAAAACTGCACTTTAACTAGCGTGAAATATTTTCAAAGTCCAATAGAACAACAGTGCGCATGCATCAGGTTTTATAGAGCCAGCAATAACCCACAATCTAACCACATATCGATTATCATCCTTCAATTACTATCCGTCGCTATGAAATTTAAATTACTAATATTTGCAATAAATCCCCAAATCTTTGTTAAAAATATATAGTAATAATATTAAAATTACCAAACGTTTATTAAAAATGGCTGTACACTTACTTATCACCCCCTAACGCTGATCCAACCAGCGATAGCCCAAAATAGCGATAGAAAAATCATAGACTAAGTAATATACTCTGTGGAGAAAGTAGCATCATAATATTGTCTAACAGTGTCATAATATTGTGATTTGCATATTTAAATAAATACTTCAAAATTGTCTAATAATGTTATAAAGATTGTTTGAAAAAGTTTAAAGCATTAAATAATGTTAGTTAATATAGAAGAAGAGCTATAGTTTACAACAATATAAATGAAAAAATCAAGCGCTAGTAGAAGTGCAGTTGAGCCAAATCTCCCATGATTAAGAGCATATCTGATTTATTTACATGATTGACATTTGTTTGTAGTTTTGAATAGAATTTGTCATTTTCTTCTTCTTCGCCTTCTATTGAAGCATAAATTCCTATTATTGTTAAGTATCCTCGTGAGAGTTTTAGTCTTACTTGAATGATTCTTTCATTATGAAATGTATAATTATCTATTGATGATCTAAATTTCATATGTATCATTAACATTACTCCAGCTCTTGCTTTTGTATTGATTTACTCCACTATAAAATTGTAAGTAATTTTGTGTTTCTTTCGAACCTTTTAATTTCTTCTTTTTTTTTTCAGAAATTGCCGCACATGCAATTCCCTTCTTTTCCAGAATGTCATCTAATTGGTCCTCTTTTATGGGAAGTTCCCTGTACATTCCAGGGTGCAAATTTTAAAATATTTTCCTTCTTTTAAGGTAATTACACTGGTACATTTTCTCGTGAAAAGTAATTTAAAGAAAAACTTTCCTCAATTACCACTTCAAACCCAATTACACAGAATAACTTTAACGTGTATGCCCTTTTTGCAATTTAAATGAAGATATGGAAAGAAACCATCTCCTCCGTTGTCTAGCTTTTGTAGAAGAGACCAGCCTTTCTGCTAAATATTGGAGTGCAAGAGAGCGAATGATTTCATTATCAAGTGCTCGACATTAGATACCAACCAACCTACTTTAATGTGTATTGAAAATTGGAACAAAACCAAATGTGTTAAAATAGTTGCTATCATTATGACAATAAACAACTTATAAAAGTAAACTTATCAAATCACAGTTATGTGGTAACATTCTTGTCTCCAGACTACCAGGAGGTCATACATTTTGTGTTCTTCTCTGCACAGTTATATTGGTATCCTTACAACATGTTCAGTCCAAAGAATCCCTTCCAACATTTTTCTGGTTTTCCGTCTGTCAGTGGATTATCTCTTGTTATACAAATCATTGTATGTGGTGTCATTCAAAATTCATGCAGATTCCATTCATATCTTCTCTTATTAACCCATTCATTTTTTATTGCTTGAATGTCCAGTTGTCTCCTTATTTCTTTCCTCATTTATAATTTTCTCTCTTTGGGTCTTTTTATCTTATGCCACCAGGTTGTTTCTTTTAATAACATTTCTGGCGTTCTCTCCTGGCATTGGTGGAATTGTAACTATTTCTGAGGTTGGGATACCTGAAAAGCAGAGTTATATTACCCTGATAAGATGGTGTGTGATACTGATAAATGATAATGATGTGGCAGAAGAGTCCTTAAACCTAAACTTAATCTAAATTCCAAATCATGGGCGATCACAGGAATACGGTAATTACCTTTATAAAGAAAAATTCCTATGATCTGATCAGGAATTGAACCTGGGATCTCATGAACTGTAGTCAGTAGCTCTGATCTCAAGACCATGAGGCTGATCGTATATTTCCATGTTTTATGTAGGATTTTCCATAAGGTATTTATCTCATGTGTTTCTCTAAGATCTGTGTAGTTTTTGTAGTATCAACTGTGTTCTCTATGGTAGTATTGGCGACATCACTGCTTTATATATATATATATATATATGTGTGTGTGTGTGTGTGTATATATATATAATGAATGTATGTATGTCTGCTTGTCCTTTATGTGCTGCCATACCGTTCATCCAATTGTGATGGGGCTTTTGCAAAATGTTCAGGAGTTTCCCCGGGAAGGTTTTAGGCTATAAGAGAGTTGTAATACTCAACTCGTTCACCCTTAAAAATCATCTTTAGCTTTTAATAGAGTCAACCATATCTGTCGAGATGTAAATTATGGATGATTTTTACGAACCCTTCATGCTAATGGAGCCTCTATATTCTTTATTTGTATTTATCAAAAGTAACTTTTTGGACGCTTAAATGGCTTACGCTGCCTAAACCATAACAAATGTGTCATATTAATGTACATAGAATTGAATATATCAAAAAACTTAAAAAAAAGTTCGTGACAGCATATGTTTATCTTTTATGGATAACACACAATAACTATTTTTGTCTTTCATTGATGCCAAGAAGATTGGGATAAGTAGATTCCCAGGCAAGCGTAGTAGCACACGGCTGGTATCCTTTTATGGATAACTCACAATAATAAATTTTATCTTTCAGCTCATTTATGTCAAGAAGATTGGGTTAAGTAGATTCCCGGACAACACTGGGTTATCAGCATGGGGTATCTAAAAATAATTACGATATCAATTTATAATCTTTTTCCTTCTACTTATTCAACTAAACATAAAACACATTAATTTTCATTTATTTAGGCATAGCAGCACATGCCAGGAATTAGCTAATATATTATAATTTATATTTGCTTATTTAAATATTATTCTTCCAGATTACATCATTAATGCAGCCTCTATTCTGGCTTAACATATACAGTAACTTCATTTTGCAATAATCTAGTTATCTTGATTTCTAGATACTTAAAACTGTGATCTGCTTAATCATTCCTTCTCAAATTCCAACTTGCATTGCAAAGGACATTTACTTATGGTCATAGATTTATTTTTAGTAGATGATTTTTTTTTCATATTAAATCTCTGACAGTTGAGATGGAATTTATATACTGATCTTTACAAGTCATCCTCATTATCTGCCATCAGGATAGCATTCTCAGCATAAAACAATTTTTACTTCACTGTTCCCCATTTTATACCCATTTTTGTATTAACATTATTTTATTATCTCATTCATTATTAAATTAAAGAATAGTGGAGTCATTCGAAATCCACAAACTTAGCCAATGCCAGAACTGATCATATAAATTTTAGAAAAACTGAGAATTCAACCACAAAGGAGGGGAAAAAAAAAACTTAATAGAAACACAGTTGAATAGAGAATTATTGGAATATACAAGTGTAAAATGGCTAAGAGGGGCAGTGATGTACAATTACTAATCACTAGATTGTGGATTGTGTATATGATTAAATTGTATACTCTCCATGGTACATACTATGAAGATACTGTTGACAGTGTTTTTGTCTGCCGGATGGGAACTCTAAACCTGGCTGTTACCTTGGTACTTTTGTCATGAGTATGCTATGGTACTGAGTTTCATCATCTCATTCTCTTCATCATCATCATCATCATCATCCCTAACTCAACACACTATTCTAACACTCTGCCTATTACAAACTGCTGGTTTTCTTAGGGCTTAAAGGACCTTTGGGACTTGGAAATTTTGATAGCATGATGTTCTAGCCGAGTGTTAGTATGTGGATGTATTAGTTATAAAGGCATACGTGTTTTTGAACATAAATAAATGGATTCTTAGTTTTAACTATTTTATTTCTAGAGAATAATGATTACAATAACCCTAAGTATTCTAACCCTAAATAACTAATCTAAGCTTATATTAAGAAAACCTACATTCAAACTTTCTTTAGGTTTGAGAGAGGGAGATGGGGGATTGTCAATCTACCCTAATTTACATTTTAATAAGTATCTATTCCTACACTTTGAAAAAAAAACAATATTAAAATATTTGAGATACTTGACTACATTTTTAACTGTTCCTAGCGAATTTATTAAGAAAATGGCGTGCAGACTTACCCATCATAACACTACACAGACAGCCCGATTCCCATATTTTGCCAGGGTTATATACTAAGTTCTTGATCTACATCTCCAACTAACTGTATTAAACATTCCATTAGTCTAAATGCAGAGATTTTACAGTTAGCCTTGAAAACTTAGTTCCTGCCATAAGTCAAAATTCTGTCCTGAAATATGTCTAAGTGCTTTATTTCAACAACTGTTTTATTTGAATAATTAAAATAATCTATGTAAAATACTCTATGTATTCATAACACTGCCTATGCTCCTCTATACCAGTGCAAGTATAAATCATCTATATAATGTGGACTTCCAAAATTGTGTGTAAATTGAAACAGACCACATAAACTATCCACTGAATGCAGAACCCAAAAATGAAAAGTTCAGTGGAACACAGACATGTTTAAAAGTGCAAGAACCAGATAGTTCAGGTGACAAGATGCCTGACTTATGAACTGGATAAACAGAATTCATTCTCAGACAGCAGAAGAGAAGAGATTATTGTTTCTCATTCATAACCAGATTGGATATAGGTGCGCCTTTAAAATCAGCAGTACTAGGATCTCTCTTGGATGTAAAGTCAATTGAAGATTCTCCAATTCTCAAGCTATTGTCTGAGAATATGTGGATCTTCCTTAGACTTTTATATGTATATAAAAAGTCTCAGTTAATAGGAATGATATACCGTATTGACTCATATAATTTCGTGCCATTGCCTTAATTTATGCACCAAAATTTTTTCCTCGTATATTTCATGCATGTACAACAATATGGTACTTTTTTTTATCAATACTTTACTATCAGATTGAGTTGATACAGTATGGAATTCCTTTTAATTAGTTTTAACCTCTTATAGCAAGCAGTATTACCTGCTAGAGTGTAGGGGTATATAACCTGGCATCCATGCAAAAGTTGACAATTATCTTTCGTGCTACTAATACCCAGAATTATTGCTTTACAATACTTGTTTCTGCGATTATCATTTTTTAAAAGCATGGAACAATAAATAAGGAATTTTAGAAATATTCTATGACTGAAGGTACAAAGACAAAGCCTGTCCTTATATACGTATGTGCGAGGGATGCTACTAAGTATCTGGGGTGGGGTAAAAAAGTAAATGACTGCCTCTTATTTGGTTTATACCAGCATGTAAAAACAACACCCCTGAAACATTCCTTACATATATCATGCAACCATCTTTTAAATCACAAAAATATGGTAAAATATGCATGTAAAAACGATATTTGTATAATGAAGTTGCAGCATTCAAATGTGCCATTCTCTGGTTGAGATTCCAACTCAGCATTAAAATATGTAAGGATTTGAAACAGATGAATCATTCTAACGAACTATGACTGAGGCAGAGAATGTTCTTCAAGAATTGTAGCTCCATGGAATAAGTAGGTAGTAATACATTATCATCATCCATGCAAGTATTAGGCCATGTGGCCTGTTATGATCTCAAAGAGGAATTTTCCGTCCGGCACTTTTTTGGACGCCCCATAATACATTTTTATAAGTGATTTATATTTAAAATGTTGTGGATTTAAAGTTGGTTAATAATAATTTAAGTATGTTATAATTTTACTTTGTGGAATAGTTTTTTTTTACTTTAAAATTGGTACTATATTTTATAATTATATACCAAGAGGATGAAGTGACGATTGTCGGACAAACTGCAGCATGTCCATAATATGTGTATCAGATTCATATTTAATGTTCAAAAATACAATCACATTTCTCATTTTTCCACGAATTGTCATGGCTACGTCTAAAAGAGAGAAGAAAATTGCATTGTCTAATTCTCTTATTTAAGATCCTACATACCTCGATTCCCAATTATTTATCATCTCATTTCCAGTATCTATCCTCAAATCATAACTTAAACACAAGATCACAACATAGTCTCTTGCTTAATATACCGCAACATAGGACATCACATCACTCCATGTCATATACTATCTTCACTTCTCGCAACTGGAATTCCCTACCACAAGAAATAAGGGGCTGCCGGACATTGGCAACTTTTAAAAGAAATCTAAATTTATATTTGCTCTTACTTCGACCCAATGTAAGGTATATAATATATTATATTAATTGGTGTTTCTTATATAATTTATCATATTTATACTATTATTATAATAATTATTATTATTATTATTATATTATCATTATTATATTACTGTCATTATTATATTATTATTGTTATTATCATATAAAATGTTGTTTGTACATGAAATTTACATTGCTACATTGTATCTTTAACTGTTTATAATTAGTATAGTGTATATCTATATTTGTCAAATATTTATTTGTATTTGTGCTGGTTGAGTGGAAGAGAAGGCCTTATGGCCTTAACTCTGCCAGAATAAATAAAACATTATTATTATTATTATTATTATTATTATTATTATTAAATAAATTGTTATAAAAACAGTGTTATCCTATAATGAACATTCTAAACTTGTTAGACAAAAATATTCACTAACACAGAACTAGTAAATAAGAAAACTCAGTATGTAGTAACTATTATGTTTTCTAAACTGAGGGTAGTTGCTGGCAGTACCTATAACTCAGCCTCCCCTCTTACTGCACCATACACCATAGACCCCTCAAAAGTGGCTGAATAGGCCAGAACTGCACAGTAATTGTAGCTACCCAAATGCCTCATGATGCTGAGTGGGCACTGGTCCCATACTGGCCAAAATTCCATGAGAAAATTTCTTCCCCCATGGAGACCCAAACCAACGCAAGTCCGTAACTCTGCTCCAAGGCATTTTGCCTTAACCACTCAGTTACAGCGCAGGACACAAATTTTATTAAGTGGTTATGAATTTATGTGTCCTACCATTTACTGATGAGGAAAATTTATCAATCTTTAGATGACTAAAGTAAAGATTTTTTTTTGTTAAAATAAAAGAACATTGAGATTTACAGTAAATTCTTAGATATCCAAACCCTGAAAGTTTTATCAACTGATTTTCTTCATTCATAAATTCTGCCACCTTCATCATAATATAATAGCATCAAGTGGTATCGTTATTATTATATTCACGTATGAATCTCAGTTCAATAGATTCAAATCTGATCAGAGTCATTGGAATTTTTCAAGGTGTAAAATTCCTGGGTATGGCTTCTTCGAAAGAAAAGTGAAAACATGTTCTAGATTTATAGCATGTAAAATAACTAACCCCAAGCCTAAAATAAGAGGCTTTTAAAAAATTGTTGGTGCTTTTTGTACACATCTTTGAATTTGGATGCTAATAACTTGAGATATTAAAGAGCATTGTTAAATAAAGTACCCACTGTCATCAGGATAAAACTTTTCTTGTGTTCCTCATAACAAGAGCTCTTTTATTTCAACAATAAATGCAGAAATTATAACCAAAAAAAAATGTGATAAATATACACCTGGTAAGATGCCCAAACATTTCTTGTAAGATAAGTAAATTATTCAAATTATATGCAGTGAAAATCCTTGTTGCAGGTCCCTTAAATCCAGAAATTACTGTTAAATATGGTGCTGTCTCTCTTATTTTCTTGATCAGCGGCTTATCAATTAAATTAGAAGAGCTACTTAAAACTCTTACAAACATGAAAATACATGTGTTTATCCAAATATTTTCACAAATCTTGATGCCCATTTGTATTAAAATATTTACTCTATTTCTACGAATATTTGGTGTAAATGAATGGATTTTAAAAGGGTAAGTAATCAATAATATTCTAAATTAACTATATTTGTAATGGAACTTGAGAAAAAAAATTTACACCTGTGGCAGGATTTCAATCCAAAGCTCTGGTGCACATTTTTCTCTCTACTATATTAACTATGGCTTATAGACATCTATCAAGAAACTTTAATTTCCATTTTTTTTTGTACTATTCACAGAAAAGCTAATTATAGCTTCACTGGCTATAAATGTGGTGTTAATTCTTCTTGTTGAAGAAGCTGCTGGACGGCATGTAGAGCGATAAGTTCATTGCCTCGGCATGCAGGAATTCATATAAAGGAGAGAAATAATATGCATTTGAGTTAGGAGCCTGGTAGCTCAGTGGTGTAGAGTGCTGGTACAGAACCAGAGACATCAAGTTTGAATCCTGATTCAGGCATATATTTTTCTTTAAGGTAGAATATTTTTTATCACTCACCTCATATTGTTCTTCTTATTTGATTATAAACTAGTTTCGGAACATAGTTTCTGTTCCATCCTCAGTATCGTCACGACCGTTGTTCTGTCGTCTTGAAGAGCTGTCCTTCTCTCCTTCCATATATTTTTCTCTTCATATAAAATAAAGTAGGATTTATTACACATATATTTAAAATAACAAAGTCTTTATAAATCCATCTTTGAAATGTTCTGCAGAAGCTATTAAATTTATAAGATTTCTCACGCTGGTACTATTATTTTTATAGTCCTGGGTTATATAATAATTGTCAGAATTTCTATAAACTTTCACTATCATGAAAATGTTATATAAACACTGCAAAAAAAACATAAAATCAATGTTTCCATTTTATCCGGTCCCATTATAAGAACTCTGGCCAGGGTTGATGGATTTTTATGATGCAAAAATTCAAGGGACAAGTCCTCTGGGAGGAACTTTAAGCCTTGAGTCCCAAGTTTGAAGATTTTCAACCTTGTAAAAGAACCTCAAGCCTAAATTAGTATATCTGAGTAAAATTTGACTGTCCTCCATCCAAGTAATATCTTAGTTGCCTACATTGAGGCAATATGCTGACCATGTCACTCATTGACATCTGTAGGAAAATAAGCATAACTAAATTTATGATAAAATCGATTTATATGAGGAGAGGTAGGAAACATTTGATTTTATCATAAATTAAACCTCATAGTGATTAATTCCTATAAAAGTTAAATAACTAATTTTATTTGGTCAAAAACTCCTGCTGTGGGAGCATTCATGTCAGATATACATATGTATAAGATCTAATTATTATTAATGTTATTATGTGTTTAACAACATAAATAAATAATAGTTTAAAATACAAAAGAATAAAACATAAATAAATAAAATTATCGCTATCTATGTTTGAAAAACAATAATGTGACAGTGAGTAAAAACAATTATAATTGTGTACTCAACTCAATTAATTACACTTTGAAAATAAGTATTGTGGAATTTTTCATTCTATAACACTAACTAAAGTACCTAAAATCACACGTGTCCAAACCTTATCAATGAAGCACGTTGGTACAAAAAAAGAATAGGGGACATTCCATACGAAATCGGCAAAAAAATTGTGAAAATTGAACTCACATCTTTAAAAGTTTACCTTTTTTTTTTACAGTGAAACTTTATGATATACTGAATATCTGAACCGAATTTCAAGTATTCGCTTGGTGTACTTAAAGAGTAATAGAGCTGTCAATTTATCGTATTGTTTTAAATAGTCTCTTTTATAAAATACATTTCTCGAAGTATGGCTATTCTCTCAACTTGAAAAGATAGTCACATTATAGATGATTTTATGCTCTATCACTTGAAAATTAGTATGTTAATATTTACGTTTTTCTGAAGGGCGTAAATGCAATTAATATGCAATTGACCTTCCTCACCAAAAATTTTATAAAATCAAAAAGTGCCACATTATTACCTGAACACCAGTTATCTTTTTGTAATTAGTATTAAAGTGGAGTCTTGAAAGGAAACTACCCAAAATAATTATTTTTCCTAAAATCTCCTATGTGTAGACTGCCCGCAATACCTTTCGCGTGAGTGGAGATATTATAACTCGCTCGTAAAAACAAATGACGGAGCTACTTGGTAATAGTCCTTTGCGCACTTACAAATATTTTATTGTTATCATCATCATTACATTATTTTATTATCATTATTACAATTACATTATCATCATCATCGTGGACAAGTGGTTACTCTGCACGCCTCCGATTCCGAGGTTCGCGGGTTCAAACTCGATAGGAATCAATGACATTTTAAAGGCGTAACAATTCTGAATGTAGCTTTCTCCAGAAGGAAGGAAATCCGTGAGTCCCGTGTCGTAAATTTATGGTACGTAAGAGAACCTCGCGCTTGAAATTAATTGCTACATAATAAACGTCATTAAATATAACAATCTTTATTGATATATTCAGTAGGCGGTTAATTTTGTGCTGATTTTGGCTAATGTATAGTTTAATTTAAATTACTAAGCACCTACGAATTCAAGCTGGTAGGCCTATTAAAAATATTTTCTAGAGAGTAGTTTTGCAATGTGTTGTAATATTTTGTACTTGTACCCTACACCAATGTCTGATG
Source organism: Diploptera punctata (assembly GCA_030220185.1). Lineage (NCBI taxonomy): Eukaryota > Metazoa > Arthropoda > Insecta > Blattodea > Blaberidae > Diploptera > Diploptera punctata. Next base: position 30,774 of record JASPKZ010004481.1, read on the forward strand.
TTGAATATTGTAAGTAATGTTAAGCTATCGATGATAATTCATAACAACTTTCATGCTGTTACAAGTAATATTTAAGAGGTATAAATATATTTTATTGGCTTGGTCTCACTTACTGATCTTGCATCCCCTACTCATGACATATCTAAGATGATATTAAAATGCACGATAATATTAGCTTTTATTATAAGCTAAGTTTTTATAGTATTTAATTTAATGTCTAAACTTCCCAGTATTCTCCTTTTATAACACAAAATGTTTATCTCTAGGATTATTCTCTAATTCCAGAAACATTTAAGAAATTGTAAAATTATATATTAACACATAATATTGTTAATAACTATTGTATACTGATATATGCATAATTAAAATTATATTTAACTTCTAACTCACCATTCAGTCTTTGTAGATCTGCAAACTTGTGAGTTAAGAACAATACGATATTATTGTTAATTTGACTGACACTTAAAATGACGAGATGCACTAAATATACACAGTGGTGTAAATCAACTGTCTAGTATGTAATCTGAACTTGAGAATTGTTGATGTAAAACAGATGTTTAAGGAAGACTTGGCTGACACTGCATTATTATTGTTTGGTAGGAAGTGGTATGAGTATTAAAACATTCGGTCTTATTTGGAAGTGATATCTTATAACAATACTATTTCGTCAAAGTTTTCAGAGTACAATACAATACACTGAATAAAAAGTTATTTTAAGACTGAAATTAGTAATTATAACATAATAAAAATGTATACCAGTTTATTCAATTAATCATGAAATAGTTATATAATATTACATTTAAACTGTAATGAAAAATTTGTAACAAAATAAATAATTTGTTTTAAAAAAGGGCAGAAGATTACGAGTATTTCAGAATAAAGTTCTTAGGAAAAATTTTGGATCAAAAAAGAGATGAACAGACAGATGAATGGAGAAAACTACATAATAGTGAGCTACATGATCTGTATAGGAAGCCAGATATAATAAAAACAGTAGGTCTCGTAGGCTGCGATGGACAGGAAATGTGGCACGTATGGAGGATGAAAGAGGTGTTTGGAAATATCTGGTAGGAAAACCGGAGGGAAAACGTCCAGTTGGAAGACTAAGAATGAGGTGGGAGAATAACATTATACATGATTTGAGGGAAGTAGATTATACAGGGAATAATTGGAAAACGTTAGCTCGGAATGGGATGTATGGAGAGCTTATGTCCGCGCTGCCATGAACCTGCAGGTTCCACAGAGCCAGTGAGTGAGTTAGTTATAAATAATTTGTTTAATAATTCACAGTAAACGTAAGTAACAGAGCTCTTTACTTCTCACTTCAGCAATAAAATTTGATAAATAAATATCTACTGCGTAAGAATTAAAATATCACCACTTTTATAAATTTACGGTACTGTTCCATTAAGCAGAACATATAATAATCTATTCGATTTAATGGCAATTGAAAAAGTCACTGATGAAGCTCTTTCAATAAAGTACGCGCGCGACCTTGGTCGTGAAATAAATCTGCTGCGCCGTGGACCCGCGAGTTTTTTTACGAAAATAGAATAAAAAACATTTATATTGTCGGAACTATTCAACTCTCCAAAAATATAATTGTTGGAAATTAATCCTTATTACGTGAGTAGTATCCTGTATTTTTTCCGTTTTCATTTTTTGATATGTACTGCAGTAAACCGCCATAAAACAGAAAATTGACACCGAAAATAAAAATATCCTAATTATAAAAATAACACCCTTAAACTACATGATATCACCTATATAAATACGTTTGAAACACATTTTTGCTGTTTACTGTTTCAGAAATATTAGCTAGTAAACGTTTTAGTTTATCATATTTACGATAATTTCAGATCATCATGACTACGAACCTATAAATGATAAAAATTAAATTTCTGTATTAATATGTTTATAAATGTATTCACTATATTTAGGGAGACATAAAATTCAAAAAATAAATTGCAAGATTTTTTGCTGTCCGATTTGATATGGATTGTCCCATAGGGGACATGACCACTGAATAGATAAAAATAAAAAAAAATTGTATATTTGTTTAAAGATTTTTAAATTTTGTCTTCAACATAGGCATAATGATTTTGATGAAATGGGACAAACCAGGTTAGATCAAACAGATTTCAATATTGGATATACATACTTAGTAGACTTGAATGCTTCAAAATATTTTGTTTTCTCCTAGTGTACGTTGATAGATATATGGAAACACCATTAATTCTTATAAATATTGAGAATGTTTTGTTTAACAGGTTAGTGACAGTAGCATGTATGCCACCACCAGTATCATCAGCTGTTATCCTTACCAGAGCTGTAGGTGGAAATGAGGCAGCTGCAATTTTTAATTCAGTTCTGGGCAGCATGCTCGGAATTATATTAACACCTTTCACACTTCTGTTCTTTGTACGTAAGTTAAAAATAAATCTTATTGATATAAAATTATTCATGTAAATGGATTGAATTTTACTCCAAGTTTATCTGAATTTTACATATATTTTTTTAATTGGAACAATGAATTTCAATAATGAGAAGATAAACAATTTCAAGAAACGTATGATGTTATTTATTGAAAATGTATTTCCTTCTATATATTTTGAAGAATTTTTATTAGTTGTCTTATCTCATTTTTTACTTGTAATAGATATCTTATTTTATGCTAAGGCTTGTATTTTTATTATAAATATAACATTTCTCACTGAAGGACATATGAGGGGTTCACAGCCATAGTAGACCAAGTCCACTTTTTATAAATAATGGGATATTTAATGTAATATGTGTGGCAAACTTTATACTATTTACTGCCATAGTGAACCAAGTCACTAGTTAATTTACTTTCTCAGAGAGATGGAGTCTGTATTCAGATCTAGTGAAGTAATACATGAAACCTTCACAGCCGTACTGAACCAAGTCCATTATTGAGTTTATAAGTTTGGCTCATTGCTATCAAACAACTTTCTAATTAAAATGAGCAGTGATTTTGATTCTTCTGGTGAAGAATATGTTCCCGATTCTTATTGTGAATCATCAGATGATATTATAAATGGTAAGTAATATTATTTTTATCGTAATTTAGAAAAAATATAAATATGTATTTATCGTTTGATTACAAATGAGTTTAGGTCTAAGCAAAATATTATATTAGAATATTTTAAAATAAGAAAATATTAAAATAAATATAATGCATGGGCCCTCTATTGTATATTGAAATACTTGTATTTAATTACATTATAATTTTTCAGATAAAAACAGGAATACATCTGCAGAAAATGGGAATATACCTGTCAATGTGTCCAGTTTATGTAGACCTACAAAACATACGAGTATGAATGATGAAGTCACTAATACTGATAAAGGTAGGTTATGTTTAGTCCTTTATAGTTTAAAATGTAAAGTGCTACAAAATAAGCCGAACAGAGAATTTCAGTAAATATTTTTGATGCCTGAATGCATATTTGATTGCAAAAATTAACAACCTACATTATTGGAGATATGCATACTGATTTTAAAAATATATTTTACAGAAGTCACACGGCATTCTCCTGCAGAAACCAGTAGCCATAAAAAAGAAGATATTCCTGTAAGAGGACGAAAAAGGAAATGCGATGAGGACAACTGGAAAAAAATATATATAGGAAGCATAATAGAAACAGCGGTAGAGGATTACTGTGCTGCGAAAAACAGGGTCAAGTTGTTAAAGGTAAGACATTTGCGATGAACTTCGACTGTCAATGCTCTCGTCGTTGTGGTGATAAATTTACCACAGAACAACGTAAAACAATTTTTGACTCTTTTTGGAATCTTGGAAATTATTCAATACAGAATGCTTTTATTCGTGGTTTGGTACAAAGGAAGAAGATAAATAGATCAAGACGCCGTGATGGTAATGGTGCTGCAAAGTGTTACACATATGAATACTCTCTTAGAGAGAAAGAATATTCTATCAGAGTGTGTAAAAATACTTTCTTGCTGTTTTTCAACTTAGTTGGGGACGTGTTTATAGATGCTTGAATCAAGATACCATTACATCAGCCACTGTAGATTCTCGAGGCAGGCATACTCCTGGAAACAAAATTGATATTACGGATATAGCTGAACACAAAGTCATTTCCTGCCTATCAGAGTCACTATTCCAGGAAAGATAATCCTGATAGAAAGTATCTTCACCCAGATCTCTCAATTCGGAAGATGTATGACATGTATGTAGACGGAATGTAAGGGCACAGAATAAGACTCCTGTGAAAGAAAAATTCTATTACAAAATGTTCAGCATAAAATTTAATTTACAGTTCAAGCCACCAAGTATAGATACATGCAAACTATGCGACGACATAGCAATGAAGCTTTCAACAGAAACGAATGAAAGCATTAGAAAACTTGTCGAAAATAGAAATGAGCTTTATTTACGAAAAGCACAGAAGGCTAGAGAGAACATGGAAAATGATAAGAATAAAGTCTCAGATGGTAGATATTGCTGCACATTTGACTTACAAAAAGCACTTCCCTTTCCTAAACTTCCAACATCCATAGCGTATTATAAACGAAATGTCTATGTTTATAATTTTGGGATACATTCCTTTAATAATAATATTGGATACATGTACATCTGGGATGAGACGGAAGGAGGAAGAGATTCTCAAGAACTCTAGAATTGTCATAAGACACCTAAGAGAGAAAGCCTCCAAACATAAATCCATTATTCTATACTCTGATGCATGTGGTGGCCAAAACCGGAACATTAAAATGTCTCTTTCACTCCTGAAACTAATCAACAGCACAGACATTGCAGCAGAATCAATTGATCACAAATGCATGGTGTCCGGCCACTCTTTCCTCCCTAACGATTTAGACTTTAGCCTGATTGAAGCTGCGAGCCGTAAAAGAAAAGAACTCATCTATGTTCCTGAGAACTGGAAGGAAATTATTGAGAATGCAAAGACGAATTGTCCAAAATTTTGTGTCACTGGTGTTAAGAATTCAGTTTTTGTTTCACTGCATCTTTGGAAGATGCTATCACAAACAAAATGAAGGACAATGAGGGGACTTCTTTCAGTTGGATGAACATTTGTTAGCTACGAGTTGTGAGAAGTTTCCCCTTCATATTAGAGTCCAAAGAAACTCTCAATGAAGATGTGCCTTTTGCAAAATAAATTTGGAAAAGTGAGCTCGTGGGCAAAAGTTGCTTTCTTTATCTCATGTCGGTCAAGATGTATTGTACACGGACCGTAGAAAGATCACTATGGCTAAAACGAAGGATATGTTGGACCTTCTGCCATACATTCCACTGATTCATCATGCATATTTCAAGAATCTTCCAGTGGATGTAAATACTAGACTCCAAGCTACTTCCTCTAGAGTAGACGAAGAAGATGAGAGCAATCATATTTTGTACTGTGACAAATTCACTGAAAACGAGAACATGATTTTCTATAGTGTTTTATTTAGAGTAAAATATGTAAGATGTAAATGTAAATCAAAATCAATAATTTTTTGTAATCATAATAAATAGTTCTTTATTTATATTGTCAGATATATTCTTTTACAAGGAAGTTTCACAGCCATAGTGGACCAAGTCCAATTTTTTTTAAAAAGTTTAAATTTTAAACAGAAATATATACTTCTTAATCTTAAGAGCACAATTCTATAAAGAATGATCATTTTAACTTTATGTTGCCATATATATTAGTATACTTTTACTTAAAATCAATTAATTATTTATTGAAAACTTTAAGGCTCTATTACTCAGAATAGTGAAAAGTGGACTTGGTCTACTATGGCTGTGAACCCCTCATATTATATTTGAAGAGAAAAATATATGCCTAGACTGGGATTTGAACCAAGTACCTTTATTTTTATATACTAATGCTCTGCCACTGAGCTATCCAAGACTTCCAATTAAACAACAAATTTTTCTCCTATACATTTTAATTCCTAAGAGCATCAAAGTCTTCCAAACCATTGCTCGACATGTGAATGGCAGCTTCTTATTTAAGAAGAAATGTTAAATCTATAATAAAAACATCAAAAGAAGCTCTACCGGCTTTATAAAGTAATGTTAATATTCCCATTGTTAAATAAGAAGCTGCCATTTGTATGTTGAGGAACGGTTTGCAAGCCTTTGGCGCTCTCGGGAATTAAAATGTATAAGAGAAAAATTTGCATTATATTGGAGGTCTTGGATAGCTTAGTGGCAGAACATTAGCATATGAAGCTAAAGGTCCTGGTTCAAATCCCCGATCTAGGCATATATTTCTTAATAAAAATCAAATGAATCATGAATTCTTCTTACCTCATACATCTATGTTGTTTAACACAGATTCGCGGTCAACAGCTGAGGATGGGAATGATGTTTCCCAATACCGATGTTAAAGATCATAGAGGTAAGAAGAATTCACGATTCATTTGATTTTTATTAAGAAAACCTCATAATGTAAAAATTCCATCTGTATTATATGAATATATTTTTCTCTTCAAATAATAAGCTTGTATTGCTGTTTTTGAATCTACTATAGTTTAAGATTTAAATTAATACCTCACCTCATATCCAGTCTTTTAATTAGATTTAATTCTAATTCTTCTAATTAGAGTTAATTTAATTAGAAGATTGGATATGAGGTGAGGTATAAAACATTTTAATTTAAATCTTAAATTAAACCTCATAGTAATTTTTTCTTAAAAAAGTTCAATTTTGCTATAGTTGATTTTTGTGCCGGTTCGCTCAGGGTAGAATATGATCACTCAGGGATGTTTTAAATTATACACTTATTATTTTAGTTTATTGGATACATTTGTATTTACAATTGTATATCTCCAGTGTTTTATACTTCACTCGGTGTGGAGTTGACGAATTACTTCCGCCCACATGTTTTAATATCACCTTTGCGAACGGTTACTGAAGAACTTGACTATTGTAGAACGTAGGAGCGTGAGTGTGTTTTCACACGCGTCCTCGCCTTATAAGGGCGATGACTCCTCCCATACGTCGTCATCCCCACTTCGAGTGTATATGTTATTCATTATAGCTTAGAGGGATAGGTACCATTCGTTTGGGTTTCTATGTTGGTAATAGACTTGTGTGCACGTTTGTGCGCCTTCCAGTTATTACTATTAATGGTACGTGTTAGTACTTACGAGTCTATTACTTTTGCCACAGTTGGTTTATATTATTTAACACTTCTCACTGAAGGATAAATTATATTTAAAGAGAAAAAATTTTCACCTAGACCGAGACTCGAACCTGGGGCCTTTGGCTTTTTGGGCCAAATGCTCTACCAACTGAGCTACCGAGACGAGTTGCAATCTAGATGCAAATTTCTCGCTTGCGTCTAGATTGCAACTTGCCTTAGTAGCTCAGTTGGTAGAGCATTTGGCTTGGAAAGCCAAAGGTCCCGGGTTTGAGTCTCGGTCTAGGCGAAAATTTTTCTCTTTAAATTCACTATAGTTTGTTTTTTCTAAGGATGGGGAGGATCCTGCCAACTCATTTCAACACAGAGAGGAGGGAAAGCTAATGATGTGTTATGTGAGGGTGTGTGAAAACATCCTATCACAAACCCCCGCCTTAGAAGGGAAGGTTGTTGAACGGTTTGAAAATAATGTGGCAGAATCATTCCTACCTTAGATGAAAACAGGACTGTAAGTAGAACATGATCTTTTTTAATGTGTTCCACTGTATATTGTATTTTGTCCCAACACAGGTCGGTATAATTATTAACCGATATTGTTGTTGAATAATGAATTATGTATCTCATATCTATTATTTATTCTTTTTTCAGTTAAAACAACTACACTTGTTTCCGGTATTCAGCACATATATTCCAATTAGCTGTGACTGTTGTGATGCCACTTGGAGTAGGACAATGTATCCGTTATATGACAAAGTTGAATGCAACGCAATATCCTCTTGCAATAATTGGACAGTTAGCTCTTCTTTACATTATTTATATAACATTTTGTCAAGCTTTTCTTAATGAAGACATGCAAATGCATGCTCATGAAGTTTTGATAACTGTTCTATTGGGTAAGATTTCTTTTAGTCGAGTTTTATAATGGTTTTTATTACAATTAAATTGTAAAGAAGACTGGATAAATGGAGATAGTGTTGTTTTGTTTACAATGCAAAAAACTTACTTACTTACTTACTTACTCACTGGCACTATCGAACCCGTAGGTTCATGGCCGCGCAGACATAAGCTCTCCATACATCCCTATCCTGAGATAATGCTTTCCAATCATTCCCTGTATAATCTACTTCCCTCAAATCATAGTTAATGTTGTTCTCCCACCTCATTCTTGGTCTACCAACTGGGCGTTTTCCTTCTGGCTTTCCTACAAGAAGTTTCCATGCACGTCTTTCATTCCCCATACGTGCAACATTCCTGGCCACATCGCAGTCTATGGGACTTAACTGTTCTGTATTATATATGGCTTCCTATAAAGACCATGTAGTTCATTGTTATGTAGTCTTCTCCATTCACCCGTCTGTTCATCTCTCTTTGGTCCAAAAATTTTTCCTACGAAACTTTATTCCTCAAATACTCGGTAATCTCCTTTCCTCCCTTAAAGTAAGAGTCCATGTTTCCGCACCCATATAATATAACTGGTAGAATAATAGTTTTATATATTTTCACGCTTAACGTTTTTCGAAAGGAGTTGGGACATCAAAAGTCTCTGCAATGCATAATAGGCATGTTATTTCCAGAATTGAGGCCTATGTTTATATTTCTTTGTGCATCTCATTCCTATTTGTGATTATAGTTCCTAGGTATTTGAATTCAGCCAATTCCTTCAAAATTTCCCTCATTTGTCATTAGCTGTCCATTTCCATTATACAGGGCAAGTCAAAATGTTGTGCAGGTTTTTCAGAAATTTATTATGTGAAAATGTAATGAACATATATATTGTGAGACATATTGTATGGAAAGGTAAACTCTCAAAAGTTTTTTTTAAATATTCACAGATGTTCTATGTGAGCGCCTTTTGTTACACGACAGATGTCAAGCCGATATTCAATTCATCCTGCGAAACTTTCTTGTAGCAGTCCGCGGTCGATATCAGCAATGGCTGCTGTGATGCGGGGCACGCAGTTCATTGCAGTGTGTGTTGGAAGTGGTGGTACGTAAACATGATCCTTTACAAGACCCCACATGAAGAAAATCACACGGGGTTAGATCTGGTGAACGATGGTGGCCAATGAATGAGTTGTTGATCACCCTGAGATGCACGGCCTATCCAGTGTTGTGGTAAAGCCGTATTGCAAATGGTCTCGAACACTGCCATGGTAATGTGGAGGGGCACCATCCAACTGCAGAATGAAATCTGGACTATCCGCCTTCCAAGCCTGCGGAAGGAGCCATTGTTGTAGCATATCAGGAAAACATGTCCGTTCACAGTACGTTCATGAAAGAAAAAGGGCCATAAACCTTTGCATGGGAAATGGCACAAAAGACATTCACTTTCGGAGAATCGCGTTGATGTTCCAGAGTTGCATGGGGGTTACCAGTTCCCCAAATCCTTACATTGTGTCTATTCACTTTTCCTGAAAGGTGGAAAGTCGCTTCATCACTGTAAAACTACCCTCTCATGGAACTCATTCTCTTCCATTAATGCGAGAAAATCAACACAAGAAGGACGCTCGCAAAGCATAATCGGCGGGTTTTAAGGCTTGAACCAGTTGCAAGTGGTAGGGTTTCATCTGTAAACGTTTCCGGAGAATCCGCCATAACAGTTTTTTGTGGGTAGTTGAAGTTCTGTCGCTCCCCGGTAGGTGGATTTTTCTCTGTGACTCTCCTTCAGCACGAAGCATGTTGCGAACCGGTTTCGACTGTCTCTTCACTCGTCGATCGGACGGCCAGTCGGATTTTCGGTTTACAGGATACAGCCAGAATCCCTAACATTGTCGTGTACCCCTTACGAATGGAAGTCTCCCATCCCCCCGGCGGGTCCTTTTAAATCGTATCTGGTACGGAAATGTCGTTGAACACTAGTCACAGAGTGGTTTACTATGGTAATCAATCACAACGAAAAAGACTTCTGATCCCCAGTCAACGCCACATTTCCTTTACTGACATGCTGTTGACATCTTGCGGGTGTGAAAAAAAACGCGGGACTTTAGAAGTGGACAACTAAACTTTGAGAGTTTACCTTTCATACAATATGTCTCACGATATTATATGTTCATTACATTTCACATAATAAATTTCTGAAAACCTGCACAACATTTTGACTTGCCCTGTATAATCTATTTCTACGTGTGACCATATATTTAGTTTTACTGATATTTACTTCCAGTCCTAATTTCTTAGTGTTACTCAATAGTGTGTGCGTGTTGGCCTTTAGTATCTCCTCGCTATCGGCCAGTAGTACTACATCATCAGCATAAACTAACAGCTTATTAATACCATTCAGTTGTAAGGCCTTCCTCATTCTCTAAAGATTTAATGGCATGCTCTAGTACAAAATTAAATAGTAGAGGAGATAGTGCATCTCCTTGCTTCAACCCATTCTGGATTTCAAAAGTGTCTGAAAACTGTTTGCCTACATGCACCCTACTCGTTGAGCCATTTAGACACAATCGTATAAGTCTAACTAACTTTTTAGGAATTCCGAACTCCAGCAGGATACTATATAACTTCTCCCTGTTAATTGAATCATATGCTTTTTTGAAGTCTACATATAGTTGATGTACAGTACCATTATATTCCCATTTCTTTTCTAAAATCTGTCTTATACTAAAAATCTGATCTGTTGTAGACCTGTTTCTTCTAAATGCACATTGATGATCTCCTAGAATGTCATCAATATAGGAGTAAGTCTGCTTACTAATATATTTGTTAGAATTTTATACGAAGTTGAAAGTAATGAGATGCCCCTATAGTTGTTGCAATCAGTTTTTATCTCCTTTCTTATAAATTGGTACGATAATTGATTCCTTCCATTCATCTGGAAGAGCTTCTTTTTCCCAAATCATACTAAGCAACCAGCGTATCTTGTCCATCAATTTTTCTCCCCCTGATTTATCAGTTCTGCTGGGATCTCATCTGAACCTGATGCTTTATACATCTTCAATTTTTCAATTGCCATTTCAACCTCTAATGCACTTGGCTCTGCGACTAGCATTTCTGCTGCTGTCTGTAACTTATCCTCCTAAATGTCCTGTTCTGTATGTACATTTAATAGCTGATTAAAAATAACTTTTCCATCTATTTAATATACTCTTGGAATCTGCAATCATATCCCCATTTTCATTCCGAATTATGTTTGTTCTAGCCTGAAACCCTTTCTTCTCTATACTAATTCCCTGATATAATTCTCTAATGTTCCTATTTTTTGCATTCATTTCAAGATCATTAATCTTCTCTCTCAAATATTCCCTCTTCTTACTCTTTAGTAACTTGGTGGGTTTCCCGTCTAACCACTACCCAATTGCTCTAAATTTACCTCATTTGGCTCGTGTAACAATTTCATTTTTGCTAGCTTTCTTTCTTTACAATGTCGGCACATTCCTCATCAAACCATTTCTTGTTTTGCCTCTTTTTTAAACAACCAATGCTTTCTGATGCTGACAATTTAATAGTATCTCTTATAGCCTCCCATTCTTTTATTTATATCAGTTTCTTCTTCGTTTGCCACATTGTCATCTGAAGATTCCAGTACTTCAAATCTATTAGCAATTTTGATTTGGTATTCTTGCCGCATTTCATCATTTTTCTAGTTTTTTAATTCATATTTTACAGAATCATCTTTAGCGTTTGTTCCTCTCATAAGCGATAGCCGTTGTCTGATTTTCACCTTGACCAGATGATGATCTGAATTGCAGTCTGTCCCTCTAACTGATCTAATATCAATGATGCTACTGTGCCAGCGTTTATCCACTAATACATGATCTATCTGGTTCCGAGTTTCTCCATCTGGGGACGTCCAGGTGTATTTATGAATATCCTTATGCTGAAATGTTGTGTGCTCTTAACGATGAGATTCTTTGATGTGGCAAATGCGACTAATCTAACCCCGTTGTCGTTACTATCTTCATGAAGACTGAATTTGCCTATTGTTGGTTTGAATATATCTTCCCGCCCCACTTTTGCATTTAAATCTCCTAAGACAATTTTCATATGAAATCGTGAAAGGCTATCAAATAAGCATTCTAATTCTTCATAGAACTCATCCTTGATCTTGTCATCTTTATCTTCTGTGGGGGCATGTACATTTACAATTATAAATCATGTCGTTTACCCTTTAGAATTATGTATGATATCCTATCACTAACAAACTTAATATCTCGGATAGCGGATAGGATCCTCCTTCTGACTAAAAAACCTGTTCCAAATGCAGGTCTTTCTGCACCCCCATAGTATAATGCAAAGCTTCCTGATTCCTGACTACCTTCTCCTGGCCACCTAACTTCCTGTAAAGCGACTATATCCAAGGGCGATTTATCCAATTCCCGCGTTAATATCTCTAGTGCCCCGCTATTGTATAAAGTCCTAACATTCCATGTTCCTAGGAACATGTCCCTGTGTTTGAGCCTTTGGCATGGGTTCCCTGAAGTAGTCCCCGCCCGGAGAACCGAATGGGGGACTATTTGACCTCCGGAAAATTTTACCCCAGTAGAACCCATGCCCGCATTTCTTGACGGTTGTATTTTTATGGTGGAAGATCGTCACTCTTTCGACCAAGGTACTTATTTCGTCTGGCTTATCACCTTCGACCAGTCCGGCATGGGTAACCCTAACGAATGCAAAAAACTGCAAGATATTATCTATAGTGAAATTAAATGTTTCTTATCTCTCCTCATATAAATCTTCTAAGTTGATCACGATTTCGAGACTATAACTGTCTCATCCTCAGAACTTTCTTGGCGACTGGTATGTCGATCAGAAGAAACTCTTCTTCTTCCCTCTGTTGGTGGACCGATGAACATCTGGATCAGGTCAAAATTTGCGGGAGTTTCGAAGTTCATAAGTTTTCCTTTGTTTTTCTGAATGTGGATCTTTTCCCAAACCGTGAGTTCCTTTTGTTTGTTTATTTGTTTAATTAGGCTTTTGATTCAATTAAATGTTTTTTGGACCAAGCATGAATTAATTGAATTAAAAGCCAGTCTAATTAAACAAATAGAAAAACAAAAGGAACTCATGGTTTGGGAAAAGATCCACATTCAGAAAAACAAAGGAAAACATATGAACTTTGAAATTCCTGCAAATTTTGACCTGATCCAGAGGTTCATCGGTCCACCAACAGAGGGAAGAAGAAGAATTTCTTCCGATCGACATAACACCAGTCGCCAAGAAAGTTCTGAGGATGAGACAGTTATAGTCTCGAAATCGCGATCAACTTAGAAGATTTATATGAGGAGAGGTAAGAAACATTTAATTTCACCATAAATTAAACCACATAGTGATTAATTCCTATAAAAGTTAAATAAATGTTATCTATAGTTTATTAATGAATTTATCAATTATGTACTTCATGTAAAGGCTATCTGCTCTTAAAGTGATCCTGGTCAAAACAAAACCATGTGACCTACTCGCTTTTCGTTGGTTATGGATACAGATGTACGATGTAGAAGCAATAAGTACGCTGTGCCGGTTCGCTCAGGGTAGAATATGATCACTCAGGGATGTTTTAAATTATACATTTATTATTTTATTTTATTGGATACATTTATATGTACAATTGTATATATTTTAATAACTCGGAGTGGAGTTGATGAATTACTTCCGCCCACGTGTTTTAATATCACTTTCGCGAACGGTCACTGAAGAAGTTAACTATTGCAGAATGTAGGAGCGTGAGAGTGAGAGTGTTTTCACACGTGTCCTCGCCTTATAAGGGCGATGACTCCTCCCATAAGTTGCCAACCCCTCTCCGAGTGTATATGTTATTCATTATAGCTTAGAAGGGTAGGTACCATTCGTTTAGGTTTCTATGTTGGTAATAGACTCGTGTGCACGTTTTGTGCGCCTTCCAGTTATTATTATTAATGGTATGTTTAATACTCACGAGTCTATTACTTCTTGCCACAACGCAAAAAAGTAGTTCCCTTCATTAAATTAAAAATATGTCCTATAAATATACTTGTTATTCTTTGTAAATGAAAATAATATTCAAAGCATCGTGAGTCCAAATCCGGCCAGGGTTGATGGATTTTTTTAGGATTGAAAAATCCAAAGAGAAAGTCTCCGGGAGGGACTTTAAGCTGTGGGCCCTGAGTATGAAGATTTTCAGGCTCATAAAAGATTCTTAAGCTTGAACAAAGAGGTCTCTAAGCAAAATTTAGCAATATCAACATCCTAGTAATCCATCCATCCATAGTAATTCTGCCGAAAGGCAGGTCCTTCACTGCAATCATAGCATTTTCATGCTATGCTTGCAGCTTTACTAGGGAATTGTGTAGGTGTGGTAGCTTCCCGTTGCTTTCCACACCGGTGAAGGATGATGGCCATATGATTTCGAGGACTGTTTGGGCCTTAAAGTTTCCTGACATTTGTCTTACAGGTGAGGAAAAACCCCGATAAAAACCTCACCCAGAAAAACGGCCCCAACCGGGGATCAAACCCGGGCCTGCTGCGTGACAAGGCAGCATGCTACCTCGAGACCACAGCAGTGGACATCTTAGTAATATCGGTTGAAAATGAGAGAGATGTTTTCTTGAAAACTGCAGTTCCCATGTTTAAAAAAACAAACTATGAGGTAAGATAAGAAGTGACTCAATCAATCATTGAACACCTTAGTTGCCTATTAGATGACTCAATGGGCCGGTGTGTTGACCGCATGCCATCCATGACATCTACGAGCAAATAAGGTAACTAAAAATTGACTTTGCCCTAGTAACTCGTTACAAAGGAGAGGCTATGAGCTACACCATTATAGATAGACAGAAAATATTCTAAAATATACCTAATCAATAATTACAAATTAAAGTAGTTTATTGCATGCGGGTGATGCATTTGAGTCATGCTGTGGTCAATTCTGATGTAAAAAATGGAGGAAGGTGTCGAGCCTTCTCTTACTGTGTCGCCAATCTAAATTTTTAAAACACAAGTCTGGCAAATCTTAGACTAGTGGTCACAAAAAAACAGGTTCACGAGTTCAGTGAAAAATCTCACCAGCTTTTTTGTAATATACCCGATTAAACGATCAGATGTCTTTATGCTTCACATGTGCTCCCTGTCAATGTGACAGTAATTGTGGCACGAATGGCGGAAGGATACAATTGGTGTTTGTTTATGTTAGGACCACTCTAAGAGCAGGTAAGGTATAAGTGGTATAATACTATATATTTTCGTCCATTTCAGTGGTCCTGATATTAATATTTACAACATGGTTAATATTCAATATTGCTTCAAAGATGAAGCGAACATATCTTCCAGAAGATGTAATTGCAATAGTTTTCTGTTGCACGCACAAATCTCTCACTCTAGGCAAGTCTCTACATTTGCTTAATGCATTTATATAATATTTGAAACATATCATGTGGAAAAGTTTTTATATCTATTTCAATTTTATATTGATATTAATGATTTTAATTCTGTTATAGGCATTCCTATATTACGTATTATATATGGAGGTTATTCACATTTGTCCACTATTTCTTTGCCACTGTTAGTCTATCATCCTACACAAATAATTTTGGGTGGATTAATAGTAACATATCTTCAGGATTGGATGCTGGCGAGACAACGTTCAAGGTAAGTAGATCTAAGAATTAAATTAATGTTTTTATTACCTCACCACATATCCTTTTTCTTCTATACTGCAGTTTCGGAGCTTATCTCCATCTTCAGTAGTTTTTTTGGATGTGGATATTTTTCCCAGACTGAGTTCTTTTTATATTTAAAGAGAAAAATTATACGCTCAGACCGGGACTTGAACCCAGGACCCTTGGTTTTCTAGTCCAAGTGCTCTACCATTTGAGCTACCTGAGCAAGTACCGATCTAAACGCAAATCTTTCTCTATATACGTTGAAATTCCCGCCCCAAATGCTTTGAAGCCTTTGCTTCTATCTTTGCAAATGGCGGCTCCTATATTAAGAAGACATATTTGGGAATTATACATTACATTATAAATGCCAGTACGGCTATTTTCGATGTTTTTATTATTAATTTCATACATCTCAATGATGGATAAATCATATTTAAAGAGAAAAATTATACGCTCAGACCGGGACTTGAACCCAGGTAGCTCAAATGGTAGAGCACTTGGACTAGAAAACCAAGGGTCCTGGGTTCAAGTCCCGGTCTGAGCGTATAATTTTTCTCTTTAAATATGATTTATCCATCATTGAGATGTATGAAATTAATAATAAAAACATCGAAAATAGCCGTACTGGCATTTATAATGTAATGTATAATTCCCAAATATGTCTTCTTAATATAGGAGCCGCCATTTGCAAAGATAGAAGCAAAGGCTTCAAAGCATTTGGGGCGGGAATTTCAACGTATATAGAGAAAGATTTGCGTTTAGATCGGTACTTGCTCAGGTAGCTCAAATGGTAGAGCACTTGGACTAGAAAACCAAGGGTCCTGGGTTCAAGTCCCGGTCTGAGCGTATCATTTTTCTCTTTAAATATGATTTATCCATCATTGAGATGTATGAAATTAATAATAAAAACATCGAAAATAGCCGTACTGGCATTTATAATGTAATGTATAATTCCCAAATATGTCTTCTTAATATAGGAGCCGCCATTTGCAAAGATAGAAGCAAAGGCTTCAAAGCATTTGGGGCGGGAATTTCAACGTATATAGAGAAAGATTTGCATTTAGATCGGTACTTGCTCAGGTAGCTCAAATGGTAGAGCACTTGGACTAGAAAACCAAGGGTCCTGGGTTCAAGTCCCGGTCTGAGCGTATAATTTTTCTCTTTAAATATGATTTATCCATCATTGAGATGTATGAAATTAATAATAAAAACATTGAGTTCTTTTTGTTTATCTGTGTGTTTGATTAGGCTAGCTTCTGTATCGATTAAATGCATGGGCTGCTACAGCTGACTTGTTTACTTCACCCTTTTTTACATTTCTAAGGTGTTCTTTCAATCTGGTTTTTAAATTTATTTTTATTTTTCCTATATAGATTTTGTCGCAATCCTTACATTTGATCTGATATATTCCTGATTTATATTCTTCTCCAATTTTTTTCATTTTTGTTGGTTTTAATTATCTTGTTTAGGCTGTATTCATTCTTTGGGGCCAATCGAATGTTAAACTTATTGAACATTTTCTGGAACTTGTGGTGTTTTAAAGGATGGTAAGTGAATTTTTTTAATCATATTTGAAGAGAAAAATTATACGCTCAGACCGGGACTTGAACCTGGGACCCTTGGTTCAAGTCCCAGTCTGAGCATATAATTTCTCTCTTCAAATATGATTTATCCATCATTGAGATGTATGAAATTAATAATAAAAACATCACATTTTTTTAATCTTATGTTCTCTTCTGTTTGTTTTTTAAGTGTGCTTTCATTCATTAGTTTTTGCCTTTTAAACTTATTTATTTTCTTGTGTACCATGTTTTCTTCATAACCATTTTCTCTTGCTAAGTAGATCTATTAATAAACTTGGGAAATTAATTTAAAAGGAATCATATATTTTATTATTTCTTTAATCTCAACATTGACGTATTCTGTAAGTACATTTTGAAAACATTCGTGGGATTAATTTGCATCATGATGCCGATATACACTCTTTACACTCTAACCCACAACCAAACACTCCAAAAGATGGCTTCCTACTGCAGCTATACTATTCACACAAGTAGAGTAAATACTTGTTAATGCAAGTACAACATGCCGTCATCAAATGGTGCTACACTGCATCTGAGCTAAGTTCCAGTTGTACCGTACACAAACTTGCATAAGATATTACTGTGTCTATTTGGGGGAACTATGGTACTACTTTTACTTGCCATGTAAGTGTACACATTAATTTACTTATTTCAATCATAGTAACAGCTTTAGCTTCTTAATATTAGTTTAATAAATAATGCTTTAGCTATGTGCAGTCCCTTCATGTCTTCTTAAAGTAGAAGCCATTCATTGTGTACGTATTTGTGAATGATTCATTGCATTTGAATGTGGGACCAAGAGAGTAAGGTAAAGGAAGGATTTATGCTTGGATGGGAAGGAAGCCTGAATTAGCTCAATAGATAGAGCATCAGCCCGGAAAGCTGAAGGTTCGTGGTTCGATTCCCGGTTCAGGCATAAATTTTTCTCTTTACCATTTGATTACAATAATTTAGATGTTAACTATTTTAGAAAAATAGCTAAATTCCTTAAAAAAAAAGAGAAATAATAGAAGAATATTTAAATCTTACAAAATTTTGCATTGACAATAATGTATTCACCTTCAATGGAAAATTTTACAAACAAATCTCAGGTTTAGCTATGGGTGACCCACTTCCACCATTTTTGGTGAATTTATTTATGGGTTACCGGTATTTAGAGTGTCATATAACTAATGCTTATCCCTGGATGTTCAAATGTTGGTATAGATATGTGGATGATATTTTTCTCTGTGATAAATTCTAAATATATTGAAGATGCATTGAAATTACTCACCCTTCAAGATGAAACTGTAAAATTTACTATGGAATTGGAAAAGGATAAACAAATCCCATTTTTTGACCTTTACTTAATAAGGAATGAACCACAAGGAAAAATTGAATTCAATATATATATAGGAAGGATACTCATACAGCAATTATATAAAATCTTCAGGTTTCAATCATATTGCGCATAAGCATGCAATTTTCAACAGTTTGATATATAGATTATTAAATGTTCCATTAAATGAAGAAGATTTTAAGAAAGAATACAATCACATTTTGAACATAGCCAATTTAAATGGTTTTGGAAAAGAAATAATTATAAATAAATTAAAGAAATTCAGACAACAAAAAAGATTAAAAGAATACACTACCCTGCAATCTGATTTAAAGAAAAGAAAACAATTTAAGAAAATAACTTATCCTGAAATACATAACAAATTTCAAAAAATTTTCAAGAAATTTAATATTACATTGGCACTGATAAATAAATTTAACCTTGGTAATCTATTAATAACGAGAAATTGAACACACAAGATAGCAAAAAATCTGGAATTTATCAAATTAATTGTAAGGACTGCAATAAAGTATACGTAGGAAAAACAAAAAGGAATTGGACACACACTAAGGAACGCTTTAGAAATATTAAAAATGGTGAAATTGAAAAATCAGCTATTGCAGCACATAGTTTATTGAAGAATCATAAAATTGAAAAAGAAGCCCAACTTTTAAAACATTTGGAAAAACCTTTAGAATTAACAATTTGGGAGAAGATATATATTCAGAAGAACAAATTTAGATACATGAATTTCGAGACTCCTGATGGACGTGATCTCATCTCAAAGTTCATCAAATCAACACCAGTTGGCAACATTATTGATGGAGATTTCAACAAAAATCTGGTAGTCATAATGTCGGTTGAAAATGAGAGAGAACCTTCTCTTGAAAACTAGTTCCCGTGTTTAAAGAAACATAAATATGAGATAAGATGTAAAAATATAACTCATTAATTTATTTTCCTAATATAATTATATATCAAAGCCTGGTTTTGTGCTTCTGTCCTACCGAAGCCCCATATCAAGATCTAAAATTTTTGCAGAATCTTCATGCATATCAGGAAATGATTTCAACATTTCTTGTGTAACATTAAAGAAATTCTGTGGAAATTTATAGTATTTGACCCAAAAATTGCTGCAATAGCATTTTTGACAACAAAGTTCCACAAAGTCTAAGAAAAATAGTACAGTTCTAAAAAATGCAGACACATTAGCAGAAACAACAAAATATGTTATTTAGCTACAGGATATGGATAGATATATTAATTTAATAAGGTGATTATATTATTTTTAGTCTGGACATCTTACCTCAATATTAATGTTGATTTGTTCTTGGACATGTTTCAAAACAATTCTGTTTTATTGTCAGCTCCATCCTGTGGTTGGCCAAAGAACCTCCAAACAAGGTCATGCTCCATCGGAATATCAAAATTCATAACTCTGTTTCTGTTCTTCTGAATATAAATTTTTTCCCAAATAGTCAGCTCTTTTGTATTTTCTAACTGTTTTAATAATTTAGTGTCTGAATTTATATTATGTTTTTCAGACCAAACATGAGCAGCAACTGCAGATTTTTCAATTTCTCCATTTTTTAATATTTCTTATGTGTTCTTTGGTTCTAATTTTTAGGTTTCTTTTTGTTTTCCCTATATATATCTTTTCACAATCCATGCATTCAATTTGATATATTCCTGACTTTTTATTTTTATCAGATTTTTCATTTTTGTTGGTTTTTATTAGTTTATTTAAACTGTAGTTATTTTTTGGTGCTAATTTAATATGGTTGATTGGTTGGTATCTAATGTCGAGCACTTGATAATGAAATCATTCGCTCTCTTGCACTCCAATATTTAGCAGAAAGGCTGGTCTCTTCTACAAAAGCTGGACAACGGAGGAGATGGTTTCTTTCCATATCTTCATTTAAATTGCAAAAAGGGCATTTAGGTGAATCTGTTATGCCAATTCTGTGTAGGTGTTTATTCAAGCAGTCATGTCCCGCTAGCAGTCTGAATGTTGCTACTGCAGATTTTCTTTGTAATGTAGTAATGTCATAAGCTTGTAGATTTTCCCATTCCTTTCCAGATGTTTTGGTGGTGTATTCTTCTCTAAGTTTATTGATGTATTTATTTGAGATAATTCTTTTGATAGAGTGAAAGGAAACTGGAGCAGAAGTTGGGTTTGAAACAATTTTAATATTAAACTTCTCAAATATATTTTGAAATTTATTATGTACCCAAGGGTGATATGTGAATTTCCTATATTTTTTCATAGGTGGTTCTTTTTCAAGATTACTTCTGTTTATCATTTTTTGTTTTTTATACTTTTCTATCCTTTTATGTACCATTTTTTCATCAAACCCATTTTCTCTTGCTACTTTGATTATGTGTTTTTTCTCATGTTTGAAATCTTCTTCGTTTAAGGGTAAGTTTACCAATCTATGAGTTAAACTATTAAATGCTGCTAATTTATGTCCAATTAGATTGAACCCTGTTGATTTTATAAAATTTTTCGTATGAGTTTCTTTCCTATGAATCCCGAATTCAATTTTTCTTTTTTCTTCGTTTCTGACCAATTTAAGATCCAAAAAAGGTATTTGTTTATTGTCTTCTATTTCTTTGATGAATTTAATGTTTATACTCTGTAAATTTAATAGTTTTAGGGAATCTTCTACATGTTTTTCTTTAACAATACAAATTATATCATCAACATATCTACTCCAAAATTTAAACATTGTGGGATGTGCTTTAGTTATTTTACATTCAAAATCGCTCATAAATAAATTTGCCAGGAAACCCATTATCACCTTTCCTGGCAAATTTATTTATGAGCGATTTTGAATGTAAAATCACTAAAGCACATCCCACAATGTTTATTGTTAAAGAAAAACATGTAGAAGATTCCCTAAAACTATTAAATTTACAGAGTACAAACATTAAATTCACCAAAGAAATAGAAGACAATAAACAAATACCTTTTTTGGATCTTAAATTGGTCAGAAACGAAGAAAAAAGAAAAATTGAATTCAGGATTCATAGGAAAGAAACTCATACGGAAAATTTTATAAAATCAACAGGGTTCAATCCAATTGGACATAAATTAGCAGCATTTAATAGTTTAACTCATAGATTGGTAAACTTACCCTTAAACGAAGAAGGTTTCAAACATGAGAAAAAACACATAATCAAAGTAGCAAGAGAAAATGGGTTTGGATGAAAAAATGGTACATAAAAGGATAGAAAAGTATAAAAAACAAAATATGATAAACAGAAGTAATCTGTTGTTGTTTTCAAATGCTGGGCCTTGGCACCGAAGCCATTAGCGTTCTTGCTCTCCAATATTTCTCTATTGTGGATCCAACAGGTAATACTTCACAGGTTTGTAGGTGTTCTTCATTCATTTCTTCGTCTTTATTGCATAGAGGACAATTTGGTTTCGTGTAGATTCCTATTTTATATAAATGTTTGGCCAAATAGTCATGTTCTGTAAGCAGTCTAAATGTTGCTACTGTAGTTTTACGTGTAGTGAAGTGCATTCCATAACCTCTCCTATCCAAATCTCAACCTCAACCTGCTCGTGGTGCAACCTGCTTTTACAAATGAGGCTATGAGGACCGAGTAATGGCGGTATAACCACATCATCAGAAATAGAGGAAATGCTATTTCAACACTTACGCTGGCATGCCACGGCGTAGAAATGGTCCACAAATGGTGCTTGTGAGAATGGTCGGTGGATTCAAATATATAGATCCTCCCGGCAAGGTCCGATGGACCCATTAACCAACGGCATGTGTGGCCCTCCAGTCATACTGGGGGTTTATGTGAGTGGGTGATGTAACCACCATTACAAATAAAAAATTGGTGCCCTCTTAAAAAACGGTTACATTTATGCTGAACAATGGCAAATCCTTCAGACAGAAGTAATCTTGAAAAAGAAGAACCACCTATGAAAAAATATAGGAAATTCACATATCACCCTTGGGTACATAATAAATTTCAAAATATATTTAGAAGTTTAATATTAAATTAGCACCAAAAAATAACTACAGTTTAAATAAACTAATAAAAACCAACAAAAATGAAAAAAAAAAACTGATAAAAATAAAAAGTCAGGAATATATCAAATTGAATGCATGGGTTGTGAAAAGATATATATAGGGAAAACAAAAAGAAACCTAAAAATTAGAACCAAAGAACACATAAGAAATATTAAAAATGGAGAAATTGAAAAATCTGCAGTTGCTGCTCATGTTTGGTCTGAAAAACATAATATAAATTCAGACACTAAATTATTAAAACAGTTAGAAAAAATTTATATTCAGAAGAACAGAAACAGAGTTATGAATTTTGATATTCCGATGGAGCGTGACCTTGTTTGGAGGTTCTTTGGCCAACCACAGGATGGAGCTGACATCGACATTCAGGTTGTGCAACATAATGCAACATAAATAAAACCAGTCTGGGAAAGCTGACGATAAAACAGAATTGTTTTGAAACATGTCCAAGAACAAATCAACATTAATATTGAGGTAAGATGTCCAGACTAAAAATAATATAATTAAAATAACCTCAAAATATAACTTCCTAAAATTAAATATTAATAAGGTGAATCCAGTCATCTTACCTCATAATTTGTTGAGTTCTGTTTAAACAAGTTGGTGTATCATGTCCAAACAGAACAGACAAGTTATGAGGTAAGATGACTCTGAATTAATCATATTTATTAAGAAGAACCTCATAATATTACTTCGTAATGTAATTTATTAAGATATATGAAAAGTAATATAGAGGATTTTAATTCAGCTGATTCCATGAAGTTCTTCCAAAGTACTATATCCTCTACATTCCTAAATGATGAACTTTCTGAATGGTTCATGAGCTATGCTTATGCAAAGGGATAAAAATAGTGAATAAAATCAAAGTGATATATGACAAGCAGGTAGAGATGTAAAATTAATCATAGATTACAACAATAAATTAACAAAGGATGAACATCAAAAGCAAAATACATTGGACATAAATTGGCAGCCTTCAATAGTTTAACTCACAGATTGGTAAACTTACCCTTAAACATAAGAGATTTCAAACAGGAGAAAAAACACAATCAAAGTAGCAAGAGAAAACGGATTTGATGAAAAAAATGGTACACAAAAGGATAGAAAAGTATAAGAAACAAAAAAATGATCAACAAAAGCACTCTTGAAAAAGAAAAAAAAACCTATGAAAAAATACAAGAAATTCACATATCGCCCTTGGGCACAAAATAAATTCCAAAAGATATTTGAGAAGTTTAATATTAAATTAGCACTGAAAAATAACCACAGTTTAAATAAACTAATAAAAACCAACAAAAATAAAAAAATCAGGAATATATCAAATTTAATGTACTGGTTGTGAAAAAAAAATATATATATATATAGGAAAAACAAAAAAAAATCCTGAAAATTAGAACCAAAGAACATATAAGAGATATTAAAAATGGGGAAATAGAAAAATCTGCAGTTGCTGCTCATGTTTGGTCTGAAAAACATAATATAAATTCAAGCTCTAAATTATTAAAACAGGTAGAAAATACAAAAGAGCTGACTATTTTTGGGAAAAAATCTATATTCAGAAGAACAAGGACAGAGTTATGAATTTCAAAATACCGATTGAACGTGACCTAGTTTGGAGGTTATTTGGCCAACCGCAGGAGGAAGCTGGCATCGACATCCAGGATTTACAACATAAATCCAACCAGTCTGGCCATGATGCTGAAGATGATTAGAAGACTAATTGAAACATGTTCAAGAACAAAATCAACATTAATATTGAGGTAAGATAATACACACTCAAAATAACTTATTTAAAAGAACCTCAAAATATTACTTCCTAAAATAAAACATTAATCAAAAGCAATTTTTGTTGCAAGATGTTAATGAATACCGTCACACTTTTCTTGACCGTAAAATGGAGACTGGCAAAAAAGTTTCCAGGAGAACTGTGTAGTAAAAACAAAAATTGTTTTCATGTGTTACACTTGTATTGTAATGTAATTTTTTAAGAAAGATATGCTTAATGTACATTATAATAAGTACTTCCTTTTATCAAAATAAAACATAGGCACAAGTTATCCTCATCATATGTGTATGAAACTTTTGACAGTTCAATTTTTTTATAAATTAGAACAATATTGAGGGGTGAGAACTAAGCAAAACAAGAAAGAAAAAAAATCCTATATATATCAATGGCTATCCTAATGCACATTCACTTGAGATAGATTGTGAACTTGAACAAGACTCATGTTTGGGGAGACAAATATCCACTTACTCAAGTAATTAAAAGTAACATATTTACAGAGAGGATCTCCCTACCTATGGCCGGGCTAGTAGGAGAAGCACATGCGGCCACTGAGCTCTGCATCATGTGCATGGCTCACTGTGAGCCATAAACTCACACCACCTAGGTATTGAAACTTAACCGCCTGGCGAGGCAGATGTAAATCCTCCAAATAGAGATACTGTTCGACAGTTTGTAAACAAATTTAGAGAAATGGGTTCTGTGCTTGATAAGAAACCAAAGGTAACAAGACATGTGCTTACTGAGGGAAAATTAGATGAAATAGGAGAAAGATTAGAACATACGTCAACAAAATCCCTAAGACAACTTGCACAAGAAACTGGTGTTTTGAAGGCCTCAGCATTGTGAGCTACGAAACTTTTACGTTTGAAACCTTACAGAATAACTGTAATGCATGAACTACAGTCAAGTGATCCTGAGATGTGGTTACATTTTTGTAATTAGATGTTGCACAATGTTAATGATGGAATAATTGATCCGTGCTTGATAATGTTCTCAGACGAAGCCTGGTTCCTTTTAAATTGGCACATTTCGACGCAGAATAACAATTATTGGAGTCAGAAAAACCCTCATCACATCTATGAAATTCCTCTACATGACTAATGGACATGAGTATGATGTTCAGTGAATGGTTACAGAATTATATGACCAATTTTTTTAATAACACAAAGATACAGAGATGACATACTGAAACCATTTTTCAAAGAACTGACTGATATTGACTGTCAAAATGGATATTTTCAGCAAGACTCTGCAACTACACATACAGCTGACGACTCGTTAAAATTAATTAGTGATTTTTTTAAGATCGGGTTATTGGTGTAGGCTTGTGGCCATCACGGTCTCCAGATTTAACTGTTTGCAATTTTCATTTGTGGGGGTACTTAAAAAATAAAGTGAATGCAAGAGACCCCCACACATTAGACAATCTGAAAGATTATATCAGGACAGAAATAAACCCAATAACAGAACAGCAACTAATGCGTGTGAATGAAGGTTCCTAGCAAGATGCCAAAAATGTGTGGAAGTAGGAGAAGAACATTTTCAACATCTCCTGTCATAAAGTACATAACTTATTTTCGCCATTTTCATGGTCATGCACGAACCAAGTGAAAAAAGTAGGAAAAGAGCTATGCAGTTGCTCTGCCGCATGATGTGGAGTGAGGACTCAGCAGCCGCATGTGCTTTCCTGCTAGCCCGGCCGTAGGTTGGGAGATGCTCTTTGTATATATATTCAATGCCCCAGGTTGTTTTTCCACATTTCTGGTATTCTCTCCTGGCATTGGCATAATTCTTACCCACTTCTGAGGTTGGGGCACCTGGAAGGCAGGGTTATGCTGCCCTGATGATATGATGGGGTGTGCCGGGAGAGTCCTTAATCCTAAACTTAATCTAAGGCAAATATGAATGATGATGATTATGATGGCCATATGATCTCGGGGACCGTTCGGGCATTTAAGTTTCCTGTCATTTGTCTTATAGGTGAGGAAAAACCACAATAAAACCTCACCCAGGAAACTTGGGCCTGCTGCATAAAAA
Source organism: Diploptera punctata (assembly GCA_030220185.1). Classification (NCBI taxonomy): domain Eukaryota; kingdom Metazoa; phylum Arthropoda; class Insecta; order Blattodea; family Blaberidae; genus Diploptera; species Diploptera punctata. The sequence goes on from JASPKZ010004481.1 coordinate 57,262, forward strand.
GGCAGCATACTACCTTGAGATCACAGTGGTGGACTAATTTTTTTTTTTAATTTACAGGACAAGATTAGAAGCATGAACTTATAACTTCGAATAAATATATATTTGTTCTTGCTTGTGATAATTTGTACAGCAAAACTTTCATTTATGGTATGTATGAAAAACAATTTTTTAAAAACTATAGAGGTGGATGTGGTCTGTGAAACATATCTAGGTGATATGATCTTATTTTATGAGATGAAGTATAAAGTTTCCAATTCTTATTTTAGCTTTATAGGATGCTTTACAAATATGGTTGGTTGGTTGGTATCTAATGTCGAGCACTTGATAATGAAATCATTCGCTCTCTTGCACTCCAATATTTAGCAGAAAGGCTGGTCTCTTCTACAAAAGCTGGACAACGGAGGAGATGGTTTCTTTCCATAGCTTTACAAATATAGACTTGACTGAAATGTGATTTGCACTTAAAGATATAACAAAGATTTTCTTAATTATTTATTGTTTTTTAAGCTTAATTTATTATGTCATTTTTACAGGTTTTATATTAAAATTGATATGTGATTGTGTTTCTGAAAGGAAACCTTATAACATTCCAGTATTTTCTATTATATAACTGTCAATATAGGATTATTAAATTTATAATATTTATTTGAAATATCTTATTCATGTTTGTCAATCAGTATTGGTAATAAATTAGTAAATAAGTTGGGTCTGCTGTCATCTTACCTCATATTTCGTTGTTTCTTATAAGACATGTTTTTGTTGTCATCGTAACTATGAAGTAAGATGATGCAGATCCAACTTATTTATTAAGTAGAACCTCATAATGTTACTTCCTATTGTACAGTAAAACTTGTTCAAAGCAGAATCGCATGGGACCAATTTTTTTTTTCTCACAGACAAAATTCTGCATTATAAAAAAACAAAGAAGATTAACCAATCTTAGATTGTAGAGTACCGTATATGCCTTTTTACATACCTTGGATTAATTGTGTTCTACTGCTGTTGAAAAGTGAGGTATAGTATGTACGAGCAACTTCGATGGTAACGTGGGAAAAAAAAAAAAAAAAAAAAAAAAACTTCCGTTTTGTCAGCATTAAAAATGTCTCTTAGACGCGTATCCTGAAATTAAAGTATTCAGTTTTGGTTTCCACTCACTAACTATACTTTTGTCCACAACCTTCGATTCCCAGCAAATTTCATTCCACACTACATTGTGTCGTCTTTGAAAATTGTCCAGCTAACCTGAAGATGCTTTGAAATCATTATTCCCTAGGGATATAACAACACCTAGAGTTTGACTTTGGAGCATCGGTCTGGAAATTTGGAGATTTTTTGGTCATACACTTGCAAAACATTTCTACACTACTTTGTTGATTTCTTCATTTCCTTTTTTTTTTTTTTTTTGCCTCTTCATTTGATCATTTCTTTGCATCCATTTATTAATTATTTTTTCTTTGAGTTTAAAAATTTCATAAACTTGGGCTTTTTGCACATTTAAATTTGGTCATTATTTGGCATACTGAAAGTTTGTTCTTCTTTATCTTCAATCACTTCCACTTTTTCATTTAATGACAATGATACATTCGATTTAGCCATCTTTATTGTGGAAATTCAGAATGTTACCTGCGAAAGATACGTACACAATGGGTCTCAGATCTTAAATTAATTTAAGATTTTACAGTGCACTGGTTATGTGTAGGACAGATATCATACGCCAAATATTTGATAAACGAACCTGTATATAGTGAGGCCGAAAGAAAATTCCAGATGCAGGGAGAAACTCTACTTCACCCAGCAGCAGGAATCATCCCTTATTATTTCGCTTAACGGGAATTCAATTAAGTGGAAACTTAATTTATTTCTCTCTCAGTCTTTCTGCCTTATAAACATTTTTTTCAGGAATTGTGTAGAAATATCCTTCCATTTCTGCGTTGAGCAGATTCCATTTTATACAAAATAAATACATGTAAAATTACTATTATTTTGCTGGGACCAATACAGTTGTTCATATTGGACAGATTTCTGCATTATTCATGTTCTGGATTAAACAAGTTTTACTGTATTTTCATTGGACAGTAAAATAGTTATATATCCATCTGATAACCAAGATCGTTAATTTTGTATTGTAGAAAGAAGAGTGTACATATATAATGTGTCTATACATTTGGCAAGACATTCTCATGAAGTGAAACAGTTAGATTTTACTTTTCTAACATTTGATGTCATCATAATTAAGAAAATTCAGGCAGATGAAATATTTAAATTTCAAAATATTTAATCTATTTATAAAGTGGCAGGAACTGGCAATAATGCCATTTTCTCTCTGAACTCCTAGTACAAGCTGACAGAATCCTGTCTTCAATTTAAAAAGTGTACCATACAAATAATAATAATAGCTTTTAAGGTCTTAAGACCTTGTCTACCACTCAACTAGGTAAACAAAATATATAAAAATTAGTCTTACATCTAAATTACAATAAACATAAATGATGTTTAATATTAGGAAGTTATATTTTGAGGTTATTTTAATTATATTATTTTTGGTCTGGACATCTTACCTCAATATTAATGTTGATTTGTTCTTGGACATGTTTCAAAACAATTCTGTTTTATCGTCAGCTTTCCCAGACTAAATGATGATTACATGGTGTATCTGTATGTATTCCATATATACCCGATACATCCTGCATGGGGACACGGGTGCTCCCTAGGGAGTTTCTTAACAGAAAAAAATTTTAGTTATGATTATTTACCTATAGATGTCAACAAGTGACATATATGTAGAGATCCGTGAAAGTGGTTTTATTTTTAGGGAAAATTTGTCTTAAAATTTCAAGATTTCGATGTTATTGGGAATTTGGTGGTGTTATTCTAAAAAAATGTAAATTTGAGTCTTTTTAATCCTAGTTTAATATATTAAACCCAATAAGAATGATATATCCATTAGTTTAAGGGATATCAAATTGATAATTATGTCAGCAAAAATGTAGGGGGGAAGAACTTATCTTACACGTTAATATAATTTGTATTTCTTGGAATTCATGTTGGCCATAGAACTTAAAAACTATGGAGAAAACATTTTTGAGCATGAGAAGGACAGAAAATATTACCTCTATGTTCTGAACTGTGTTGCAACCATTTACCTTAGCAAGAGTGCATGCAGGAAGCAGATATGGCAGTTAAAAAGAAGATGGAATGTGAAAACTGTTTAAAAATGCATTATGAAGATTTCACAAATAGAACAAAAAGAATCTCTGGAATTCGTTGAAAATTAGTTTTCTGTATTATTTCATGTTATCCTAGGATTTCGCGATTCATAAATGCTTTTTTTGAGGTTATGGGAAATGGAGTTAAGAAATGGGACAAGAAAATGACAAAATTAGAGCATTTCACGTTATTGTGACTCGCAAATTTCACAGATCTCTACATACATGGCATATCTACAATATGTCCTGGAATCTGCAATCATATCTTTATTTTCATTTGTAATTATGTTTGTTCTATACTGGTATTATATCAATGATAATCATAAGAAATATCAGAATGTTGTCATTGAAATAGAGGTAGCTGACTTGAATATCATTAAAATTTATTTCTGAACGTCAGCATCAATTTATGATAGAATATGTAAATTAATATACTCAAATCATCTAAAATCAACTTAAAGAGAACATTGGATTCAAGTCCTTATTCAGGCGGAAATGTGCCTCTTTAAAATCAATAACAACAATTATAGGTAAACACTGATTTGAATATAATTAAAAATTGAACATCAAAGCTACCAGTTCCAAGCACTTATAATTTGTATACTGGAAAGATTGCCAAAAAATCTGGCGGAATTACTAAGAAATGGTCTCAGATTAATCAGACATACTTTACAACATGTAACATGAAAAATTTTTGCTAAGTTCCAATCATACACTGTGCACATGCACCAGCAAATGTGAAGTGGTTTACACTATGGAATCATGGGATGCAGCCAACATATACATGATATTTCTTCTTCTTCTTTCTTCCAAGTATTAGGCCAAGGCCTGTTACGATCCTATAGAAAATTTTCCTTATGGGAAATTCTCGTATAAGACTTGAAAGCATAATGATAGTCCCTTCGATTGGTTGCTGGCCAAAGGAAGGCAAGACCAGTGATGGGGCTGCCATCTTATAGCCTCTGGTCAGGCTTTTCTGGAAAAGAAAAGAAAATAAAGGAAAGGAGAAATGGAAGAAAGGAAGGACTCCCTAGCCCTTGGATGCCCTAATAGCGTCGGGGTCGAAAAAACAAGAGTTAACCAAGAGAGGTTAGATAGTAAAGTTAAAAGAGCGCAAAATGAACCTAAAAGCTAACCTAACGTAATTTAAGTATTCTAACCTGTGAAAGACCAACTTAAAAGCTAACCTGATGCAATTTAAGCACTCTAACCTGTGAAAGAATGCAATGCCCAAAAATAAATAGTAGGTTCTCAAATTCTGGAGTATATGTGTACAGTTAATTAGTACATACTCTATGTTGGCTGCATTGGAACATGCCTTTGTTGTTGCATAGAATATTCATTAAAATCAATATGGCTGTCGCGTCTTCATGCTACATATGTAGTTAAATATCATAGAAAAATATATTGAAATAATAGTTAGAAAAAATGTAAAAATCATTGTATACGGTGGGAAATAATTTGAAAAATGACACCCCAAGAATAAAATTTGACAGGAATTTGAGGGAATTAAAAAAAGTTGTGTCACAGGTTGTAAAGTTTAGCCGATTAATCAATAGTCATTATTTAATACGGAAGGTATAGGTTCAAAAGACATGTTCCAGGATTCCAGAAAAATATAATTTCACTTTTAATTGCAGTTGTGGAATTCTTTTCACAATGATTTATTTCACAAAATTATTGTTACTGACATTGTTCAATCATTTTTAACAAGTCCTTATAAAGACTATTCATTCTTCTGTTTCATTCTACAGTTATCTGACAATTTGATCTTAGAAATCTACTAGTTTCTTTAAAGCAGGTATAACTTTTTAACACATAATGGCTTCTTATTCTAGCTAACCAAATGTTCAGAGTTTCAGGAAAGCAATCTGTATGGTTTACCAGTAGAAGAGGGAGAGAGTCACTTTCAGGCTTGAAGCAAAACTTTTACAATTTGTCACAAGTATATTGCAATATGTTGGCCGTTGTGGACTAATGGTTATGCTCCTTGTCTCTGGTTCTGTGGGTCACAGATTTGAACCCAGCTGCGGTCAATGGATTTTCTTAGGATGGGAAAATCTTATGAGCAAGTCTTCCAGGAGAGACTTTAAGCCGTGGGTCCCATGTCTGAAGATTTTAAGGCTCATAAAAGATCCTTAAGCCTGAACAAAGAGGCCTAAGAAAAATTTACCAATTTCAAACATCATAGTAATATTGTATATCAATGGTAAAGAGAAAATTGTTTGCCTGAACCGGGAATCGAATCCCGAAACTTTAGCTTTCCATGCTAATGCTCAGACCACTGAGCTAATCCAGGCTTCATTCCCATCCAAGCAGAAATCCTTCCTTTACCTTACTCTATTGGTCCCACATTCAATTGCAATGAATCGTCATTCACAAATGCACAATGAATGGCTTCTATCTGAAGAAGACATGAAGGGACTCCACACAATTAATTTAATAAATAATGCTATAGCTGTGTGGAGTTCCTTCATGTCTTCTTCAGGTAGAAGCCATTCATTGTGCATTTGTGAATGATGATTCATTGCAATTGAATGTGGGCCCAGTAGAATTAGGTAAAGGAAGGATTGGATGGGAATGAAGCCTGGATTAGCTCAGTGGTCTGAGCATTAGCACAGAAAGGTAAAGGTTCGGGGTTCGATTCCCGGTTCAGGCAAAAATTTTTCTCTTTACCATTGAATTTAATTGTGTTTATTAATTTACTTATTTCTATCATAGTAATAGCTTTAGCTTCTCAATATTAATTTAATCATACTATTACCTTAGTTGCCTGCTAGATGACTCATTGAGTCGGACGTTGACTGCATGTCACTCATGACATCTTTGTGCAAATAGGTAACTAAAATGAACTTGGTGTATAAAAAGGAGAGGCTAATGGACTACGCCATTAATCACTTATTATTACTATATTGCAATATAATGGAATGTGCTTAATAGGACCAGCTGTGTAATACAAGCAAATACACATAGTTAATAGAAGCAACTTATGATTCCAATTTTATCTTATTAAGCAGAGTTCACTATATAAATTGTCCATCCATGATAATTCATCTGGACAGAAGCATATATTCTAAAATCATATTTTATGAAGATAATATTGAGACTAAAATTACTAGGTTAAAATTAATATTCATATAAAAATAGGTAAAATATGGGTTTATATTAGGAAAGATCAATTAATCAAAAGAGAAAATTTTTTGTCTGAACTGGGAATCGTACTCCAAATCTTCAGCTTTATGTGCTGATGCTCTGATCACTGAGATAATTCAGGCTACTTTCCATCCTAGCATAAATCCTCCCCTTACCTAACTCTCTTGCTCCCACATTCAAACATTCTTAACCCTTCAGAGCAGGTGGAGTTAAATGGTCGGCGATACCCTGTTGCAGGAGGAGTGTTCACAGGGATTTAAATCCAGCCGTTCAGTGCCAGTATTCCAATAACGCATTTAAATGGAAATATCTTCAGTAATTTAAATGTTTTTTCAATTCGTTTATGGTGAACCCTTAATATAATATTTAATTAATTAAATTTATTACGGTTCTCACGTAACATCTCTGCATGTGTAACTTATTTATGATTGTTGTGCCACAGTTGAAATAGGTACTATTTGTAAGTTTCTCTCATAAGTAGCACAGTGAATAGCACTAGGAATTCTTTGAAGAATTCAGAGAACCGGCTCTACCTAACAACACAATGAAATATTTACACAAAGAGAAAGGTCTTAAAAAAAACCAGAATGAACTTAAAAAATTGGTGTGATAAATCTTCAAAGCGTAAACCAGCAGTTTGACACCTGGGCACCAATAAGTGTATTTTTTTTCTCTTGTGTTCACTTTGTTCATGTTTATTACAAACACATTGCTTTTATGGGTTGACCTTCTTTCTTGTAGGAGGGGGGGGCAGCCTTTTCCAAATGTGTCTTTCTGACACTTTGGAAACATTAATGTTAGGTCATGTGCCTTCAAAAAATTGTCTTTCTACACATGAGACCTGTTGTGCTAAAAGACCTTCATCAATTCCAAGCCGAAACCAGTTGATGATATACGACTATAATAGCTTCACAGGAGATATGGATTTGAAATATCAACATGCTACAAGCCGGAAGATCGAGGGTTCGAGTCCCGGTGAATCAGGATTTTATAAACTGAACCAAACCTTCAGGCGGCACTGTGATCCCGGGGTTGACTCAGCCTCTAACTGAAATTAGTACCAGATGCTTGTTATGGGCCGTGGGGCAGAGATAAATACCCGGCTTACGACAAGTACCGATAGTCTAAAAAAAGTGGGAGCCTTAACCTCCTAATATCTCAAGGAGCTCCTAAGGCCTGTAGTAGACCACTTTACCTTTAAGATACTGAGTGAATAGTAGACTAACTTATCTTTCCATAATGTAAGGGTATCGTCAATTGAAATATATATATGAAATTTACTGTTGTACTGTGCTATAGTGTAAATCGGAAATAACTTTGTTTGGGCCTTTATATGTACTGAATTTTGCGACATTATTATTAAAAATGAAGAGATTTGAAAATAGATTCAATTTGATAGACAAGCTAATCTACAAAAAAAATCCTTTATCAAGTTATAAATATAAGAAAAAATATCAGAGAATAAATGCAAATATAAAATTATTTTAACTTGTTACTCAGGGCCGTCATCGATTAATATATGCACAAATATAAACTTTGAAGTCTCTACATAAAAGTTATATAAACGGGAAATAGTTATTGTAAACACAAAGGTCATAATAACAGTTTAAAGCAGTGCATGCAGCTAGATTATACGTCACGTCGCTCCGCATCTGGTGAATTCAACCTGCGTACATATCACATACCTTCACGCTGATGGGTTAAATACACTTTGAATGGCTTCTACATTAAGAAGACAAATGTATTTGTGAATGATGATTCATTGCTTGAATGTAGGACCAAGAGAATAAGGTAAAGGGAGGATTTATGCTTGGATGGGAAAGTAGCCTGAATTAGCTCAATGGTCAGAGCATCAGCACATAAAGCTGAAGATTTGGAGTTTGATTCCCGTTCAGACAAAAAAATGTTCTCTTTAGCATTGATTACAATAGTTGTGTTCATTAATTTACTTATTTCAATCATAGCTTTACCTTCTTAATATTAATTTAATAAATATGCTATTACATGGTCTTTATAGGAAGCCAGATATAATAAGAATAGTTAAGTCTCGTAGACTGCGATGGGCAGGACATGTTGCGCGTATGGGGAGTGAAAGACATGCATGGAGGCTTCTTGTAGGTAGGCCAGAGGGAAAACGCCCAGTTGGTAGACCGAGAATGAGGTGGGAGAACAACATTAACTATGATTTGAGGGAAGTAGATTATACAGGGAATGATTGGAAATCATTAGCTCAGGATAGGGATGTATGGAGAGCTTATGTCCGCGCGGCCATGAACCTATGGGTTCGATAGTGCCAGTGAGTAAGTAAGTATAGCTGTATGGAGTCCCTTCATGTCTTTTTAATGTAGAAGCCATTCAAAGTGTATTTTTTGTGAACAATGATTCATTGCTTTGAATGTGGAACCAAGAGAGTAAGGTAAGGAGAGATTGTATGCTTGGATGTGAATGTAGCTTGAAGCTCAGGGTCAGAGATCAGCATGTAAAAGCTGGAAGTTTGGGGTTTGATTCCCAGTTCAGGCAAACATTTTTTTCTCTTTACCAGTGATTACAATAGTTTAGTTGCATGCATTAATTTACTTATTTCAATCATAATAATAGCTTTAGCTACTTAATATTAATTAAATTCTATGTAAATTATGGGATTAAGGTCTAGTATTACACAGGGTTCTTCATTTTATAACCTAATAGGCACATGGTGTTTTGTTCGTGTGCAGTTAGATTATAAATGAAGAACCCTGTAGAACATATTCCAGGATATGAATACTGCTTGACATTGTTTAAAATATTTTGAGAAGGAACAGTAAATATATTCTGGTAGGCTATCCTCTGACATTGGAAGTAGAAAAAGAGAGAGAATACCTTAGATCAGGTGTGTCCAACCCGCAGGCCGCTTGCGGCCGTCGACCCCATTGCATGTGGCCCACAATGATATTTGCTCTATCACATCGCATCTCGACCCACAGTAATATTTGTAAGTTATTATAGTCTAATATCATTTATGAAATAAGTAATTATATTTGGTATAAGATAAACTTGAAAGAGCAAAACTTTTTCTGATGTGTTTGCGAAAGTTCATCTAACTCATCCTCTTACTCAAAACATGGAAAAATCACACCCGTTTTAAGAAACAACCAGCCTACATTTTTATTTATGATCAGCGCATCGCTATTGAAATCTCCGTGTTTTGTTGACCGCGCAGTTACCACTTTCAAAGGCAAGTGTGTGCCAGGTGTTTTATTATCGTTACGTTTTTGTACATTTCAAGTTAGTTTTCAGTTTGCATTTGTTTGCTCACTTTGTAGTGTCAGTGTTAGTGAGAGGTTTGAGGAATATAATTAGTTCTGTGAGTTTTGTAAGTGTTAGTTATGGCTTCTATGTGTAGCGGCAAGAAAAGGAAAATTTCAGACGAAGGTAGATCATTTCAAATAAAGTGGACAAATCAGCACTTTTTTACTGAAGTAAACAAGAAAGCAGAATGTTTAATTTGTAGTGAAACAGTTTCAGTGATTAAAGGAGTATAACATAAAGCGACATTACTAGACAAAACATGCATCTTCGTGTGATAAATTTTGAAGGTCAATTTCGTGAAGACAAGCTATCCGAAACTAAAATCAAACTTTCAGGACAGCAATTGATTTTAATGAATGTGTCACTTCAAACTGAATCTCTGATAAAAGTGAGTTATGCAATATCAGAAATTATTGCAAAAAAAATCTAAACCATTTTCAGATGGCAAGTTTGTTAAAGAATGCATTGAGTGTGTTGCTGATATTAATGCTCTGACAAAAAGGCAGTTTGCAAAATTAAACTTGTCGCGACTGACATTAGCTCGCTGTATTGATGAATTAGCATCCGATATAGAGAGAACTTTAAAATACCGAGCCACAAATTTCCAGTTCTATTCTCTGGCACTCCATGAGAGTAGTGATGCTAGCGATACTGCCCAATTAGCAATTTTCCTAGGGGGAGTTAATAAAGATTTTAAATATTACAGAAGAATTAGCTGCTCTTGTGCCTATTAAAGAACCACTAAAGCCAATGATTTAATGGAGAGTGTCACCAAAACCTTGAATCGGCTTGGATTGAAGTTTACAAATCTGGTGTAAGAACAGATGGAGCTCCTGCATTTGCAGGAAAAAGAGAAGGGTTAGTTAAATTACTGCAAGCAGAGGCAGCTAAAGTAGGAAACATTTCTGTAATGCAATATCACTGCTTAATACACCAAGAAAACCTTTGTGCTAAATCCCTAAATTTAGATAGTGTTTTGAAAGTCATAAAAATAGTGAATTTCATTCATTCACATGGTTTGCGACATAGAGAATTTCAAACTTTCTTACAAAACCTAGTTTAGAATTAGAAAATATTGTTTATTATACTGAAATGAGATGGCTAAGTCGTGTCAAAATGTAGAAGCGAGTGTTTGATCTAAAAAGCAAAATACAAACATTTATAGAGGAGAAGGGCAAACCTATTGTTGAATTTAAAGATGCAGAATTGTTATGCCAACACTAGGGCCTAACTGCAATAATAATAAAATACTATAAAAAGCCGATAAAGGATAGACACATATACATGTGTATTATACCAAAAAACGAAATGTTGTGCCAACACTAGGGCCTAACTGCAATAATAATAAAATACTATAAAAAGCCGATTAAGGATAGACACATATACATGTGTATTATACCAAAAAATAGGGCATAAATATTCACCCTTTAAATGCGGATTAAAAGTCTCAATCAAAATATACATAAGTGTTTTATAGATAAAAAACTAGGGAAAACATTATTATAAAATGACTATTTCACATCAATATATTTTTCAATCAATGAAGACACACTTATGAAATCTTATATAATATCAAAAACAACTTATTAGTTTCAACCAAATAGGAAATTCTTACGAAAACTTATATAACCCAAACACATTAGGATAAGAAGTTAAAAACACCTTATATAACATGGCCATGACATACTAGGAATATTACTACAGATGGGGCAAGAAAATAGGGTTTCCATTAGTTTTAAGGGATGGTGAAAGGTAAAGATAAGAATATAAAAGCCCGGATTTTGAGTGTAAAAAAGGCAGAACGGCGGCGGGACCGAATGCGGTCCCCCAGCAGGGGAGGCAGCTTTACATTGGTAATATGAATCTTTTTATCATTCTTTAATGGTCATTTTCAGACACAGAATTAAATAAAGGACCAAATGGTCCAAAGAACTTAAAATAATGAACAAAGTTGAATATTTTAAATGTTTGTTTTCTCTCCTCTGAATTTTAACACTTTAGCATTTTGACGTTTAACAATGTGGCGATTTTCAGCTGATATTAATAAATTGTTTTATATGTTGTTGATCTAATATTTCTTTATGTTTGTATTTATTTTAATAAATAATGTTATTTTTTCGTTTACTGTGTTTTTAACATGTTTAAATGAGGAATTCATCCTCCAAAACCAAGGCCAACCACTCGGGCCAAAGACCACTTACACACTAGGGATCTTAACGCTATCAATATGGCGGGGCTTAACTGACCCCATGCGTAATAAGAATGGATGTGATTATGCCTTTCTGGTAGATATAACAACACAACTGAATGAACTTAATTCACGTCTCTAAGGTAAAGACCAATTGATCACTACTATTATAATTATATTATTTTTAGTCTGGACATCTTACCTCAATACTAATGTTGATTTGTTCTTGAACATTAGTATTGAGGTAAGATGTCCATACTAAAAATAATATAATTAAAATAACCTAAAAATAAACCAGCTATAACGGCTGGGGGACTCGACATGCTGACCACATGTCACTCCTACACTGGCTGATTATAATCTACCTCTGTGATTGACACATGTGGATGTGAGGCCAGCAGCCGGCTGGTAGGCTAAGGGCCTTGTAGGCCTGTCGTGCCAGGAGTATATATATATATATATAACCTCAAAATATAACTTTCTAAAATTAAATATTGATCACTACTATGTTTGAACACATGAAGACCTTTGAAACAAAATTTCTACTTTTGGAATCACAAATAAAAACAACTTTCTGTATTTCCCAGCCCTACAAAAGTGTAATAATCAGTATTCTAAAAAGTACACAGAAATTATATCAGAATTAAGAAACAAATTCTGCGTTAGATTTCAAGACTTCAAGGAGAATGTTTTAAGTTTCAATCTGTTTTCTTCCCCTTTCTGCATTAAAATAGACGAGGTCCCTGAGGATCTGCAAATGGAGTGCGTTAATTTTCAATGTGCGTCAGACCTAAAGAATAAATTGAACAATATCCCCTTACTACAATTCTATTGAGACTACTTTCCCAGAGAAAAATATCCAGGCATTTATAGACATGCACTTCGTTTTGCATCACTTTTCGGTAGCACATACATATGTGAACAAGTGTTCTCCAGGATGAAACATGTGAAATACGCAACGAGAATATGAATCACCGACAGTCATCTGGAGAGTTTGCTTTAATTTGCTACATCAATCAAATCAGATATCGGATGGCTTGTTCGTGAAAAGCAGTGCCAGGTGTTGCATTGACAGATAAAAAATTAATTATTTTAATATAACAGTTTTATTTCAATTTTAAACTAAAATTTATATTAAACATACTTTATTTAGATTGTTCAATTTAAGTTTCAAAATTACTTTATGCACGAAAAAATGTTTAATTTTAAAAATAACTTAAGTATATGATTAATAACATAACAGTATATTAACTATTTTATATATAAATTAATTGGTTTATCTTAGATCCTATTTAATACGGTAAAAAAATTGGATCATGCAGCCCACAAACCAATTCACCTTAATGACAGTGGCCCTTTTCCAAAAAAAGGTTGGACATGCCTGCCTTAGACAGAGATAAATATATTTCTAGCCTCTATAATGGTGAAAGTACTGTTAGAAGTGGATATTTAACAGAGAGACCTGTTAGGTGGAGTGTCTTGATTCAACATGGCAGCATGGTGAGATAAGTCTGCATACCTTATTCCAGATCGGTTAATTAACTATTAAATTTTCTAGTCAAAATACGTTTTTTAAGTCTAAAAACTAGAATATTATTATTCTTGTTATCTTCACTATAAAGAACAACAAAATTTAAAATGGTAAATATATAGAAATCTAAGTAAAGTTTAAAATCAAAATAGGGAAGAAGACAGTTTATTTAATATGGATTTAAGAAATTATTTTTAAATGTTTATATTTAAATTAATATTTTTCTAATCCTGGATGTAATCTAATTTAAGAAAGAAAAATTAATGCTTGAACTGGGATTTGAACTCTGGGCCTCTCATTCTTCATACAAGTGTGCTGTCCATTAAACCATTTAAACGACGATACAAATGTTAATATTTCTTTTAACTTATATAATTCTTAATTATATTTTTTCTTTTCAAATATAATTTGTCCATCATTAAGATGTTTAAAAACGAATAATATTAACATTATATATTTCTTGTTCGTCCGAAGGCTGATAGCTGTCGCTACCATCACACTAATCTATTCAGAAGTATTTTATTGATAATTTATACATTACTTTTTAGTGGTAAAGCTTCATTTTTTGATGTTTTTATTTGAATTAAACATTTTCCAATCCTGGATAGTATGTAATTTAAGAAAGAAAAATTATTAAGAAATTATACTCGCTAGATATCTCTCTTTAATACCATAAGTATTAGTCCAAGTTATTACATTTTAGGTTCACAAGGTACAACCCTATAATATATCCTTTAAGTTTATACACTGCCTGCTACCTAACTATATATATATATATATCAATAAATTTGACATGTTACCTTCAAGTAATCTAATCTGAAGAATCCCATTTATTCCATTAAAGCCCTTGATGGAAATGTGTATTTGTAACACCTACTGTAAAGAAAATTATGTAAACATATTATTGAAAAATACCCAAGATTCTGGGATGTTGATATCAGGATGGAAGAGATTGATGAAGGTCTTGGATCCAATTCATAGGAAAATAATTAAAGATATGTTTTATATTATATCTATGTTCAGATTTTGTTTTCAAAAATCCAACAGCCTTTAAAAAACAGCATCTTGTGAACTCTGCTTCTATCATTCACTTTCAACTGTTTACTTCCACTCTATACATATAGTGGATTTACTATAGATAGATTAGAATTCATATAGGAGGTATCACATTCGCAGGATTGGTTCAATTGGATATTTTTATGGTTATTCTCAATCAATATTGAATTTTCATTATAACATAAAAACGAATTAAAATGCTATGAACAATACTTAATTAAAAAATTGTAACTCTTTAGAATAACACTTAGAAACTGGGGCTGGAAGTAGACATCAGTAAAATTAAATATATGGTCACATGCAGAAATACTATTCATTATTACATGGGAATAGACACTTAACAATTAGAGAAATTTTGAATAAGAAATAATGGATTTTAAATGCTGGGAAGATAAATAAGAATGAGATGCAGAAAGAAATTAAACATAGGCTCAACTCTAGAGACACATGGTACTATGCACTACAGGAACTCTTGTCATCCAAATTTTGTCAGAAAATCTTTAACTAAAAATATAAAAAAATGGCAGTTCTTACAGTTATATGGATACAAAAAGTGGTTTCTTACTTTAAGAGGAGAAAAGATTAAGTGAAAAGAGGAAAAGCACTTGAAAGTATTTGAACCAAATTGAGGTGAACAAATAGATGAATTTTAAAATCATTAGGAAGTTACATTATGAGGTTTAATTTAATATTTGAGTTTGTATTCTTTAACATTCTTACCTCATATGTTTATTTTGTTGGATGATCATTTCAAAGCTATTGCTCCATCTTCAGCTTGTCACAAACTGAAGATGGACCAATAGCTTTGAAACGATCATCCAACAAAACAAACATACGAGGTAAGAATGTTAAAAAATACAAACTCAAAATATTAAATAGGTGAATTACTTTTTTTTTTAGGGATTCTCACTATGATGTATTATTATCTGTTATTTATTATCTAAATAAATAGGTGAATGAAACTACAAAACTGTGAGCTCCAAAATCTTTATAGGAATCCACATATAACAGTAAAACCCCATGGACTATGATGGGCAGGGCATATGACATGTATGGTGAATGAAAGGAGCATGGAAACTTTTTGTAGGAAAATCAGAGAAAAATGCCCAGTAGGAAGGCCAAGACTGAGATGGGATTATAACCTTCATTTGAAAAGTGAATGTTAGGAAAATATTAGCTCAGAATAAGGATTATGCATGGTCATTAACCTCTGGATCCAATCGTGCCAGTGAGTTATACCTTACCTGCTCTTAACCCATTCGCTTCAGGTTTAAATGCTTAATGAGTTTCCCCAGAAACCGGATTTAAGTTACCGTAAATTACATTTTCTATTTTCAGATATTCAAAACAAACAAAATATAACGGTACTTGAGATCACAATAAGAGTGAAGGCAAAAAACGAATTCCTCCACTACTCATAAATGTTAACAAAATATTACCCTGCCAAGGGATGTAAAACATATTGCAAAGTATATAACAACAGAGTTAAGCGAGTGTACCTCGTCTTTTGAGTTCAAGGCATTTGCAATTATTGATAATTGCAAGCCAGATATATTCCAACTTAAATTCTACCCCCCTTAAAGATAAAACTTTTCTAGAATTTTGAAGCCAACCGGAACCTCTATAGATATTATAATAATTACACCTATATTATAGGAACATTTTACGTTTATTTCAGTATTAACAGGATTAACCTATCAATCATTCTGATTTTCATACATTTTATTCTTAATTTTTTTAGGGGCATACTTGTTCTATTTATTTATGTAACAAGATTAGCGATTTAACTGCTGGCGAGTCTACCTCGTCTTTTGAGGCAAATGGGTTAAGAGTGATCCTAACATAAACAAATGCTAAATGTATCCTTCTGCCATTCGCACCACAATTACTGTCACATTGACAGGGAGCACGTGATTGAATTGGGTAGATTACAAGAAAGCTGGTGAGATTTTCCACTGAACTTGTAAAATACATTTAAAATAACTTTTTTTTTACCACTAGTTTGCCAGACTTGTTTTTTTAAGAATTTAGATGGTGACACAGCATCAGAAAACTTGACACTTTCAGCCATTTTATTGCATCAGAATCGATGCAAGAATGACTCAAATGCATCATCCATATAATAATAAACTATTTTAAGTTGTAATTATTGATTTGGTATATTTAGAATACTTTGTGTTTTGAATATTATTTTCATTCAAGAAGAATAAGTATATTCAGAGGACATATTTTTAATTTAATGAAGGAATTACTTTTTTGCATACTTATTGCTTCTACATTGTATGTTGGAATGAAAAGCTAGCAGATCACATGGCTTTGTTTTGATGAGGATCACTTTAAGAGTGGATAGCCTTTAGTTTAACCTTTTAGAATTTTCTAAAATTCAGAAGACACCAAGCATATCCATATAAATCAACAAAAAATAATTTTTTATATAAGCCAATCTTTGTTTTCTCACATTAACCAAGATCTTTTATGATTAATTAACTTTATTTATATTTCCTGAGTCCTATGCTGTAGCCGAGCAATTTAAGTTACAGGACTTGTGCTGGTTCAAGTTCCGACGGGGGACCCAACATACTTACCACATGTCACACCTATACTAGCAGGATGATCATCCACCTCTATGATGTAAGTTAAGTGCCCAGGTGGTAGGCAAAGGGCTTTCTAGGGCCATCATGCCATGGAGTTTTATTTTTATATTTCTCAGGATATTATACTGACTACAATGCAATTACAGTTTTAAAGAATATTTAGAAATTTATTCCCATTCTCTCCCTAAAATCATATATATCATTAAAGGAAAAACATATGATATAACCTGACAACTTCAAGTAAAAAAAAAAAAAAGTACGTGAACTACTGATCTTCTGTCTCTTTCACTTTGTGAGGCACCAATCCCTTTGAGGGGGTGTGTAATCTTCACAGCCAATAGAAGAAAACCCTACACAGCATTTCCACAAGAATCTTTTGTTCACTTCTTCCTGCATTCAAAAGATGGTCCATAACAATAGCATTTGAGCAGACTTGTTGACCGCCAATTTTCTTGTTTTTATTAGGTTTGATAAACTGTCAATGGAACTCCTTAATAAATACTTAACGGAAGACGAACCAAATATGGAATAATATTGTTTACATTTGTACCAGATGCAGACTAGTCGCCCTACCACTGCACTCTGGCCACTCTATTTGCGGCTCTGAAGTTTAGATTGTACGAGGGGCAAGGGAGAAACTCGCCCTCTATTGCCAATAAGAAAGTAGTTGAGTGAGTGAGCGTCTGCTACAACCAATCACTGCTCTTGACGTCGCTAGTATGTTTTGAGATTGCTGCGATGTTGTCTGACTGTATTTCTGCTAACCGCGTGGCTTCAGTTGCTCTTTGTTGCAGCACAGAGTGTGCTTGTTAGCTGTTTCACTCTTGTGATTACCTGTTAACAATACAGCTTCAGTCCATTATTGTTTTAATATGACGAGTGTCTGAATCAAAAAAGAAATCGGCTCTTATACGAGTCAAAGCCGAGAATTTATTTATCGGTTGTGATGAGGCAGAAAATGATATATACAAAGATTGTGGTCTTTCCTCTTGATTAAAAACGATAAAAGTAAGTTTTTTATTTTAACGATAGATGAGAAGAGTTTTTTTAAATAAAAATTATGTTCTTTATGCATTTATCGTAGTTTTGAAGTGATGTATGGAATTGTTTTTTCGTGAATTTATTAGAATGGTGAATATTTTCGAGAATAGTGTGTTCGTAGCAATAAATGAGAAATTTCATATTTTTGTTTCGTTTTCAATTTCGCGTAATAAAATGAGCATTTATTTCTAATATTTACGTTCTAGATAAACAGAAAGTGTTATGATTTAATATTCCGCGTGGTACATAAAGCGGCCCTTCCCGCTGAATATCCATTACGGCAACACTGTCGTCAAAACTTGAGAGCCGTAGACTGGGCGGCTGCACTATCGTCTTGCTCTGAGGATGGCTGGTAATCAACCCTAGATACTTATTATTCGGAAAAAAAAATCCTAATCAAAGGTGGGAACGATCTATTTCCAAAATAGGCATTCCAGTAAACTCCAACTGGACACAGGGACCAAGGAGAACCAAAACATCGGTGGAAAGATCAAGACCATCTTATTAGGCTTAACGTCACAAGCAACATCGCCTAAAGCGGAATTGTTCATGAAGATGATATTTGTATTACACGGAGACCGGTCTCTGCCGTTTCTGTTTGCCAATTTCTACGGTATTTTCACTAAGAATAGTTGTATAGTTTATGTGTATTTACTACGCGGTGTTGTTATGCCATCAACATGAGTGAGTCAACACGTGAGAACAAAATATAATGTTTTTATTGAAATAAGCTTTTTCATCACTAATGTACAAAAAAGTTAATTAAACTACAAAACTCTCTCTGCTAAAGTAAACTGTTAACTGCGAACTCTTCCCACCTCGAAACCCACAGCTAACTGT
This sequence comes from Diploptera punctata, assembly GCA_030220185.1. Lineage (NCBI taxonomy): Eukaryota > Metazoa > Arthropoda > Insecta > Blattodea > Blaberidae > Diploptera > Diploptera punctata. Next base: position 76,159 of record JASPKZ010004481.1, read on the forward strand.
AGGCCAACACATATTTATTTATAAACAGGTTTATAATCTAATAAAACATCTTCCTGTGTCCACAGCTTTTTAAATGTTTATCTTCTTTCTCCATTCTTCTCTATCTTCCCATTCCAATTCTTCCAGACCTATCTCCCTCGTAACTCTTTATATCATCCATCCATTTAAATCTAGGTCCACCTCTCTTTCCTTTTTCAAGTGGAATCCATTCCAATGCTTTTCCGGGTAATCTTGTCTCTGGCATTTTACGCATATGACCATACCATCTGTATCTCACAAAATCTAATATTGAATTTTTGGACATTCATTTGTTGTCTGATGATTGTATTTCTGATTTTTTTCCAATTTAGAAAGTTCAATTGAGCATCTAAAACAATCCACTTCAGTAGACATAAGTTTTAAACTCAATTTTTTATTCAACTGACAAGTTTCTGCACCGTATGTAAGCGTGCTTTTAAGATGACAAGATGGCGACCGCAGTGTATACACATGTAGAAAGCGCTCTGCAAAAATTGAAAAGTATAGCAGAAATAAATGGATATCTGAAGAAAGATGTGAAGGAAGATTTATTAAATGCGGTGAGTACCTTGGATGAATATTTCAGTAGAATAAGAGAAACCCAGAATAGAGTAAATCCCGAGAACAATAATCTATCAAATGAAACAGAAAATGTATACATGAGCGAAGCAAATGTGTCGGCAGAGGGAGAGGACAGCTTGGCAGCGGGACAGGTGGCGCTACCTAGTGAGAGTAAGGAAGAAACACCACGCGACCACCAACCAGTACCGACAACTTGCGGCGAGACTAGAAACCACAATAGCAGCCAGATCTCAACTAGCACTCCGCTAGAAGAGAAAATCATGAACAGTGTTGAAATGAAGATGAATCACATGATCGATATGTTTACTAATAATATAAGGAACATGATAAAGGCAGAAATTAAAGGCAACCACCAACAACAAACGCCGACAGTAGACCAAGGTCACGAACAAACAGTAATAACAGAGACCTACAACAGAAAAACAAATAAAGAACAGCCGCCCCATCCCGTCAGGAATCGCGTGAACACGATTACTACCCAGAATCGGATATTAACGAGGGGGAATGGACACAAGTAACTGGCAGGAGAACAAGAAGGCAAACAAGACAAAATTCAGTGAGCGGCTCTGGACCAAGAGATGAAGACCTACAAGCTGCAGACAGGAAAGCCTGGCTCTTCGTGGGACGCCTGAAGTCACAGACAACACCGGAAGCCATGAAGAAATTCCTAACTAAAAGAGGAATCAAAGAAAATGTGACCTGCGAAGAAATCACAAATAACTATAACACTAAAGCATTCAGAGTGGGTATCCCCTACGACTACCTAACCAGGGTTAATGAAGAGGATTTCTGGCCAACAGGAATAGTCGTCAGGCGATTCAAATTTCGCGCCTTTCGCCCCCAAAGGGTATATGAAGGTTACGGCCTCGAAAAACGAGCAAAATGAACTCATAAAAAGAAGCAGCCAAAACAGAAAAGACGCACTAGGACATTTAAAAATCTTATTATGGAACATAGAAGGTATAAAAAGTGCAATGACCATGAGCCCGGAAAAATTCCTAAAAGAGTACGACATAGCAATCCTGACCGAAACCTTTCTAACAGAGAACTGGCAACATCCAAATTTCTATGGAACACACCTTATGGCTAGACAAGGCGAAAAAGGCAGACCATCTGGAGGGATAACTATCTTACTAAAACCACATCTGAGACCCATTATTGCAACAAAACAACAGGAAAACACCCTACTACTCGAATCAGACTACCTAGTGATAATAGCAGCATATTTCAAACCGAACATGACAGCAATTGACATAATGGATGAACTAGGCCAAACCATCACCCAGTACAAGCAGGACAAACCAATAATCATCGCGGGAGATCTAAACTGCAGACTAGACTCCCAAAACTATAAAACAAAGTTGGTATTGGAAAAACTACAAGAGGAAGGATTCACATTATTAAACAACCCTAAGATACCTACATACATCTCTCACAATGGCAAGAGTGCAATAGATATCGCACTCACAAAAGGTACTATAACAGGAAATATAACTACATTATGGAATGCAAACCACTCGGCATTAAGGAAACATATACCACTAGAAATAAATATTCAAGGTAAATCGGAAAAGACACAGGAAGAGACAACACAACACCTATCAAGGAAGATAGACATAGGAAAAGTAGAAGCCAAGATAGAGACGAAAACGCAGATAGAAACGCTAATAGAAAATGAGAGACTGGAGGAAGCTACTCAAATGTTAGGCGAAATACTAAGACAAGCCACGAATCACCGAATCAAAAGAAGAGCAAAACCCTGGTTCGATAATGAATGCTACAGACTAAGAAGAGATACCTTAGATACTTTACAACAACTGAAACAAAATACCGAGAACCACGCTCTTCTACTCACATACGCCGAGAAGAGGAAACACTACAAGAGAATAATAAAAGAAAAGAAAAACGCCTTCTTGGAGGAAGAGGGCAGGATGCTAGCGGAGGAGGCCAAGAAAGACCCACATTTAGCACTCCGCCCAAAGAAACAAGCGCAAACACACTACATTGACATGGAAATATGGGAGTCGCATTTCAACAACATACTCAATAAAGAGGGACCAATTTGCGGCAAAAGGAACCCTCAAGAAATTTTAACACCAATACCCACAAACTGGATACCCCTGACCACAGAAGAAGTTGGATATGCAATATGTAACTCCAAAAACAAGAAAGCAGCGGGCCCGGACGGAATATACAATGAATACATAAAAGACACGGCACATCTGTTAGACCAGGTTTGGACAAAATTATACAACAAATGCATACAAACAGCCTCCATACCTGAACAATGGAGAAAAATCAATTGTCAAGGTATTATATAAAGGGAAAGGAAACCCGAAAGACCCCAACAAATATAGAGGTATCGCTCTGGAAAATTGTCCCTTCAAAATTTTCACCAAATTAATAACAGGACGAATAAGGGAGGAAATAGATGAGCATCTACCAGAAAATCAATTCGGGTTTAGAAAAGGAAAGTCAACTCTAAACGCAATCGAACTCTTGTTGAAACATATTTGGGAAGCCTTAGAAGACAGAGAGAAGTTTTATACCGTCTTCATAGACTTCACGAAGGCCTTCGATCTACTAGACAGACAACTAGTGATAGAAAAACTAAAGGAGACACTAGGAAACAACAACATATGGACGAACCTCATCAATACACTGCTGAGCTGGAATGAAATATATGTCTCAGATAACATCGTCATGTCAAAACCGATCATTCAAACAAATGGAGTACTGCAGGGCGATCCACTAAGCCCCTTACTGTTTATACTAGCAACCGAAGAAATCCTTAGAATTACCCAAAAAGATGGTATCTTCTCGTGCGCATATGCGGACGACATCGTAATCGGTTCCAGAGACATAACAACACTTCAGGAAACAATAAACGAAGTGGAAAAATGGTGCTCCAAGAACAAGCTGGAGATTAATATATCAAAAACGGACACAATGATCTTCAGAAACGGAGGAAGAGCCGCCATAAATGAAGAGATATACATAAGGGAAACTAAACTGAAAATAGTACCAGACTTCAAATACCTAGGCATCACGCTACAAACAAGCGCAAAATGCTTCACAAAACATATCACAGAAAAGACAACCCAGGCAATAATGGCAATGCACGAAATAAGAAACATTAGATCCCTCACCTTAGAGACGGCAATGCTGTTATTTAGAGCAAAAATTCTACCAATACTGACATACGGCATAGATATCATCTGGACACATTTAACAATGAAGAATCTTTCCTCTCTAGAAAGGGTAAAAGCGAGATATATAAAGGCAGTATTAGGAGTGTCAAAAGCAACGCATTCAAGACTCGCATACCTACTGGCGAAGGAAACTTTCCTCATCGACGACCTCAGAACAAGCATACTCTTACCCAGCACCAGCGCATCTGAGCAGCTGCTAGCAACATTGAACAGGAAAAGAGAAGAAATACATCCAGAATTCTACAGCACCGGGGCCATGGTGGACCGTGCGTGGACAAAAGAAAATTTCGAAATGAGACACGTCATCACCAGGCTGGCAATCCACGGATTCCACCACCTGATATGCAAGAACAAAAAATTCCATGAACCAAACATAGACTGTAAATGTATGCTATGCAAAAAAACATGTGACCGATATCACATTGAGCTATGCACAAAAAGAACAAAGACAATTTGTGAATATGCAAAAATGTAAATTTAAAATGTATCATACTTTAATCCTGGCTATTTGGCTGCAATAAAATTATTAATTATGGAATTATAAGATCATATTATTTATTGCCAAAGGAACGCAATATTGTAAGAATGCACTCTAGTGGAGAAAAAACGAAACACATAAAACTAAAAATAATATAATTAACATAAAACTGTATATTAATTCCTTTCTGATATCCTATGATGTAAATATGACAACTATATTTTTCTGGAATGTTATTACCTGGGAAAAATACATTTAAGAAAGTGCAAACCCGGTTTCTTTTTTTTGGTGGTATAATGAATTGCTACAAATGTTTTATATTAACTTCCGCATGCGCTATGTGTTGACATTTATGCATTGTATATACAATCTGTTAGCCGTATGTCTTACAGAGTCAGTCACTGCAAAATAATGCTATGACCTATTCAGAATATTAAAAAGGAGGTGCTTTCTTTATTATGATAAACTTTAGTTGGTAAATTCTAGGCGAAACACGACTGTGATTGGTTGTAAATAAAAGATCATTGAAATGTGATTGGTCATTGACTCCCATTTGGGGCATGAGTTAAATAGTCCCACAAAACTCCGTTTAACATTGTTATTACCGACCTACCTTTTTGAATTCTATATTTAATGTAATTTTCTTGGGTACACTTTGAGTTAATTTTGATCCCCAGGTACTTACATTCCTCTCATTCTTAGATACATCCCATTCCATCTTCCAAAACTAAATTTTCGTTTCATCACCACAGAATAAATAAAATTATTTATTCAAATTTACTTTTAAACCTCATTTAATATAGGTACTGTTCTATGTGTTTTCGACTCATATATTCCAGGCCAACGCATAACTAATTTAAAATTAATTTAGTATTTTGTAAAGTGTTTTCAATTAACCTGATATTATGTTGATTACATTATAGATCAGAGGATACTTTACATATTTGCAAGATACTGTGATATTTATGACTGTAACATGTGTAAGGCACAATGTCATAGGGATCAAGTAGAACCAGACGTCAAGATAACGTCTTGAAAAAAACAAACAGCTTCACATTACATATTATTCGTAGTGAAATCAAGTACGCCATTCTAGATACACATACGTTAGAGCTTTTTTTTTGTAAACAGGGAGCGGCCAACTTACGTGAAAGAAACCTCTGCTTTTAAATTCCAAATGTATCATATTTATACTATAGTCATGCATAGATTTAATAGCAATACTCTAATTCCCTGATCTTTTCTGTTTATAAGATATTATTTGGACCCCCACGTGTCTGTGCCATGGATATTTGTTTATACAGAGAGAAAAGAACGTATCGAATACTATTATGCTGTCCTATTACTACTCGAGCTGTGCGTTACAAAAATTCGTATAGATAAAGGAAATGGTCCTGGACAAACTTGCGTAGAAATTAACAATGGCCTTCGACAAGGTTGCCCTCTTTCGCTAATACTTTTTAATATATATTTAGATGATATCATTAGTACATGACAAACTTTTTTAGATGAAACATTTATGATAAACGGTACGAAAATGAACTGTCTTTTATTCGCAGATGACCAGATCATTCTAGCTTCCTCAGAAAATCAACTACAAGATCAGTTTATAAATTATGGAAACTAATAAACGATTATAATTTAAATATATCAACAGAGAAACAAAGTCAATGACATTTATTGGAACTCAGCATAAAAGGACAAAAATTGTAATTGAGCAAACATAATTGAACAAGTACCGTAACTTGTTTCAATTATCTGGGATGTATGATATCGTACCAGCAAAATTTGGACATGGAGACGAAATTAGGGAAATTTCAACAGATATGTGGTTCAATAAGAATATATTTGAGAAGTAAGACCACAAGGGAAACTCAATTAAAATTTTACAAAACAGTAGCCGTTCCAACATTAATATACGGGTCTGAGACTTGGCCTTTAATGATCTCTGATAAAAATAAAATTGAGACAATAGAAATGAGATTTCTCAGATCAGTTGCAGGCGTATTTCTAAGAGATCAAAAGAGAAGTCAAGATATCAGAGATGAACTACAAATGTATAATATAAACGAGAGAATACACACAAATAAACGTAATTGGTTTGAACATATACAAAGAATGCCAAATAATCGATTATCAAAACAGCTGCTTCATTATAGGCCTCTAGGCCGAAGAAATGTAGGAAGACCAATACGTCGTTGGAAAGACGACCTGCACCTGCAGCATATAGTGCACCGGGGAGCGTAATGGGTCAACAGGCCCATACCTTGAAGATGATGATGCTGTGCGTTGACGTCACTATAAATACACTCGACAATTGTTAACCCTAGTCAACGTACATTGCCCGTTAAAAGATTGACAGAACTTTCGGTGTACGGTTCACAAATTATATTATATTTATAGGCTATATATTATTCTTCTGTATGGGTGTATGTCACTGAACTCCTCCTAAACGATTGGACAGATTTGATGATTTTTTTTGTGTGTGTTTGAGTGGATCCTTGGGATGTTTTGGATTCAGAATTGGACTCTCTGAAACCATTAGGTGTAGGAGTTCACCTGAAGTAAAAATTAAAAAATCACTCTAGCGGTTACAATTTTCCATATTTTACAATGAAACTCAGTATATCCTATTAAAATAAACCGAGGAGGTATTATCAAAAAAAAAAAAAAAAATGAGCGAGATCCGACAATTAGAAGTGGAGGTTTACCTTAAATCCGAAATTAAAAACTGACTAGCAACCGCCATATTTGGTTAGTCTCAGCGTATACAATACAATTTAATTAACCTTTAATCCTTAAATTGGAATGTATCCTACAAGATGCATTGATATCATGTATTTAATACTGTTTATAAAACAAACAAATACACGAGTAGAAATTTCTTAAATTTGTGTCAAATTACGCAATAATGTACAATAATAACTTGGAATCATTACTTTAAGGGAGGAAAGGAGATTACGAGTATTTGAGAATAAAGTACTTAAAAAAATTTGGCCCAACGAGAGATGAACAGACAGGTGAACGGAGAAGACTGCATAACAGTGAATTACATGGTCTTTATAGGAAACCAGATATAATAAGAACAGTTAAGTATTGTAGACTGTGATGGGCAGGACATGTGGCACGAATGGGGAATGGAAGACGTGCATGGAAGCTTCTTGTAGGAACACCAGAGGGAAAACGCCCAGTTTGTAGATCAAGAATAAGGTGGGAGAATAACATTAACTAAGATTTGAGGGAAGTAGATTATACAGGCAATGATTGAAAAACTTTAGCTCAGGATAGGAATGTATGGAGAGATTATGTCCGAGCGGTCATGAACATATGGGTTCGATAGTGACAGTGAGTTAGTTAGTTAGTCTTACATGCTTTTGTTTTCATTGCGGTACAAAACATTTAAAGAACTAGCAACAGAAATTATTGCATCTAGAAGAACACAAGCGAAGATCAGCTTAAAGGCTTGTTAATGTCTGACAACGGGTTCTTTGCATCCGATCTGCTGCCGGTTGAGGTCGGCGCTAGGTTAATCACTCATTATTCCCAATGACAGCATACAAAAGGGCTAAAGAGGGTAAATAAATCCCTAAAGTAGCCGGAAGTTTGGGTCACGTGGTCGTGTGTGTCGTTTCGCCAATTTAAAGGTTAATTATTCATTTATTTAGGCATAGCAACTCTTGCCGGGTGTTAGCTAGAACTGTATATGGTGTGATACCGTAATACTCTGCTGTTGGTTTTCAGTAAAATACACCCATTTAATGACGCTACAACAGCATAACATGTAGCTCAGTTCTAGAGTGCTTGCTTCGAATATACGAGTCTAGGGTATGATCCGCGGTCTAACGATTTTTTTGTCTTTCCTATTTGCATTTATTTGTCCTTTTTTAAAGATAAGACTCTGTTGGTTATGTGAAATTGTTTATTGCCTTACATCAGAGGGCTATTATGAGGCTGTAATTAGCCAATATAAAATAAATATCAAATTTGGAGGTGGGACAAAAAATACTAAAATAGTAAATAAAATAAATAAATAAACTGTGTAACTAGTAGTGGTAGTAGTAGGACTTTATTAGACAAAAAGTAAGATATTTACAATATTATTTACAATATTATTTACAATATTATTTACAAATATGGGTCGCACGGGCAGTAAGCCGTATGTGCTGTTGACAGTCCGTTACAATAAAGTAATAATTGGCAACAGTATAAAGAAAAAAAACAAAACATTGCAATTACATAAAGAAAACACAATAATATTACAATTACATAATAATACAATAGCATTATACACTAATTAAGTTATGTATAATTACACTGCTCAAAAAAATTAGGGGATATTGTAGAATAACCTATTAAGACTATGTTTTTAGGAACAGTATTAGATGCAATCACTTTCTATTACTCCAAAAGAATGTCAACAAGAGTTTGAAGTCATTACGTAACCTCTGTACCACACCAGATGTCAAAGAGATCCTGATTAGGAATATGGCAAACAAACAAAGCAACATTAACATGGGTGAAAATGTTTCTTTAGTATGGTGTATGGTCTCTTCGAACGGCCAGCACTGCCTCACACCTGTATGGCATTGATGCAATGAGGTTAGCAATGAGTTCTTGGGGGATACGTGGCCACTCTTCCATAAGAGCAATGTGCAGTTCTGGAACAGTTGTGGGAGGTGCTGGTCTGCCTGCAATACACCTGCCTAATGCATCCCACACATGCTCAATCGGATTTAAGTCGGGGGAGGAAGCTGGCCATTGCATACGCTTGATACCCTCCACTTCCAGCATGTCGTCCACCAAGTCAGCTCTGTGGGGTCGTGCATTATCGTCCATAAAAAGAAAAGAATCACCTATGGCATCAGCATAAGGCACGACAAAAGGTCGGAGAATCTCATCTCTATACTTTACCGCAGTCAAAGTACCACCTTGGATAACGTAGAGGTCCGTACGTCCACCACTACTGACTCCTGCCTACACCATCAATCCACCGCCACCATATGGGGATGTTTCACGTACAAAAGCTGGATTGTTTCGTGTCCCTTTTTCTCTCCAGATGAATACACGCCGACTATCACATTCCATGTTGAATCGCGACTCATCAGAAAAAAGAACTGATCTCCATTCAGCATACCTCCACCCACGATGTTCCTCCGCCCAGTTTCTGCGATCTCTACGGTGTTGTGGAGTTAACCTGGTACACACCATGGGCCTACGGGCATAGAGACCACTTCCATGCACTTGATTAGGGACAGTTTGAATTGACACCCTGCGTCCTGTTGCTGTTTGCAGTGTATTTCGCAGTTGAGTTGCATTCTGCTGTCTATTCCGACGGGCTGTTAACAAGAGGTAACGGTCATCCCTTGCTGTTGTTGCCCTTGGTCGACCTTGTCCGGCTCTTCAGTGAACAGTATGTTCTTTGAAAATGATTCCAAAGACTGGAAATCACGCTTTGAGACACCCCAATGGCTTGTGCCACCTCTTGTTGTGTCTGTCCAGCTTCCAACCTTCCTATGACCCTCCAAGCCATTGGTTCAGGTAAATCACGTTGTCGAGGCATCACTGTCCCTAAGGCAAGTCATTCACTAACTGAAAACTGGACTGGATTTAAAAACAGCAACAAAACATTCACCCCCACACCACCCTTTCACATCAACAGTACAGACACTGCCCTCTGGTGTGGTACCGAGGTTACATAACAACTTCAAACTCTTATTTACATTATCTTGGAGTAATAGAAAGTGATTGCATCTAATACTATTCCAAAAAACATAGTCTTAATAGGTTATTCTACAATATCCCCTAATTTTTTTGAGCAGTGTATTAAGAATTAATGGTATTGCATTTTGATAACATATATTTATTCATGAATGAGTGTTGTTCTTATTTTCCGCGTTTTGTCCAGAAATTTACCCAAGTTTATCCATTTTTCTGGATTTACCAATAACTCGTAGCATGCCAATCTTTCCCGATTTGAATTTCGAAATCTTTCCGGTAATAACTGACGTCTCCAATATTCTAAATGATCACATTTTCCTAAATATGTATCTCATCTTCAAAGTTCCCGCACATTTGACATATTCGCATATCGTGATCGTCGCCAATTTTTAGAAATTTCCATACCCTTAGCCTAAATCAAGCATGCCCTGATCTCGCTTTAAATCCTAAGTTGTGTATATATACGTTAGTTTATCGACAAAGACGTACTGATATCGATGGAACTCTGTTAAAATCAGATGTAATAGCTAGAGTGGTCAGATAAGAAAAAGTTTCATGTTATGAAATAACAGATGTTAGAGTGGTCATGACAAGATGTAGTCACAATTTTTGTTTTCATTTTTGCAACTAAAATCTTCTAAAGATCATTAAATTCCATGTTCAAATACATTTCATATACCGTTTTATCAACATTTGTTGCATTAAAATAGTATTTGAGAAGGTAAAATAATTCTGCTATTATTTTCCCGGCCGTATATTTACAAGATATTATCAAGAGTTCTGTTTTTAGATAGTGAATCTTACAAATTCTAATGAAAATGCACTTTATACTGATTTGTCGTGTATTATGCCTTTATTTCAAATACAGACTTATAAACAGATTTTTCCTTAATAGACTGTTTTGTGAAATGTAATATATGAGAAGAAAGCAGGGCGAATTAGCATTGATGACCAATTGTGAAGCCGTACGTAACTTCACTACCACTAGTTACACAAATCGATAATAATCGCTTATTAAAAACATAGGTTATTACGTATTTGTTATTTGTGATTTAGTCCACCAAAATGTACTGACCTTTCCGCTAGAGCCAATAAATTTAAATTAAAAATCTTGAAAAGAAGAATCCGTAAGTTTAGTTTAAAATTGGCATGTTAGATTTCGATTATAATATTATAACCATATAACCAAATTTCATTGAATTTAACAATACTAGAAGTACGCCATCAGTGAATACCCAATGGAGAAGAATTTCAAAGATATATCATCATAAAGCCCGGATGTTTAATATTTTAGAATGTTTAAAAATGTTCTTAACATTCCCTCAAATTTCTCTTAAAAGACGTAAAAGTGTAAAGAAATGACTTAGCGAAAATTATTAATTTAGCAGTAATTAACCAATTAATTACTAAGACAAATAATAATTATTTATTGTGGTTACTGTTCTAAAACAATTTATGTTCTTAGTAGCAACATAAAATAATTTAAAAGTGTATAATTATCACTAGGTTAACCTCAATCGTATTAAACTAAAATGAAAAGTTATTAACTAAACATACATTGCAATACATAATGATCCTAATGATTAAAAGTGAAGGATCGGCGGGTTTCAGCTAACGCTGTTTTACACTTGAAGAAACTCCTCTGTACTTTCACAGATGTAATGAGTGCTTATTTGAAAAACGCTATTTCACCGAGTATTAAACATTTGTTAAAAATAGACATTCTTAATTCTTTATCATCAAAATACAGGGTATTTGAAACATTTTCATCTTACACAAATTAGAATTCATAACTGCTTCCCCAATCTCTTCATTTACATTGTTCATACAATTCTCAGCACTATTGATTAACTCTAATGACATTTTATCAATGAACATTTAATCATAGATTATTTAAAGCCGATATATAAAAGTGAGAAAAGTAAATAAAATGACCTGAAATTACAAATAAAATTTGAAAACTGACTTTATAATTAAATGGGGAAAAAATGCATTTTAATGACCTGTAAAAACCTCATATATCTAACATATGTATTGCACAATATGCTAAATTATCAATTTGCATCGTCGCTGACAACTCGTATAAAATATGACATTTCATAAAAATTCGGGTCTTAATCATCATTATGAACATTTTAGTAGGATCTGCCGCCATGGTTTAATCAGAGTGATCTTGGTGAATCAACCGACTTCGTAGCCTTCCCAAATCTCTCTTTCCTCGCGGTTGATAGAGTAGAGATAGTTTAGGTAATCATCCCCTTACTATCCTCAAAGTACGTATGTTGCTTCAAATTTTGCCCTATTTCAAATCCCATGTCTTGCCCATCACAGAATTGGAGACTTAATTATTCTTATTACCTCTCGTTTTCCCTGATAATAATAACAATGATAATAATAATATTAATAATAATAATGTGGCACACTATTAAGTAGTCTTCTGTATCACCTCACTGTTCGTCTCTCTATGTTCCATACATTTTCATATGAACAGTATTCTCAAATAGGCTTTTCGTAATGTCATCTCATCGGTTCCCATCCACGTAAAATAACCGTCAGAATAACAGTTTATATATATATATATATATTGATTAATGTAGGGATGACGAGTGAATATATCATTTACCCATAGTAAGAATTTAAATCTAAATGGATTATAAGGATCACAGAAAAAAATCATGTTTGACTCTAATGTATTACTGTATATTTAGTAAAAAAACACAGATTTAAGTAATTTCAGCTTGTTCTTTTTCTATTACTTCTTTTAAAAGTACGTTTAGGTATTAAATTCAACCAGCCAAAAGACAAATTATAAATTTAAGGGTTTTGCAATAAATCTGTACTCTCATATCCTATTTTATTGACTAACTTTAATACATATTCTATATATAAACTATTAGAAAGGACAACAGGTTGAAGGATATTAATTTTTTTAAAATACACGAACAGCTAGGTACTGATTTTACTGTTTCATAATGATTAATATAGGACTAGTTTGGATGTGATATACCAATGTTTTTTAAATAATAACAAAACGTTTATCAAATATTTATTACACCTATTTACAATGCTACAGCTACTCATGTTGTATATACAATTTTATATTTATCTTTTTCTATAAAGTACATGCATTAATTAAACACATTTTTAATTAACATATTTCCAATATTAACAGCAACTCTGGTCATATTTACAATTTCACAAACATCTTGTAGTATAATTTTCTATGCGTTACTGGCTTACAATTAAAAAAAATAGGAATTATCATAATTGTAATCAAAGTACTTAATAGTGAATATTTATTAATGTATCGTGTACAATTATAGAGAACAAGAGTTTCAGGAGGAATGTTCAATGATATACATGGGTAAATATAAAACTTATATTAGATCCTCATTCCCTTCTTGGATTTGGAGACTGGTTTCTTCCATTGGGTCAAATGGGATTTGCTCTTGTTTCTAGATTTTTGTAATGCCGCATAACGTCCTCGCCACTCACTGTGTTCTCAACAAAATCTCCTGTAGATAAAAAGGAGATAAAAACAAATAAATATATGCAATACAGGAACAATAGCAAAAATTCTATGCTGTAAGCAAGATTTTTTCTTAATATATGCACACTTAATGTTTGGAAGTATGAGCCTGCTTCAAATTCCTAATTTTTAATTCTTTGTCTCAAAATCTAATCTGTACGCAGTCGTGTAATGTTAAATTATTGTACAATCCTTAAGAAAAAATATATTCACTTGAGTGTATTTAGATTATACTCACTGTTTTAAGTTACTAATCCAAATGACCGGGATGAGAATTTAAGATCAACCCCATCCAGAAATCACCATAATTAATTAGAAACTATGTTTTGACTTAATTATTAATTAATTAGTTAAGTAACAAAGCTTACCTGTGATAAATGTCACATGATTTTGCTGAAGTCCATTCAGAGATGTGAAAGGTTGGTTGGTAGACATTCTGTGTATCGCGACGAACTTCTACTCTTGGTGGCCTGATACGTTGAATTCTCTGTCTACGTAATTCAGTTTTCAATCTAGCTTTCAGCACAGAATCTGAGCGGCAAAGAGCAATCCATCTTCTGCTCACCCTTGATGCAGATAATAAAGTGCGAGAATCCAGATTCCTGTAAAATAAATATTTTAGATAAGGTACTGAAGTTTGGACAGTTAAGAAACATTTATAAATTTTAGAATGTGAAATTAATTTCTACATACAAAATTTCCAAATTGTATTTCCTGCTAAGAAAAAGTAATATATCAAATATTCTGATTTTTTTTACTGTTAGTAATGAATCACTAAATAATATAAATAACACATAACCTTAATGTTATAGGTCCATAATACTAAAATGTTTATTATCTGTCGGGCTATTTTTGGCAGTAATATTAATGTTATAATAATTTAAATTTTCATTATATATTAACGATGTGAAGATATTGCAAATAAGAAATTAAAAAAAAACATATAGAGAGTTAAGTTTTACTTTCAAGCTCATAAATGTATAAATTTTCAACTAAAGTGTATTTCCTTAAACTATTTACTCAACATACACATAAAAATTAGGTTATAAAATTTTCATAAATTACGTTATCTGTCTATAAAAAAGAAATCTCCTACATTGATGAATAATTTGCAATTACATTATGGAAACCTTCATTTTCTCTGAATAACTTATAATTTTATAATATTGAAATAAGAACCTGATGTATCCGTCGACCTCAAACCAAATTCAATTTCTGTTTAAAACAACTTCAAGTAGTTAAACAGAAATCCATTTTAATTAAAGGCGACTGATATATCAGGGACATATTTTGAAATTTTACTAGATAACCTCAAATGTGAATTACAATTAATTACATAGAGAGATGCGCAAAGAAATTAAACATAGGCTCAATTCTGGAAATGCGTGCTATTATGCATTGCAGAGACTCTTGATGTCCCAACTCCTTTCAAAAAACGTTAAACTGAAAATATATAAAATTATTATTCTACCAGTTATATTATATGGGTGCGAAACATGGACTCTTACTTTAAGAGAGGAAAGGAGATTACAAGTATTTGAGAATAAAGTACTTAGGAAAATTTTTGGACCAAAGAGAGATGAACAGACAGGTGAATGGAGAAGACTACATAACAATGAACTACATAGTCTTTATAGGAAGCCAGATATAATAAGAACAGTTAAGTCTCGTAGACTGCGATGGGCAGGACATGTTGCACGTATGGGGAATGAAAGACTTGCATGGAAGCTTCTTGAAGGAAAGCCAGAGGGGAAACGACCAGTTGGTAGACCAAGAGTGAGGTGGGAGAATAACATTAACTATGATTTCAGGGAAGTAGATTATACAGGGAATGAAAGGAAAGCATTAGCTCAGGATAGGGATGTATGGAGAGCTTATGTCCGTGCGGTCATGAACCTACGGATTCGATAGTGCCAGTGAGTAAGTAAGTAAGTATTTTTAATTCATTGAGAAATGCCCTAAATAGAACAAAAACGCAGAATGGTTCAATATTCTAATGAAAGTTTAGTAATGAATATGTACTATATTACTGTAGATATGATTCTATACATTCCGATGGGTACAAAATAATATGTAATCAAATGAATTTAGAGTATTCTCTTCACATTTTCAACCTAACTTAATTGCAAATAAATTGTTTAAGAATTTTTGTTACTTTACTCTTTGTTATGACTTCATGTAGGTGCATAAAACTAATTTATAGATCTTACTTCGAACATAAAATATCAATATACTTATGAAATTAATTGTAAAGCACCGTTGAGGTTATGTATTAAGTTGTTAAAATAAAAATAATACCCGACATATTAGTCATCCTCAATTACATTAAATTTCTGTATAAAAATCTTCGTCAAGTAATTAAAACTACGAAGGCCTTTCAGAATCTTGTTACATGTTCCAAATAAATTCAGATGATGGAACATGATTCTACGGAAATTTAATTTAGTTATGGACGACTGATCTATCAGGTACTTATTTTAAGATTTTAACATTTTATAAAACATCAGTTCCAAGTACACTAATTTGAGTGTGCAAATTCAAATAATTCGAAATTAAACATACCTCAATATCATAATTCCAATTTCAGTAGGAAGCTTCCCTACAATATCGTAGCTATTTTCTTCAAGTTCAGCTGCTGAACTCATTCCCATCACCAACAACAAGGAAAAAACACTCTCCATCTTCACGCTTGTAGATACAACCAGCATACTTCACAGGTAGAATATCTCAAGAGAAGTGAGACGCTACGCTATGGAATCTTGTGTGATGGATTTGAAAGTTCCAGCCGTTGGCTCTGCCTCTCTCCATATTTAATTCTATAGTTAAAATCTTATATATAGGATGAGACAGGATCTCACTCCCTTATAAAAAGTTAAAATAAATAAAAATGTTGATCCTTGTGTTTTACTTACTATTCAAATCTATAATTTTTTTTTCTAGAATGTTTTTTATTTATTTTATTTTTTAAATTATATTTTATGTTATTAAATATATTAGTAATAATAATTAAATACTTATAATATAATCTTCAATTAGAATTAAAAAGAAATTTATAATTCCGTTCATTGAGAAAAGAAAGAGCTAGAGAATTAAACATCATAAAATATTCGCCAACCTACTATCATCATCAATTTTAAGCTGCTTTATATAATCAACAATATTTTGATGATTCAATTTTCCTTTAATTTCCTGATTAGTGACATATCTGCCCGCCTGGGAAATTTTTCTCAATATCCTATTTTCTTTAAATTGTAATTTTTTTAACAATGTTTTAGCATCGCACCAGGAACTAGCCGCATAAGTAGCAGAGCTCCTGATGAGTTGCTTGTACACCATATATTTAATATGTGTATATAAT
>JASPKZ010004482.1:0-19069 GCA_030220185.1 Diploptera punctata
GAAAACTCTTTTTGGATATTTTGGTTTTGGTCCGGATTTTTTGCATTATAAATCCGGGCACAGTGTCTAGATAGTAGTTTTGCATTTTTTGAAGTTCCGAAAAATTTGACATTTTCTGGTCAAACTGTAAGAATATAACATTTTCCAACACAATTTTCAAATTCTGTACTTATACTGGATTTTTGCCATCATAAACGCTTTACACTTTCTCAAGAAAGTAGTTATGCAGTTTCTTAATAATCGTGAATTTTTACATTTTTTTGTTAATCTGTAAGACGATAACCACGGAAAACTCAATTTTGAAATTCTGGATTTATACCGGATTTTTTGCATTATAAATCCGGGACACAGTCTCTAGATAGTAGTTTTGCATTTTTTGAAGTTTCGAAAAATTTGACATTTTCTGGTCAAAGTGTAAGAATATAACATTTTCCAACACAATTTTGAAGTTATGTACTTATACTGGATTTTGTGCATCATAAACGCTTTACACTGTCTCAAGAAAGTAGTTATGCAGTTATCTTAATAATCGAGAATTTTTACATTTTTTGTTAATCTCTAAGACGATAACCACGGAAAACTCAATTTTTGAATATCTGGATTTATACCGGATTTTTTGCATTATAAATCCGGGACACAGTCTCTAGATAGTAGTTTTGCATTTTTTGAAGTTTCGAAAAATTTGACATTTCTGGTCAAACTGTAAGAATAACATTTTCTTACACAATTTTTGTAGTTAATAATTTCGAATATTTGACATTTTCTGGTCAATGTATGAATCTAACATTTTACAACACAATTTTGAGTTCTGTACTTATACTGGATTTTTGCATCATAAACGCTTTACACTTTCTCAAGAAAGTAGTTTTGCAGTATCTTAATAATCGTGAGTATTTTTACATTTTTTTGTTATCCTGTAAGACTAACCACGGAAAACCTCAATTTTGAAATTCTGGATTTATACCGGATTTTTGCATTATAAATCCGGGACACAGTCTCTAGATAGTAGTTTTGCATTTTTTTGAATTTCGAAAAATTTGACATTTTCTGGTCAAACTGTAAGAATATAACATTTTCCAACACAATTTTGAAATTCTGTACTTATACTGGATTTTTTGCATCATAAACGCTTTACACTGTCTCAAGAAAGTAGTTATGCAGTTTCTTAATAATCTAGAATTTTTACATTTTTTGTTAATCTGTAAGACGATAACCACGGAAAACTCAATTTTGAAATTCTGGATTTATACCGGATTTTTTGCATTATAAATCCGGGACACAGTCTCTAGATAGTAGTTTTGCATTTTTTGAAGTTTCGAAAAATTTGACATTTTCTGTCAAACTGTAAGAATATAACATTTTCCAACACAATTTTGAAATTCTGTACTTATACTGGATTTTTTGCATCATAAACGCTTTACACTGTCTCAAGAAAGTAGTTATGCAGTTTCTTAATAATCGAGAATTTTTACATTTTTTTGTTAATCTCTAAGACGATAACCACGGAAAACTCAATTTTGAAATTTGTGATTTATACCGGATTTTTGCATTTATAAATCCGGACACAGTCTCTAGATAGTAGTTTGCATTTTTTGAAGTTTCGAAAAATTTGACATTTTCTGGTCAAACTGTAAGAATATAACATTTTCCAACACAATTTTGAAATTCTGTACTTATACTGGATTTTTTGCATCATAAACGCTTTACACTGTCTCAGGAAAGTAGTTATGCAGTTTCTAATAATCGTGAATTTTTTACATTTTTTTGTTAATCTGTAAGACGATAACCACGGAAAACTCAATTTGAAATTGTGGATTGTATACCGGATTTTTTGCATTATAAATCCGGGACACAGTCTCTAGATAGTAGTTTTGCATTTTTGAAGTTTCGAAAAATTTGACATTTTCTGGTCAAACTTAAGAATATAAACATTTTCCAACACATTTTGAAATTCTGTCTTTATACTGGATTTTTTGCATCATAACGCTTACACTGTCTCAAGAAAGTAGTTATGCAGATCTTTTAATAATCGAATTTTTACATTTTTTTGTTAATCTCTAAGACTATAACCACGGAAAACTCAATTTTGAAATTCTGGATTTATACCGGATTTTTTGCATTATAAATCCGGGACACAGTCTCTAGATAGTAGTTTTGCATTTTTTGAAGTTTCGAAAAATTTGACATTTTCTGGTCAAACTGTAAGAATATAACATTTTCCAACACAATTTTTAAATTCTGTACTATACTGGATTTTTTGCATCATAAACGCTTTACACTGCTCAAGAAAGTAGTTATGTCAGTTTCTTAATAATCGAGATTTTTACATTTTTTGTTAATGTCTAAGACGATAACCACGGAAAACTCAATTTTGAAATTCTGGATTTATACCGGATTTTTTGCATTATAAATCCAGGACACAGTCTCTAGATAGTAGTTTTGCATTTTTTGAAGTTTCGAAAAATTTGACATTTTCTGGTCAAACTGTAAGAATATAACATTTTCCAACACAATTTTCAATTCTGTACTTATACTGGATTTTTTGCATCATAAACGCTTTACACTTTCTCAAGAAAGTAGTTATGCAGTTTCTTAATAATCGAGAATTTTTACATTTTTTTGTTAATCTGTATACGACTATACCACGGAAAACTCAATTTGGAATATCTGGTTTGACAACGGATTTTTTGCATTAAAATCCGGACAACAGTCTCTAGCTAGTCTGTTTGCATTTTTTGAAGTTTCGCAAAATTTGACATTTTCTGTTCAAACTGTAAGAATATAACATTTTCCAACACAGTTTTGAATTTCTGTACTTATACTGCATTTTTTTGCATTATAAACGCTTTACAATGTCTCAAGAATGTAGTTATGCAGTTTCTTAATAGTCGAGAATTTTTTACATTTTTTTTTAACGTGTAACGACGATAACCTCGAAAAACTCAATTTTGAATATTGTGTATTTTTCCCGGATTTTTTGCATTATAATATCGCGGACATGGTCTCTAGATAGTAGTTTTGCCATTTTTGAAGTTTCGAAAAATTTGACATTTTCTGGTCACATTTTAAGAATATAACATTTTCCAACACAATTTTGAGTTCTGTTCTTATACTGGTTTTTTGCGTATGTACGTTTTACACAGTGTCAGTAAGTAGTTTGCATTTTAATAATGGAGATTTTTTACATTTTTTGTTAATTGTCTAGGACTATATCCCCGGAAAACTCATTTTGAATACTGGTTTGCCAGTATTTTTTTTGCTTATACATCCGGGACAGGTTTCTAGATAGAGTTTTGCATTTTTTTGAAGTTACGAAAATTTTGACATTTTCTGGTGAAACTATAAGAACAAAACATTTTCCAACACAGTTTTGAAATTCTGTACTTATACTGCATTTTATGTATTATAAACGCATTACACTGTCTCATGAAAGTATGTTTTCAATTTCTTTAATAATCGAGATTTTTTACATTATTTTGTGTATTCTGTAAGAAGATAAACCACGGAAAACTCAATTTTGAATATTTGGATTCTGTCACTTAGTTATTTGCGCTATACATCCCGGACATGGTTAGTCTTAGATAGAATATTTGCTTTTTCTGAAGTTTCGAAAAATTTTGACATTTTCTGGTCTAATTTTAAGAATATAACATTTTCCAACACAGTTTTGCAAGTTTCTGTTACTTATACTGGTTTTTTTTGCATCTATATACGCTTATACAGTGGTCAAGAAAGTGATGTTTGCAATTTCTTAATAATCGAGATTTTTTTACATTTTTTTGTTAATCTGTTAGAAGTGTAACCACGGAAAACGCAATTTTGAAATTTTGGATTTGTTCCGAATTGTTTGCTATTATATATCCCGGACACAGGTCTTTAGTTAGTATTTTTGCATTTTTTGAAGTTTGGAAGATTTGATATTTTCTGATCAAACTGTAATAGTATTAACTTTGTTACAACACAGTTTTCAAATTCTGTACTAACGAGTGTATTATATGCATTATAACGCTTTACACTGTCCTCAATGAAGTCGATTTTGCAATTTCTTAATAATCGAGATTATTTTACATTATTTGTTAATCTGTACGACTATAACCACCGAAAACTCAATTTTTAAAATTTTGGATTTTGACCGGTTTGTTTGCATTACAAAAACCCTGACACTGTCTTTTCATAGTATTTTTGGCATTTTTTTGAAGTCGCGAAAATTTTGACCATTTTCTGTTCAAACTATAAGAATATAACATTTTCCAACACAGTTTTGAAATTCTGTACTTATACTGCATTTCATGCATTATAAACGCTTTACACTGTCTCATGAAAGTATGTTTTCAATTTCTTAATAATCGAGGTTTTTTTTACAATTTTTGTTAATCATGTTAGAAGGATAACCACGGAAAACTCAATTTTGAAATTTTGGATTTGTTCCGAATTGTTTGCATTATATATCCCGGACACAGTCTTTAGTTAGTATTTTTGCATTTTTGAAGTTTGGAAGAATTTGATATTTTCTGTTCAAACTGTAATAATATAACTTTGTACAACACAGTTTTCAAATTCTGTACTAAGAGTGTATTATATGCATTATAAACGCTTTACACTGTCTCAAGAAAGTCATTTTGCAATTTCTTAATAATCGAGATTTTTTACATTTTTTTGTTAATCTGTACGAATATAACCACGGAAAACTCAATTTTAAAATTCTGGATTTTGACTGGTTTGTTTGCATTATAAACACCCTGACGCATTCTTTTCATAATATTGTTGCATTTTTTTGAAGTTACGAAAATTTTGACATTTTCTGGTGAAACTATAAGAATATAACATTTTCCAACAGAGTTTGTAAAAAATCTCGATTATTAGGAAATTGAAAACATATTTTCATGAGACAGTGTTATGTGTTTATAATGCATAAAATAAACACCCTGCCGCAGTCTTTCCATAGTACGTTTGAATTTTTTGAAGTTACGAAAATTTTGACAATTTCTGTTCAAGCTATAAGAATATAACATTTTCCAACACAGTTTTGAAATTCTGTACTTATACTGCATTTTATGCATTATAAACGCTTTAAACTGTCTCATGAAAGTATGTTTTCAATTTCCTAATAGTCGAGATTTTTTACATTTTTTTGTTAACCTGTACGACTATAACCACGAAAAACTCCATTTGAATATTTGGATTCTGCACTTAGTTATTTGTGCCATACATCCCGGACATGGTTTCTAGATAGAATATTTGCTTTTTCTGAAGTTTCGAAAAAGTTGACATTTTCTGGTCTAATTTTAAGAATATAACATTTTCCAACACAGTTTTGAAATTCTGTTCTTATACTGGTTTTTTTGCATCATATACGCTTTATACAGTGTCAAGAAAGTAATTTTGCAATTTCTTAATAATCGAGATTTTTTACATTTTTTTGTTAATCTGTACGACTATAACCACGGAAAACTCAATTTTAAAATTCTGGATTTTGACCGGTTTGTTTGCATTATAAACACCCTGACGCAGTCTTTTCATAGTATTTTTGCATTTTTTTGAAGTTACGAAAATTTTGACATTTTCTGGTGAAACTATAAGAATATAACATTTTCCAACAGAGTTTTGAAATTCTGTACTTATACTGCATTTTATGTATTATAAACGCATTACACTGTCTCATGAAAGTATGTTTTCAATTTCCTAATAATCGAGATTTTTTACATTATTTTGTTATTCTGTAAGAAGATGACCACGGAAAACTCAATTTGAATATTTGGATTCTGCACTTAGTTATTTGCGCTATACATCCCGGACATGGTTTCTAGATAGAATATTTGCTTTTTCTGAAGTTTCGAAAAAGTTGACATTTTCTGGTCTAATTTTAAGAATATAACATTTTCCAACACAGTTTTGAAATTCTGTTCTTATACTGGTTTTTTTGCATCATATACGCTTTATACAGTGTCAAGAAAGTAATTTTGCAATTTCTTAATAATCGAGATTTTTACATTTTTTTGTTAATCTGTTAGAAGATAACCACGGAAAACGCAATTTTGAAATTTTGGATTTGTTCCGAATTGTTTGCATTATATATCCCGGACACAGTCTTTAGTTAGTATTTTTGCATTTTTTGAAGTTTGGAAGAATTTGACATTTTCTGTTCAAACTATAGAATATTAACTTTGACCAACACAGTTTTCAAATTCTGTACTAAGAGTGTATTTTATGCATTATAAACGCTTTACACTGTCTCAATGAAAGTATGTTTCCAATTTCTTAATAATCGAGATTTTTTTTTTCACATTTCCTTGTTAATCTGTAGACTATAACCACGGAAAACTCATTTTAAAATTCTGGATTTTGATCGGTTTGTTTGCAATATAAACACCCTGACGCAGTCTTTCATAGTATTTTTGCATTTTTTGGAAGTTACGAAAATTTTGACATTTTCTGTTCAAACTATAAGAATATAACATTTTCCAACACAGTTTTGAAATTCTGTACTTATACTGCATTTCATGCATTATAAACGCTTTACACTGTCTCATGAAAGTATGTTTTCAATATCCTAATAATCGAGATTTTTTACATTTTTTTGTTAATTTGTAAGACTATAACCACGAAAATCACATTTTGAATATTTGGATTCTGCACTTAGTTATTTGCGCTATACATCCCGGACATGGTTTCTAGATAGAATATTTGCTTTTTCTGAAGTTTCGAAAAAGTTGACATTTTCTGGTCTAATTTTAAGAATATAACATTTTCCAACACAGTTTTGAAATTCTGTTCTTATACTTGTTTTTTTTGCATCATATACGCTTTGTACAGTGTCAAGAAAGTAATTTTGCAATTTCTTAATAATCGAGAATTTTTACATTTTTTTGTTAATCTGTTAGAAGAAAACCACTAAACTCAATTTTGAAATTTTGAATTTGGTCCGAATTGTTTGCATTATATATCCCGGACACAGTCTTTAGTTAGTACTTTTGCATTTTTTGCAGTTTCGAAGAATTTGACATTTTCGGTTTAAACTGTAAGAGTGTAACTTTGTACAACACAGTTTTCAAATTCTGTACTAAGAGTGTATTATATGCATTATAAACGCTTTACACTGCCTCAAGAAGGTAATTTTGCAATTTCTTAATAATCGAGATTTTTTCACATTTCCTTGTTAATCTGTACACCTATAATCACGGAAAACTCAATTTTAAAATTCTGGATTTTGACCGGTTTGTTTGCATTATAAACACCATGAAGAAGTCTTTTCATAGTATTTTTGCATTTTTTGAAGTTACGAAAATTTTGACATTTTCTGGTGAAACTATAAGAATATAACATTTTCCAACAGAGTTTTGAAATTCTGTACTTATACTGCATTTTATGTATTATAAACGCATTACACTGTCTCATGAAAGTATGTTTTCAATTTCCTAATAATCGAGATTTTTTACATTATTTTGTTATTCTGTAAGAAGATGACCACGGAAAACTAATTTTGAATATTTGGATTCTGCACTTAGTAATTTGCGCTATACATCCCGGACATGGTTTCTAGATAGAATATTTGCTTTTTCAGAAGTTTCGAAAAAGTTGACATTTTCTGGTCTAATTTTAAGAATATAACATTTTCCAACACAGTTTTGAAATTCTGTTCTTATACTGGTTTTTTTGCATCATATACGCTTTATACAGTGTCAAGAAAGTAATTTTGCAATTTCTTAATAATCGAGATTTTTACATTTTTTTGTTAATCTGTTAGAAGGAAACCACGAAAACGCAATTTTGAAATTTTGGATTTGTTCTGAATTGTTTGCATTATATATCCCGGACACAGTCTTTAGTTAGTATTTTTGCATTTTTTGAAGTTTGGAAGAATTTGATATTTTCTGTTCAAACTGTAATAATATAACTTTGTACAACACAGTTTTCAAATTCTGTACTAAGAGGGTATTATATGCATTATAAACGCTTAACACTGTCTCAAGAAAGTCATTTTGCAATTTCTTAATAATCGAGATTTTTTACATTTTTTGTTAATCTGTACGACTATAACCACCGAAAACTCAATTTTAAAATTTTGGATTTTGACCGGTTTGTTTGCATTACAAACACCCTGACGCTGTCTTTTCATAGTATTTTTGCATTTTTTTGAAGTCGCGAAAATTTTGACATTTTCTGGTCAAACTATAAGAATATAACATTTTCCAACACAGTTTTGAAATTCTGTACTTATACTGCATTTTATGCATTATAAACGCATTACACTGTCTCATGAAAGTATGTTTTCAATTTCGTAATAATCGAGGTTTTTTTTTACAATTTTTGTTAATCTGTTAGAAGATAACCACGGAAAACTCAATTTTGAAATTTTGGATTTGGTCCGAATTGTTTGCAATATAAATCCCGGACACAGTCTTTAGATAGTACTTTTGCATTTTTTGAAGTTTCGAAGATTTTGACATTTTATGTTCAAACTGTAAGAATATAACTTTGTACAACACAGTTTTCAAATTCTGTACTAAGAGTGTATTATATGCATTATAAACGCTTTACACTTTCTCAAGAATGTAATTTTGCAATTTCTTAAAAATCGAGAATTTTTACATTTTTTGTTAATCTGTACGAATATAACCACGGAAAACTCAATTTTAAAATTCTGGATTTTGACTGGTTTGTTTGCATTATAAACACACCCTGACGCATTCTTTTCATAATATTTTTGCATTTTTTTGAAGTTACGAAAATTTTGACATTTTCTGGTGAAACTATAAGAATATAACTTTTCCAACAGAGTTTGTAAAAAAATCTCGATTATTAGGAAATTGGAAAACATATTTTCATGAGACAGTGTTATGTGTTTATAATGCATAAAATAAACACCCTGCCGCAGTCGTTCCATAGTACGTTTGCATTTTTTTGAAGTTACGAAAATTTTGACAATTTCTGTTCAAGCTATAAGAATATAACATTTTTCCAACACAGTTTTGAAATTCTTGTACTTATACTGTATTTTATACTGCATTTTATGCATTATAAACGGTTTTAAACTGTCTCATGAAAGTATGTTTTCAATTTCCTAATAGTCGAGATTTTTTACATTTTTTTGTTAACCTGAACAACTATAACCTCGAAAAACTCAATGTGAATATTTGGATTCTGCCCTTAGTTATTTGCAACATACATCCCGGACAAGGTTTCTAGATAGAATATTTGCATTTTTTAAATTTCGAAAATTTGACATTTTCTAGTCTAATTTTAAGAATATAACATTTTCCAACACAATTTTGAAGTTCTGTTCTTATACTGGTTTTTTTGCATCATGTACGCTTTACACAGTGTCAAGAAAGTAATTTTGCAATTTCTTAATAATGGAGATTTTTTCACATTTTTTTGTTAATCAGTACGACTATAACCACGGAAAACTCAACTTTAAAATTCTGGATTTTGACCGGTTTGTTTGCATTATAAACACCCTGACGCAGTCTTTTCATAGTATTTTTGCATTTTTTTGAAGTTACGAAAATTTTGACATTTTCTGTTCAAACTATAAGAATATTAAATTTTCCAACGCAGTTTTGAAATTCTGTACTTATACTGCATTTTATGCATTATAAACGCATTACACTGTCTCATGAAAGTATGTTTCCAATTTATTAATAATCGAGATTTTTTTACATTTTTTTGTTAATCTGTTAGAAGATAACCACGGAAAACACAATTCTGAAATTTTGGATTTGGTCCAAATTGTTTGCAATATAAACCCCGGACACAGACTTTAGATAGTACTTTTGCATTTTTTGAAGTTTCGAAGAATTTGACATTTTCTGTTCGAACTGTAACAATATAACTTTGTACAACACAATTTTCAAATCCTGTACTTAGAGTGCATTATATGCATTATAAACGCTTAACACTCTATCAGGAAAGTAATTTTGCAATTCTTTATAACCGAGCATTTTTACATTTTTTTGTTAATATGTACGAATATAACAACGGAAAACTCAATTTTAAAATTCTGGATTTTGACCGTATTGCTTGCATTATAAACCCCCTGACGCAGTTTTTTCGTAGCATTTTTGCATTTTTTTGAAGATACGAAAATTTTGACATTTTGTGTTCAAACTATAAGAATATAACATTTTCCAACACAGTTTTGAAATTCTGTACTTATACTGCATTTTATGCTTTATAAACGCTTTACACTGTCTCATGAAAGTATGTTTACAATATCCTAATAGTCGAGAAGATTTGTTACGTTTTTTTGTTAATCTGTTCGACTATAACCACGAAAAACTCAATTTGAATATTTGGATTCTGCACTTAGTTATTTGCGCTATACATCCCGGACATGGTTTCTAGGTAGAATATTTGCTTTTTTTGAAGTTTCGAAAAAGTTGACATTTTTTGGTCTAATTTTAAGAATATAACATTTTCCAACACAGTTTTGAAATTCTCTTCTTATACTGGTTTCTTGGCATCATATACGCTTTACACAGTGTCAAGAAAGTAATTTTGCAATTTCTTAATAATCGAGATTTTTACATTTTTTTTTAATCTGTTAGAAGATAACAACGAAAACGCAATTCTGAAATTTTGGATTTGTTCCGAATTGTTTGCATTATACATCCCGGACACAGTCTTTAGTTAGTATTTTTGCATTTTTTGAAGTTTGGAAGAATTTGATATTTTCTGTTCAAACTGTAATAATATAACTTTGTACAACACAGTTTTCAAATTCTGTACTAAGAGTGTATTATATTTCATTATAACGCTTTCTACACTGTCTCAAGAAAGTCCATTTTGCAATTTCTTAATAATCGAGATTTTTTACATTTTTTGTTAATCTGTACGACTATAACCACCGAAACTCAATTTAAAATTTTGGATTTTGACCGGTTTGTTTGCATTACAAACACCCTGACGCTGTCTTTTCATAGTATTTTTGCATTTTTTTGAAGTCGCGAAAATTTTGACATTTTCTGGTCAAACTATAAGAATATAACATTTTCCAACACTTTAGGCATTATAAACGCATTACACTGTCTCATGTAAGTATGTATTCAATTTCGTAATAATCGAGGTTTTTTTACAATTTTTGTTAATCTGTTAGAAGATAACCACGGAAAACGCAATTTTAAAATTTTGGATTGTATCCGAATTGTTTGCATTATATATCCCGGACACAGTCCTTACTAAGTAGTATTTTTGCCATTTTTTTTGAAGTTTGGAAGAATTTGATATTTTTCTGTTCAAACTGTAATAATATAACTTTGTAAACCACACGTTTTCAAATTCTGTACTAAGAGTGTATTATATGCATTCGAACGAGCTTTACACTGTCTCTCAAGAAAGTCATTTTGCAATTTCTTAATAATCGAGATTTTTTAACATTTTTTGGTAATCTGTACGAATATAACCACGGAAAAACTCAATTTTAAAATTCTGGATTTTGACTGGTTTTGTTTGCAGTTATAAACACACCCTGACGCATTCTTTTCATAATATTGTTGCATTTTTTTGAAGTTACGAAAATTTTGACATTTTCTGGTGAAACTATAAGAATATAAACATTTTTCCAACAGAGTTTGTAAAAAATCTCGATTATTAGGAAATTGAAAACATATTTTCATGAGACAGTGTTAGGTGTTTATAATGCATAAATAAACAACACCCTGCCGCAGTCTTTCCATAGTTACGTTTTGAATTTTTTTGAAGTTTACGAAAATTTTGACAATTTCTGTTCAAGCTATAAGAATATAACATTTTCCAACACAGTTTTGAAATTCTGTACTTATAACTGCATTTTATGCATTATAAACGCTTTAAAAACTGTCTCATGAAAGTATGTTTTGAATTCCTAATAGTCGAGATTTTTTACATTTTTTTGTTAACCTGTACGACTATAACCACGAAAAAACTCAATTTGAATATTTGGATTCTGCACTTAGTTATTTGCGCTATACATCCCGGACATGGTTTCTAGAGAGAATTATTTGCTTTTTCTGAAGTTTCGAAAAAGTTGACAATTTCTGGTTCTAATTTTAAGAATATAACATTTTCCAACACAGTTTTGAAATTCTGTTCTTATATACTGGTGTTTTTTTTGCATCATATACGCTTTATACAGTGTCAAGAAAGTAATTTTGCAATTTCTTAATAATCGAGATTTTTTAACACTTTTTTTGTTAATCTGTAACGACTATAAACACGGAAAACTCAATTTTAAAATTCTGGATTTTGACCGGTTTGTTTGCATTATAAACACCCTGACGCAGTCTTTTCATAGTATTTTTGCATTTTTTTGAAGTTACGAAAATTTTGACATTTTCTGGTGAAACTATAAGAATATAACATTTTCCAACAGCGAGTTTTGAAATTCAGTACTTTATACTGTCATTTTATGTATTATAAACGCATACAACCTGTCTCATGAAAGTATGTTTTTCAATTCCCTAATAATCGAGATTTTTTTACATTATTTTGTTATTCTGTAAGAAGATGACAACGGAAAACTAAATTTGAATATTTGGATTCTGCTACTTAGTTATTTTGCGCTCTAACATCCCGGACATGGGTTTCTAGATAGAATATTTGCTTTTTC
The DNA here is from genome assembly GCA_030220185.1 of Diploptera punctata. Lineage (NCBI taxonomy): Eukaryota > Metazoa > Arthropoda > Insecta > Blattodea > Blaberidae > Diploptera > Diploptera punctata. The sequence goes on from JASPKZ010004482.1 coordinate 12,587, forward strand.
TGAAGTTTCGAAAAAGTTGACATTTTCTGGTCTAATTTTAAGAATATAACATTTTCCAACACAGTTTTTGAAATTCCTGTTCTTATAATGGCTTTTTTTGCATCATATACGCTTTATACATCTGTCAAGAAAGTAATTTTGCTCAATTTCTTAATAATCGGAGATTTTTCACATTTTTTTTGTTAATCTGTTAGAAGGTAACACACTAAAACGCAATATTTGAAATTTGGATTTTGTTCCGAATTGTTTGCATTATAATATCCCGGACACAGTCTTTAGTTTAGTATTTTTGCATTTTTTTGAAGTTTACGAAAATTTGACATTTTCTTTTCAAACTATAATAATATTAACTTTGAACAACACAGTTTTCAAATTCTGTACTAAGAGTGTATTTTATGCATTATAAAAGCTTTACACTGCCTCAAGAAAGTAATTTTGCCAATTTCTTAATAATCGAGATTTTTTCACATTTCCTTGTTAATCTATTACGACTATTAACCCACGGAAAAACTCAATTTTAAAATTCTGGATTTTGATCAATTTGTTTGCATTATAAACCCTGACGCAGTCTTTTCATAGTACTTTTTTGCATTTTGGAAATTACGAAAATTTTGACATTTTCTGTTCAAACTGTAACAAATAACTTTGTCCAACACAGTTTTGAAATTCTGTAACTTATACTGCATTTCATGCATTATAAAACGCTTTACACTGTCTCATGAAAGTTATGTTATCAATATCCTAATAGTCGAGATTTTTTTACATTTTTTTGTTAATTTTTAAGGACTATAACCACGAAAATCACATTTGAATATTTGGATTCTGCACTTAGTTATTTGCGCTATAAACATCCCGGACATGGTTTTCTAGATAGAATATTTGCTTTTTCTGAAGTTTCGAAAAAGTTGACATTTTCTGGTCTAATTTTAAGAATATAAACATTTTCCAACACAGTTTTGAAATTCTGTTCTTTACTGTTTTTTTTTCATCATATACGCTTTATACAGTGTCAAGAAAGTATTTTGCAATTTCTTAATAATCGAGATTTTTTACATTTTTTTGTTAATCTGTTAGAAGATAACCACGAAACTCAATTTTGAAATTTTGGATTTGGTCCGAATTGTTTGCATTATATATCCCGGACACAGTCTTTAGTTAGTACTTTTGCATTTTTTTGGCAGTTTCGAAGAATTTGACATTTTCTGGTTTAAACTGTATGAGTGTAACTTTGTACAACACAGTTTTCAAATTCTGTACTAGGAGTGTATTATAATGCATTATAAACGCTTTACACTGCCTCAAGAAGGTAATTTTGCAATTTCTAATAATCGAGATTTTTTTCACATTCCTTGTTAATCTGTACACCTATAATCACGGAAAACTCAATTTTAAAATTCGGATTTTGACCGTTTTGTTTGCATTATAAACACCATGAAGAAGTCTTTTCATAGTATTTTTGCATTTTTTGAAGTTACGAAAATTTTGACATTTTCTTGGTGAACTATAAGAATATAACATTTTCCAACAGAGTTTGAAATTCTGTACTTATTCTGCATTTTATGTATTATAAACGCATTACACTGTCTCATGAAAGTATGTTTTCAATTTCCTAATAATCGAGATTTTTACATTATTTTGTTATTCTGTAGAAGAGATGACCACGGAAAACTAATTTTGAATATTTGGATTCTGCACTTAGTAATTTGCGCTATACATCCCGGACATGGTTTCTAGATAGAATATTTGCTTTTTTCAGAAGTTTCGAAAAAGTTAGCATTTTCTGGTCTAATTTAAGAATATACATTTTCCAACACAGTTTTGAAATTCTGTTCTTATACTGGTTTTTTTTGCATCATATACGCTTTATACAGTGTCAAGAAAGTAATTTTGCAATTTCTTAATAATCGAGATTTTTACATTTTTTTGTTAATCTGTTAGAAGGAACCACGAAAACGCAATTTTGAAATTTTGGATTTGTTCTGAATTTTGCATTATATATCCCGGACACAGTCTTTAGTTAGTATTTTTGCATTTTTTGAAGTTTGGAAGAATTTGATATTTTCTGTTCAAACTGTAATAATAAACTTTGTACAACACAGTTTTCAAATTCTGTACTAAGAGTGTATTATATGCATTATAAACGCTTTACACTGTCCTCAAGAAAGTCCTTTTGCAATTTCTTAATAATCGAGATTTTTTACATTTTTTGTTAATCTGTACGACTATAACCACCGAAAACTCAATTTTAAAATTTTGGATTTTGAACCGGTTTGTTTGCATTACAAACACCCTGACGCTGTCTTTTCATAGTATTTTTGCATTTTTTTGAAGTCGCGAAAATTTTGACATTTTCTGGTCAAACTATAAGAATATAACATTTTCCAACACAGTTTTGAAATTCTGTACTTATACTGCATTTTATGCATTATAAACGCATTACACTGTCTCATGAAAGTATGTTTTCAATTTCGTAATAATCGAGGTTTTTTTTACAATTTTTGTTAATCTGTTAGAAGATAACCACGGAAAACTCAATTTTGAAATTTTGGATTTGGTCCGAATTGTTTGCAATATAAATCCCGGACACAGTCTTTAGATAGTACTTTTGCATTTTTTGAAGTTTCGAAGATTTTGACATTTTATGTTCAAACTGTAAGAATATAACTTTGTACAACACAGTTTTCAAATTCTGTACTAAGAGTGTATTATATGCATTATAAACGCTTTACACTTTCTCAAGAATGTAATTTTGCAATTTCTTAAAAATCGAGAATTTTTTACATTTTTTGTTAATCTGTACGAATATAACCACGGAAAACTCAATTTTAAAATTCTGGATTTTGACTGGTTTGTTTGCATTATAACACACCCTGACGCATTCTTTTCATAATATTGTTTGCATTTTTTTGAAGTTACGAAATTTTGACATTTTCCTGGTGAAACTATAAGAATATAACATTTTCCAACAGAGTTTGTAAAAATCTCGATTATTAGGAAATTGAAAACATATTTTCATGAGACAGTGTTATGTGTTTATAATGCATAAAAAATAACACCCTGCCGCAGTCGTTCCATAGTACGTTTGCATTTTTTGAAGTTACGAAAATTTTGACAATTTCTGTTCAAGCTATAAGAATATAACATTTTCCAACACAGTTTTGAAATTCTGTACTTATATTACTGCACTTTTATGCATTATAAACGGTTTAAACTGTCTCATGAAAGTATGTTTTCAATTTCCTAATAGTCGAGATTTTTTACATTTTTTTGTTAACCTGAACAACTATAACCTCGAAAAACTCAATGTGAATATTTGGATTCTGCCCTTAGTTATTTGCAACAACATCCGGACAAGGTTTCTAGATAGAATATTTGCATTTTTTAAATTTCGAAAATTTGACATTTTCTAGTCTAATATAAGAATTTAACATTTTCCAACACAATTTTGAAGTTCTGTTCTTATACTGGTTTTTTTGCATCATGTACGCTTTACACAGTGTGAAGAAAGTAATTTTTGCAATTTCTTAATATGAGATTTTTTCACATTTTTTTGTTAATCAGTACGACTATAACCACGGAAAACTCAACTTTAAAATTCTGGAATTTGGACCGGTTTGTTTGCATTATAAACACCTGAAGCAGTCTTTTCATAGTATTTTTGCATTTTTTTGAAGTTACGAAAATTTGTGACATTTTCTGTTTTCAAACTATAAGAACATTAAATTTTCCAACGCAGCTTTGAAATTCGGTACTTATACTGCATTTTATGCCATTATAACCTGCCTACAATGTCACAGAAAGTATTTTGCCAATTTATTAATAATCGAGATTTTTTTACATTTTTTTGTTAAATCTGTTAGAAGAAAACCACATAAAAACACAATTTCTGAAATTTTGGATTTTGGTCCGAAATGTTGCAATATGAACCCCCGGACACAGAACTTTAGATAGTACTTTTGCATTTTTTTGAAGTTCCGAGGAATTTTGACATTTCTGTTCGAACTGTAACAATATAACTTTGTACAACACAATTTTCAAATCCTGTACTTAGAGTGCATTATATGCATTATAAACGCTTAACACTCTATCAGGAAAGTAAATTTGCCAATTCTTTATAACTCGAGCATTTTTTACATTTTTTTGTTATATGTACGAATATAACCAACGGAAAACTCATTTTAAAATTCTGGATTTTGACCGTATTGCTTGCATTATAAAACCCACTGACGCAGTTTTTTTGATAGCATTTTTGCATTTTTTGAAGATACGAAAATTTTGACATTTTGTGTTCAAACTATAAAAATATAACATTTTCCAACAGAGTTTGAAATTCTGTACTTATACTGCATTTTATGTATTATAAACGCATTACAACTGTCTCATGAAAGTATGTTTTCAATTTCCTAATAGTCGAGATTTGTTACGTTTTTTTTGTTAATTCTGTTCGACAGATGACCACGGAAAACTAATTTTGAATATTTGGATTCTGCACTTAGTAATTTGCGCTATACATCCCGGACATGGTTTCTAGATAGAATATTGTGCTTTTTCTGAAGTTTCGAAAAAGTTGAGCATTTTCTGGTCTAATTTTAAGAATATAACATTTTCAACACAGTTTTGAAATTCCTTCTTATACTGGTTTCTTGGCATCATATACGCTTTATACAGTGTCAAGAAAGTAATTTTGCAATTTCTTAATAATCGAGATTTTTTTACATTTTTTTTGTAATCTGTTAGAAGATAACAACGAAAACGCAATTCTGAAATTTTTGGATTTGTTCTGAATTGTTTGCATTATACATCCCGGACACAGTCTTTAGTTAGTATTTTTGCATTTTTTGAAGTTTGGAAGAATTTGATATTTTCTGTTCAAACTGTAATAATATAACTTTGTACAACACAGTTTTCAAATTCTGTACTAAGAGTGTATTATATGCATTATAAACGCTTTAACACTGTCTCAAGAAAGTCCATTTTGCAATTCTTAATAATCGAGATTTTTTACATTTGTTGTAATCTGTACGACTATAACCACCGAAAACTCAATTTTAAAATTTTGGATTTTGACCGGTTTGTTTGCATTACAAACACCCTGACGCTGTCTTTTCATAGTATTTTTGCATTTTTTTGAAGTCGCGAAAATTTTGACATTTTCTGGTCAAACTATAAGAATATAACATTTTCCAACACAGTTTTGAAATTCTGTACTTATACTGCATTTTATGCATTATAAACGCATTACACTGTCTCATAAAGTATGTATTCAATTCGTAATAATCGAGGTTTTTTTACAATTTTTGTTAATCTGTTAGAAGATAACCACGGAAAACTCAATTTTGAAATTTTGGGATTGGTCCGAATTGTTTGCAATATAAATCCCGGACACAGTCTTTAGATAGTACTTTTGCATTTTTTGAAGTTTCGAAGATTTTGACATTTTATGTTCAAACTGTAAGAATATAACTTTGTACAACACAGTTTTCAAATTCTGTACTAAGAGTGTATTATATGCATTATAAACGCTTTACACTTTCTCAAGAATGTAATTTTGCAATTTCTTAAAAATCGAGAATTTTACATTTTTTTTGTTAATCTGTACGAATATAACCACGGAACCAATTAATAAATTCTGGATTTTGACTGGTTTGTTTTGCATTATAACACACCCTGACGCATTCCTTTTCATAATATTGTTGCATTTTTTTGAAGTTACGAAATTTTGAACATTTCTGGTGAAACTATAAGAATATAACATTTTTCCAACAGAGTTTGTAAAAAATCTCGATTATTAGGAAATTGAAACATATTTTCATGAGACAGTGTTATGTGTTTATAATGCATAAAATAAACACCCTGCCGCAGTCTTTCCATAGTACGTTTGCATTTTTTTGAAGTTATGAAAATTTTGACAATTTCTGTTCAAGCTATAAGAATATAACATTTTCCAACACAGTTTTGAAATTCTGTACTTATACTGCATTTTATGCATTATAAACGCTTTAAACTGTCTCATGAAAGTATGTTTTCAATTTCCTAATAGTCGAGATTTTTTACATTTTTTTGTTAACCTGTACGACTATAACCACGAAAAACTCAATTTGAATATTTGGATTCTGCACTTAGTTATTTGTGCCATACATCCCGGACATGGTTTCTAGATAGAATATTTGCTTTTTCTGAAGTTTCGAAAAAGTTGACATTTTCTGGTCTAATTTTAAGAATATAACATTTTCCAACACAGTTTTGAAATTCTGTTCTTATACTGGTTTTTTTGCATCATATACGCTTTATACAGTGTCAAGAAAGTAATTTTGCAATTTCTTAATAATCGAGATTTTTTACAATTTTTTGTTAATCTGTACGACTTAACCACGGAAAACTCAATTTAAAAATCTGGATTTTGACCGGTGTGTGTTCCATTATAAACACCCTGACGCAGTCGTTTCATAGTTTTTTGCATTGTTTTGAAAAGTTACGAAAATT
>JASPKZ010004483.1:0-33086 GCA_030220185.1 Diploptera punctata
CTTGTTACTTGTTCAGAGTTTGTTGTCTATTACGAATTTTGATATTATATGTTTGTCCCCGTTTCACCAAAATGCATTATTTTTTTGTTTTTTTCTTTTGATATTTAAAATTATATTCTGGCATAACTGTTTAATTGTGTAAAGATACTGCAAATTATTTTCATATTCTTGAATAATAACCACTCGTCAGCATACATTAACTGTTTCATATTTCAAAACGTCCATTTTATACTTATTAACAATACTTTTCCATTTTTGATGATGTCATTAATATATAAATTAAAAGGGCAGTGATTAAACTACACCTTGCTTACACCTCTATTTATTAAATAGCTCGTTCTTTGATGTGCCATATTATTATATTTGAACTTTACATACCAACCTTTAGCCCATAAATAATTTTGCGGGGTAGCCATGTTTAATAAGTATTAAAAAAATATCGAGAAAACGCAGTTGAATTTGTACAAACATACGATGATTGGATATTATGTTATCAGGTTAATCTACAAAAGTGGAAAAATTTACATTTTAGGAACCTGATAAATCAAATGCACGTATTTTGTGAAAATTTTTGGTGAGTCTGCCTCGATGTTTAGATTCTCAATGGACCTCTAAAACATTAGGGCGTAGGAGTTTCAAAGAAATGAAATTTATATATTTGCTCTTAACGTTCATATTTTTGATGTTTAACAACACACTCAGGTATCTTCCTCTAAATTAAATGTGTAGATATTACCAAAGGAGTGAAATCATACATTTGGAAGTTGGAATTTACTTAAATCCGAATTAAAAACTGCCTAAACACTGGACCGGATTTGATTAAATTTTTTGTGTTGTTGAGTGAGTCCCTGGATTGTTATGATTCACATTGGATCGGTAGGTGGCACTGCGATCGAGTATTAGGATTTTTTGTTGTCAGGTGCAAGTCTTTGCATTACCGACATTCCATCGCCGTAAGAACAATGTGACGTCATAATGCATCTCCTGATCCACAACAGATGGCAGTGAGGAGTATTGATGCAAACTTATTACTTAGGTGAAATTTTATGGAAAAAAAATAACATTTTTATCGTCGGCCATGACACTAGAATTGAACGTCGGGCAGACAACATCTGCTAGGTCCAATAGTTACAATTAAACATCACGAACTTTAACACAATTGTGAACATCTTTTTTATATCTTAAGTTTAAGGTGAATTTATTCCACAATACATATTCTGTTAATATAAATTATACTAAAAAGCTGAAATTTTAAGCACTAGGATTTTTTCAGATATTACCTTCCATTATATTGATTACTAAGCTTAAAAAAGTAATACACTTATCATTTGCCAAATTATTTCTCCGAGTTTAAAAAAAATTCTAATTGCAAGTCTAACAAATACCGTATAATCACCGGAGAACAATGTTTAAAACACATGTTCACCCAATAATTGTAAGATTATACCTCAATGTTACTTCCCACCATTAATTTAATATAAATACCGTATATCTCGGCAATAAGGCGACCTTTCGATAAACGAGGTATAGATTTTGTCAAAGTTTTTTTAGCATATATTGTCCTATATGATGCCCCGGATTTGGGGGCTTTTTTATGGTTCAACTATATATTGTCTGCCGAATATATACGGTACATCACACTGCTTTTATTATTTAGATATTTTAAACACCTGACCTCATATGTTGTAACATCACTAAGTATTACTTCTACAAAGTTTAAAGTATTCTTCTTTTCTTTGTTCCATTAAATTTCTGGGTGTGTTTTTCTTTGGAACTGTTTTTTTGTGTTTAAATCCAGTCTCATATCTCTTGCGGTGTCTTAGGTTCAAGATGTTTGAAAATGGTAATGAGTATGAACTACAAAATCAGTAATAACTTTTTGAAGAAATAATTTTTACTATAACATATTGAAGAATAGTAATTAAAACACTTTTACATTTCATCTCACATTTTGTATCCTTTCCAAGCTAGTTCTAGTGAGAAAGGTTTCTCAAATTAGTCCTGACAGTATAATACTGATGTGAGTGTGGTGTAAATAAAATTTTATCCTTAATGATTGTTTCATAAAACCTCATTGTTTTGTCTTGCAACAAATACCAATTACTTTTTTTTTACATTTTGTAAATTTTTGAGAATATGGCTCAAGTATTATAAGACAATTGTCGATTTGTTATAAAATTTTACTTACTATCTTTTAATTTCCCATCAATATTTTACATATGTCTCATGCCGTGCCGTGTCCAAGTTATCATTCCTTGGAACCTATAGAAATGTTAACCCAAGTATTTCTAAGGAATTTGGGTAGCACAATAAACTTTCATTCCAAATGAGACAAAACTGCCTAACACACGGGGGGGTGGGCAAGAAACAGTTGAACATGTGTCCTACTATACTGCCTGGATGATCATCCTCTCTACTGACATGTAGATATGAAATCAGTACTTCTTTAGACACGGACCGAGAGACTGTCAGCCATGGGGTAATAGTATGTTCTTATTATATCTCTTTGAGTACTTTATGATCTAAAAGATATTAGGAAATAACATATAGTATATGTACTGTACTATTCGTAAAAAATGCACTCAACTTTTGCCAACATATGAATAATAAAGCAAGACAAACTTAATAATTTACAAGTAAATACACACGGACAAAAATCAATAAAAATTACACGCAGATAAATAAAAGCTTATACAAACCGTAATTATTTAATCACAAAGCGAAATAAAATGAATAACTTCATGTTACAAATAAGTATTGTGACACAATTTTTGTAAAAATGGCAATTACTGACTGAAATGATGTTCATTTGTTTCATCGAACAAATAAAGAGTATACATAGTGTCTATTCATTTCTAAAAGTTTCCAAAGGGTCTACAGAGTTCTATTTGATTCTACTGAATTTTAAATGTCATCAGGTCCGTCACCAATAAGCTTAGCAATCCCAAAAAACTATGCATTCAACACTAATCACAGTCATTTTGAACATTTTTTTCTCATCCCTCCTCCCACCCTCATGCTGATGGCGGCTGATCTTTTGACTTAATAACAATTTTAATCTAAGCAACCCTGAAAACTATAGATTTTAACATAATATCGGACCTTTTAAAATTTTTTTTTACATGTCATTCCCTTGGGTGTCGCAGAGCCTTAGCCCCACGTGGTATCATTTCCATATTGTAAGTTCATAATCACAGTAAGTTTTCGTTTTAATTGTTCAAACATTCCAGAGTTATGCTAAACCATATATTCATTTTTTATTACAGGATGTAAATGATAAAAGCAGTCAGAAATATTTTGACAAATAACAACACAAAAATGAATAATAAATTTGTTTCTAATTACTCAGGTTTTCCCAGCAAACAGTTTTGTTTCACATTTATGTTTTATGGAATGGGTAATAGACCTTATTTCAATTCAATATTATAGTATAACTGCAGTAGTTTTGTTTATGGTGTGCTACGATCAACATATGATCTTTGCAGTGTACTTTCACAGTTTGAAGTCAGACATAATAAAACATGTTAGGAATGTTTCCATCATTTCACTCTGTGCAACTAAACTCAAGAGCTTAAACGTAATTACAAGTATATAGTATGTAGAAGGGTTGTTGAAATAAACTATAAATAAAATTTAGATTCCATCAATCTTAAAAAGATTTCACATTTCAAATAAAATAAAGTGTGAGAGGACAAAAAAGTTTTTTTACCTTTTTTTGTTAGATTTGCTAAGATACACAAACTGTGAAAATGAAACAGCTTATATCATTTACACCAAGTATATAGATTACATAATTATTTAAAAAAAAATACATTACCTTTGCACTTCCAGATCCTTGAGTACTTGTGCTTAGATTTTTAAATCGACCTGTGTTGTCAGAACCACTCTCATCACTTGACCAGACATCTCCACTCTGCAGTTCAAAGATTTGTTCGTCTAAATCACAGTTCATGTTGTCTAATGTTTCTGAATTATCCAAAGTTAGAAGCAGACTTTTCAGTGGCTGCTGTTGTTTCCTCTTCTTCATTTAAAATATCACTTTCTTCAAGCAGAGTATTTTCTATATTACAATCTCCTCTGCTTTACATCTGCTAATTGTGCAGGTGATGACTGGGGAGCAGCCTTCAAACGATATTTCTTAGGCTCAGGTTATAACAGGTACTTTTGATTCAAACCTCAGTCTTCTTGCTTCCAATATTGCCATTTTAGGATCTTCCTCTTGCTTTACATCTGCTAATTGTGCAGGTGATGACGGGGAGCAGCCTTCAAACATATGTTCTTAGGCTCAGGTATAACAGGTCCTTTTGATTCAAATCTCCGTCTTCTTGCTTCCAATATTGCCATTTTAGGATCAGAAACAGCATGTCTGGGACTTCTACTTTGGTAAATAATTGAATCAGAATGTCGTTGAAGCAAGTGGAGAACGAAATCTTGGCGAACATTATTAACTCTAGATTCCTGAAGAGGCTTGAAACCCATCTCTCATAGGAGATCTTGAATATCTTTTTCTCAATGGGGATCTAGATCTGGGAAACCTAATTGGTGATCTTGACAATCTGCTTCTTGGTGATCTATTTCTTGGAGACCTAGGCATTTGACTTCTTATGGGAGAATAATTATATTTACCTCTCGGAGAAGGAGAGAGCATCTATTTCTTTTTTGAAGGAGGGAATACTATTCTGTGGTGATCTTGAACGAGATTGAGTGCGCACTCGCAAGTTAGATTGTGATCTTGATTTTCTATTTAATTTGGGAGATAATTGTTCTTTGAAAATCAGAATCAGTCTTATGGGATAAATTAACTATTCTGTGGTGCACTGAATTTACAGCCTTTACCTTTATCACGTTAAAATGTCTTTATTGATGATTTGCATGCATGTGAACTGACGGACATACAAGTTGGCAACGCAGTTTGTGACTTCTTATGCGAGTCTTTTTTCTCCTTTTCTTTTTGTGAATTTGATTGAATCAGATACTGTTTTTAAAGTAGAAAACACTCCCTGCCTTTCTGAGTCTTACTATCACAGGCATTAGATTTCCGTTTTAAAACACTGAACTTCTTGTCTTTTTCTGAGATTCTGGATTTGGATTAACATTATTGTTCTCAAGTACATTTGAATCATCCTTTTTCACTTCCTTTTCAAGCTTGGATATGAGCTCATCTAAGCTATTTTCTTCCACTGTTAACACATCACAATCTTTTACTTGAATTTGATGGAACAGACTGTTTTTCTTTTTAAAGTAGAAACACCTCCCTGACCTTTCTGAGTCTTACATCACAGGCATAGATTTCGATTTAAACACTGAAACTTCTTGTCTTTTTCTGAGATTCTGGATTTTGGATTCACTTATTGCTCTCAGGTACATTTGAATCATCTTTTTCACTTCCTCTTCAAGCTCAATACGAGCTTTATCGAAGCTATCTTCTACTACTATTAAACATCGCGATCTTCTTCTTCTTCCTCAGCTCCAGAAGCTGACTTGTCATTTGAGGTCTTCTCCATCATGAAGCATTTGTTGTTGAAACAACTGAGTCAGAGTAACATGATTCGAATTGATTGAGAGATGGTTTGACCTTAAGTCTGCAAGAGCTGCAAGGCGAGGGGCCTCCAAATCATCATCATCTTCAGAAGTTAGTAGGTACCTGAGGAAATAAATGGTATATATATAATGACTATAAAAAAATGCAATGGGACTTTGGTTGTTCCCCCAAAAAATTCTAAAAACATTTAAAAAATGCTTAGTTAAAATTAGTGCAATGGTGGGATGGACTCATAATACTTTGACACATTATTAAGTATTAGTCAATTAGCCACTGTATTGTAATTCAAAAGAGCTGAACTTTAACTGACTTACTCTATGGGGTTTTTCATACAACATTCTTATGACATTGTTGCACTATACATTTTTTACCATTTTTACCATACTAATAGTGAACTGTCCACCGCTGTGGTCTCGAGGTAGCATGCTGCCTTGTCACACCGCAGGTCCCGGTTCGATCCCCGGTCGGGGCAGTTTTTCTGGGTGAGGATTTTATTGGGGTTTTTCCTCACCTGTAAGACAAATGTCAGGAAAACTTTAAGGCCCAAATGGTCCCCGAAATCATATGGCCATCACCATTATCCTTCACCAATGTGAGGAAGCTACCACACCTACAATTCCCTAGTAAAGATATGGCTAACATTTGCAATAAATTCCCAAACGTTTATTAGAATGGATATACATTTAACTTCCTCATCCCAATCTAAACAAATTAAATTACGTGCACATTATTTAATAAACTATTATACTAATCTCTTGTACACTAACTAGTCCCATCGGAACCTAATTTCTTGAAATATCGGAATTCATTGTGAATGTTGGGTAACTCCGATTTGAGAGGCCACCTAGCGGATGTTACATGAATTTGTGCATCTATAGAACTCGATGCACAATTTAGCATAATTTATAAATGTTTAAAAAATCGTAAGAAATGCTGGGTACGGCGCAAAAAGTCGACATCTGAATTTCGAGATAATTTTGTTTTTAAATTAAGCTTACGAATGTCAATGATGAAACATAAAAAACATCCTGAAACAAGCTGTAAAACAATTTATATTACCATGAGAAACTGGCTGTCATTTTGGTCGTGGCGTCATATTCAAGAGGAAGATGTGATGATGGAAGACCTAGAAGACGACGAGCTGATGCATTATGAAGTCGGAAGACGTGATATTGGAAGACCTAGAAGACGACGAGCTGATGCATTATGAAGTCGGAACGGACAATTGTCTAATCCCTGGAGTGATGAAGTGCACTGCTGTACTTCCAAATGCTATATTTCCAAAATTACATAGCAAAGACTTTGAAATTGAATAAAAATCACATCCTAACATAGAGTTTCTTAAGAAAAAAAATGGGAAAAAACTGCACTTAAACTTGCATGAAATATGTTCAAAGTTCTATAGAACAACAGTGTGCATGCACCAGAGATTATAGAGCCACCGATAACCCACAATCAAACCACATAATGATTATCATCCTCGATTACTATCCGTCGCTATGAAATTTAAATGATCAAATCTATGCAATAAATCCCCAAATCTATGTTAAAAAACATATCAATAATATTAAAATTACCAAACGCTTATTAAAAATAGGTGTACACTTAGTTATCACTCTCTAACACAGATTCAACCAGCGATAGAAAAATAATAGACTAAGTAATATACTCTGTGGAGAAAATAGCATTTAGCATCACAATATTGTCTAACAGTGTCATAATATTGTGATTTGCGTATTTAAATAAATACTTCATAATTGTATAGTAATCTTATAAAAATTGTTAGAAACAGTTTAAAATATTAAATAGTATTAGTAAATACAGAAGAAGAGCTTTAGATTACAATAATAAACTGAAAAATCAAGCGTATGTAAGAGTGTAGTTGAGCGAAAGAATGGTTTAACTGAATCGAATGTCGATAATAATCGATACATCACTGTACTTATTTCTTGAAAATGAACAATAGCAAATTAGCCCTTACAAAATATTCAATAAATAGATGTCACTTATTTATACATAATCTTCGAAATTCGTAATATAATTTATTACAATACATGTATAATAACCTAAAAGCTAACCCAACTTATTTAAATAACTCTAACTTGTAAAAGTAATAAATAGAATGGCATTTAGACAATATTAATTTGAAGGTAAGTTAATAAATTATAGTATATGTGTAAGAAACTAAGAGCTAACCTAATCATGTATAATAATTATTACTCTAACGTAGTTTCTTTAGTGATGATCCGCAGATATTTTTGAGTTTTCATATTTAGCAATCCTAAGCTACATTTTAATACCAAATTTATATCGAAAAGGAGATGTCTCGTACAGTAAAAGTAGTGAAATGTGTATTTTGTAGTGCTTATAAAATGTTAATTTACTGCTTTGTTTGTAGATGATACGAAATTTTTTTTTGTATTTTCATATTTGGTGGTCCTAAGCTTCATTTTAAAACTGAAATTATCTAAAAATTCGGAATTCCACTTTCTGCGCCATAACCAGAAATGTTTGTAAAATGTTTAAAATAGTACCAAACGTTATTATAAATGGTTGAAAAATATTTAGTGTATCAGTGGCATAAGAATGTTAGATGGAAAATCATATGGGACGGTTCGTGAACCTGAGGCCAGAATCCATCCATCCATAGTAATTCTGCCCGAAGGCAGGTCCTTCACTGCAATCATAGCATTTTCATTCTATGCTTGCAGCTTTACTAGGGAATTGTGTAGGTGTGGTAGCTTCCCGTTGCTTTCCACACCTGTGAAGGATGATGATGATGATGATAATGATGATGATGATGGCCATATGATTTCGGGGACCGTTTGGGCCGTAAAGTTTTCCTGACATTTGTCTTACAGGTGAGGGAAAACCCCAATAAAAACCTCACCCAGAAAAACTGCCCCGACCGGGGATCAAACCCGGGCCCGCTGCGTGACAAGGCAGCACGCTACCTCGAGACCTCAGCAAGGCCAGAATGTTGTACAGACAATTGCAATTGAGAAACACTGGTCTTCAGCTGTAAAACGTTTAAAATAGTATGATATGTTAGTAAAGACAGAAGAAATACATACAGCAACAGAATTACAAGAATATGGTATGGAAAATCAAGTGGAAATTAATCTAAACTTGAGCCAAGGTTTTTTACTTATGAATATATCGCAAAAAGTGGACATCCAAATTTCGAGATAATTTTGGTTTTAAAGTGAAGCTTAGTAACGTCAAAGATGAAAACATGAAAAAAATTTGCGGACCATACAGAATCAAAGCTGTAAAATACCAACGTATAACGCACTATTCCCTATATTACCTAAAGTAAGTGGCTGCCATTCTGCTCGTTACTTCAGATTCAATATTCAGACAATGGTCCAGGATGAAAATAAGTTTAATTGAATAAAGATGCAAAAATAGAGTAAATATTTTATTGTAGTAAATGTGCACTGCTGTATTTCCAGAATTACGTAGCAAAGAGTTTTAAATTTAATAAAAATCGCATCCTCACATAAAGTTTCTTACCAAAATAAATTGTTCAACTGAATCGAACATCGATAACAATCGATACGTCATCATATGTTCTTCTAAAAAATGAACAATGGCAAATTAGCCCTCACAAAATATTCAACAAATAGAGCCACTTATTTATAATGTAATCTTCAAAATTTGTAAAATAATTTATTATGATTCATGTATAATAACTTAAAAGCTAACCTAACTTATGAATAATCTTTCCATTAAGCGCAGAGAGAATTTTCCAAAGTCCCAGGCAGACACCACGCTCATGCGCTAACAAACGCAAAGCAGTTTACTCTATGGAATATCGTGATGCAGCTAACATTATACATGTTATTTAATAAATCTAAAAGCTAACCTAAAGCAATTTAAGTACTCTAACCTGTGAAAGACCAACCTAAATGCTAACCTAAACCCTGCTCACTCTTAAAGTGATCCTCGTCAAAACAAAACCTTGTGACCTGCTCGCTTCCCATTGGTTATGAACAGCAATAAATATGCGAAAAAGTAGTTCCCTTCATTATATTTAAAAGTATGAGCTCTGAATATGCTTGTTATTCTTCATGAAATCAAATAATAATATTCAAAACATACAAAATATTATAAAATATACCTAATCAATAATTATAATTTAAAATAGTTTATTACATATGGGTGATTCTTTTGAGTCATGCCTCAGTCGATTCTCATGAAACAAAATGGCATTAAGTATCGAATCTTCGGCTGCTGTGTCATCTCCCTGTCAAAAGTGACAGTAATTGTGGGGCAAATGGCAGAAGGATATTGTTCTACAATGTACATCGCTGTGCATAACCAACAAAAAGCGAGCAGGTCACATGGTTTTGTTTTGACAAGGATTCCTTTAAGAGCGAACAGGATATAATGCAATTTGTGAAAGAATGCAATGCCCAAAAATAAACAGTATGTTCTCAAATTCTCAAGTACATAACCTATGTTGGCTGCACTGTTGTGTAGAATATTCTTTAAAATCAATATAGCTGCTATGTCTTCATGTTACGTATATAGTTAAATATAGTAGTAAAATATGTTTCAATAAACGTTAGAAAAAATGTAAAATTTGTTGTAAATGGTGGGAATTAATTTGAAAATAAAACCCTGTCGGTGCACACGTGTTGTGTCTGCCTCGGACTATGAAAAATTTCTCAGTGTGTTTAATGGGAATATCAGCCAAATGTTATTTTACTGCTTCGTTTCTGGATGGTCCGCCAATTTTTTTTTTTTTTCTGTTTCCATGTTTAGTGGTCCTAAGCTTCATTTTATAACCAAAAATATATTCAAATTTGGATGCCCACTTTTTGCACCATACCCATATAGAGGCCATCAAGGCAAAATTTTCAGATAAGGTGAATAAACCAACGCAAATTAATTCTTCTAAGTTCTATAGAATCGCAGTGCGCATGCGCGAGTTGGAGTTGCTCATATAGCTTCCCCTAGATGGCTCGGAAGTCAGCATTACCAACTTTCGGAATAAATTCCCAAACGCTAAAAAATGGACGTAAACTAACTTCCCATTTCCCAATCTAACAAAACAGTGTACATGCATATTATTTATTACCAAATGCAAAAAAAAAAAAATGGACGCAAACTAACTTCCCATTTCTTAACCTAACAAAACAATTTACTTGCACATTATTTAAACTATAAACTAATTTCATGTACATTTTACAATATATGGTTTTGAATTATTTTCAAATGTTGTTAATTGCGATGTGAGAGTCGCCTAGCAGATGTTACATGAAGCATTTCCGCGCCTGTAGAACACGATGTACGGTATTTGGGTAATTTAGAAATATATAAAAATCGTAAGAAATGTTTATAAAATGGTTCCAAAATGTTTAAAATAGTACCAAACGTTATTATAAATGGTTCAAAAGTGTTTAGTGCATCAGTGGCAGAAGAATATTAGACTGAAAATTGTGCGACAGTTTATACACCACAGCCAAATTTTTGTCCTAGGTAAGAAACTTGGGGCTGAAGTTTAGATTAATTTTCCTTTTGATATATATTTATATGACATGAAAAGAAAAATAAACGCCTGAGCGGGATTTGAACCCAGGACCTCTGAATTGATACTTTGTGGGCTGTCACACTATACATTAACAAATTAATTATATCATTGAAATATATGCATACAGGTGGGTGGGTGGGTGTGTGATATTGACATCTCTCAGCTACTTGGAATGCAAATTGTTAATTTTTAAAATGTAAAATTTGCAATATTCGTTTACCGATACTGATTAACTACACAAACTATTATAAAATCGATAAACAAAACCTGTTACATACGTTATATAAATGTAACCGATTTTGCTAGCTATTTTTACCATATTGCAAGTAACAATTTCATATTTGGGAAATAAAGAAAGGATGGAAACAGTCGGTTATATGTCTCAGATGAATTCTTCCAAGGGATGTGGTCGGTTTTATGTCTCTCACATTTCTACACTTACATTCTTATGTCACTGATGCACTAAACACTTGTAAATACGTTTTGTACTGTTTTAAACATTTTGCAACGATCTTCAAGTTTTCTTCACAATATTTTATATTTACATATTTATGTAAAACATGATCATGGATACATTACTTCCTTGCTACTTTTCCATGTTGTTCCAACGTTGCCACCAATTGAAAATAAATTCAAACCATATTTAGTGTTAGTGTACGTAAAATTAGTTTATAGTTCATTAAATAGTACACATGTAAATTGCTTTGTTACGTTAGGAAATGGGATGTTGGTTTATATCCATTTTTAAGCATTTGGGAAGAAATAATATGCATGTAAATTGTTTTCTTTAGTTAGAAAATGGCAAGTTAGTTAACGACCATTTTTTTTTTTGAGATTTATTCCCAAAGTTGGTAATGCCAACTGCAGAGCCATCTACCGGAGTCTATATTAACCATTACAGCAACTGGTGCATGCGCGCTGCGATTCTGTGGAACTTACAAGAATTCCTGAGACATAAAAACGACTTTTCCCCTTCCAAGTTCCACAGAATCGCAGTGCGCAGGCGCGACTTGCAGGAATTGCTGTAATGGTTAATATAGCCTCCGGTAGATAGCTCCGCAGTTCGCGTGGATCCATTTGAAAATAATTTCAAACTATATTTAGTGTACGTAATATTAGTTTATAGTTGATGAAATAGTATGTATGTAAATTGCTTTGTTACGTTAGAAAATGGGAAGTTGGTTTACATCCATTTTTTTTTAAGCATTTGGGAATAAATAATATGCATGTAAATTGTTTTCTTTAGTTAGAAAATGGCAAGTTAGTTAACGTCCATTTTTTTTTTTGCATTTGGAAATTTATTCCCAAAGTTGGTAACGCCGACTGCAGAGCCATCGACCGGAGGCCATATTAACCATTACGGCAATTCCCGCAACTCGCGCATGTGCACTGCGATTCTGTGGAACTTAGGAAAATTCGTATGAGACATATAACCGACTTTTTCCGTCGGCGTTACCATGTTTGGGAATAAATTTCCAAATGCAAAAAAAAAAAAAAAAAAAAGACGTTAACTAATGTGCCATTTTCTAACTAAAGAAAACAATTTACATGCACATTATTTATTCCCAAATGCTTAAAAAAATGGACGTAAACCAACTTCCCATTTCCTAACCTAAGAAAACAATTTACATGCTGAGACATATAACCGACTTTTTCCGTCGGCATTACCATGTTTGGGAATAAATTTCCAAATGCAAAAAAAAAAAAAAAAGACGTTAACTAATGTGCCATTTTCTAACTAAAGAAAACAATTTACATGCACATTATTTATTCCCAAATGCTTAAAAAAATGGACGTAAACAAACTTCCCATTTCCTAACCTAAGAAAACAATTTACATGCGTACTATTTAATAAACTATTAAACTAATTTTACATACACTAACACTAAATATGGTTTGAAATTATTTTCAAATGGTGGCAAGGTTGGAACATGGGAAAGTAGCAAACAAGTAATTTATCCACGATCATGTTTTACGTAAATATATAAATATAAAATATTGTAAAGAAAGCTTGAAGATCATTGGGAAATGTTTAAAGCTGTACAAAACGTGTTTACAAGTGTTTAGTGCATCAGTGGCATAAGAGTGTAAGTGTAGAATTATGAGACATAAAACCTACCTCAGTCAGTTATAAGACAATTTTCATAACTGCCAGTTAATAATTCACATATAATATAAATATATATTACTTACTTTTCCATAAAACGTCATTTTCTTCTCTACCACAACCTTAGAATCATTCACTAACATACAGAATGAACTGTCCCTGTGAACTGTCATGGCCGATCACCTTAGAGAACAGTCCTGAGAACAGAGATAACCCACTACGCTCTTCAGTAGTAACCTCTATGGTAGTAACCAGCGATAACCCACTTTCCAAAACTGCGAAACAGAGATACCCCCTAAGGAGTAATTCACTTTTGACAATCCATCCATAGTAATTCTGCCCGAAGGCAGGTTCTTCACTGCAATCATAGCATTTCAATGCTATGCTTGCAGCTTTACTAGGGAATTATAGTTGTGGTAGCTTCCCACATCGGTGGACGATGAAGACCTTATGATTTCGGGGACAATTTGGGCCTTTAAGTGTTCCTGACATTTGTCTTACAGATGAGACAAAATCCCGATAAAACCTCACCCAGAAAAACTGCCCTAACCGCGGATCGAGATCGGGCCCGCTGCGTAACAAGGGAGCAAGCAACCTCGAGGCTACGGCGGTGGACTACTTTTGATAATTTGAACAAAAATAAAATTAGGTATATAATGAAACTATGAGATCTTCCAAATCACATAAGAGCAATTCAAAGCCTGTATGCCAGAACAATTATAAGAATTAAAATACATATAGACAGTGGAATGCAGGCTTTCACGGTCGGTAATCATGGTAATAAAAGATTCCGGGCTATGTGGCCGTGGTCTATAACTGGCGTTTCTTCCAGACGTTTCTCCCTCAACTGCGGAGGGCATCTTCAGTGGCGAGCGCTTACAGCTGTTGTTGAGGGAGAAACGTCTGGAAGAAACGCCAGTTATAGACCACGGCCACATAGCCCGGAATCTTTTATTACCATACATATAGACAATCTACGACAGCTAATGACAAATGAGGGAAATTTTTAGGAAGTGCCTGAATTCAAATACCTACGAACGATAATTAGATCCATCGCTGCTCACCGACGTGAAATCATAGAACAAACTCTGATCCATAAATAACAATAAATCAAACACAACCGTATCTGGGAACTTGCTGATGCTGGTCATGGAAAGCCATATATCATCATCACGGATACTTAAATCAATACTCCAAAATTAACTGAGACAAATGGACTGTGTCTTGGAACCCCGGGTTCCTCTTATAATGGGGAACAGAAGAACAGCCCACAACTGGGTCAACCAGTCGTAGGGCAGACCTATCTTATTTCAGGCTTCCAAATAGGAATAAGATGCACAAAGAAATTAAACTTACTTCCTTACTCACTGGCACTATCGAACCCGTAGGTTCATGGCCGCACGTACATAAGCTCTCCATACATCCCTATCCTCAGCTAATGCTTTCCAATCATTCCCTGTATAATCTACTTCCATCAAAGCAGAGTTAATGTTATTCTCCCACCTCATTCTTGGTCTACCAACTGGGCATTTTCCCTCTGGCTTCAAAGAAATTAAACATAGGCTCAATTCAGGAAATGCGTGCTATTATGCATTGCAGCGACTCTATACGTCCCAACTCCTTCCAAAAAACGTTATACTAATAATACATAAAACTATTATTCTACCAGTTATATGTATGCAAAACATAGGCTATTACTATGGGAGGAAATGAGATTTAGTTTACTGAAAAATCAAGCGTAAGTAAAAGTGTAGTTGAGCCAAAGAATGGTCTAACTGAATTGATTGTACGTATTTCTCGAAAATGAACGGCAAATTAGCCCTTACAAAATATTCATTAATTAGATATCACGTATTTATACATAATCTTCGAAATTTGTATTATAATTTATTAGAATACATGTATAATAACCTAAAAGCTAACGCAACTTATTTAAATAACTCTAACCTGTGAAAGTAATAAATAGAATGGCATTTAGACAATATTAATTTTTGCAGGTATGTTAATAATTTACACTATATGTGTAAGAAACTAAAAGTTAACGTAATTATGTATAAGAAATTATTACTCTAACGTAGTTTCTTTAGTGATGATACGCAAATATTCTTGTGTTTTCATTTTCACTGATCCTAAACTTTATTTTAATACCAAAGTTGTATCGAAAAGGGGATGTCTAGTGAAATGTGTATTTTGTGGTGCTGATAAAATGTTTGTTTGTGGATGATCCGCAAATATTTTTCTTTGTGTTTTCATGTGTACTGGTCCTAAGCTTAATTTTAAAACCAAAATTATCCCGAAATTCGGATTTTCACTTTCTGCGCCGTAACCAGAAATATGGCTGAAAAGTATTTAGTGCATCAGTGGCATAAGAAAGTTATCGGCATAGCTCTCAGGATAATTTAAGCACGCAAGCCACTCCATCACGACAAGGTAAAGATACCACGCAGGTTTTCCTTATCACAAGCTGCTACAATATGTTACATACAGTTCTTTTTTTTTGACAAAGGACAGAGAGTTATCACAATTTAATTTAAGGTGGTCCAAAATATATGATCATCCCCTAACTCTGTTCCATACTGCCTTACTATCCTTATCTGCTCTCCTCATTCACTCAGTACATTGTGCCTTAATTTTTTCTTCTTCTTGTTTAGATGTATAAATAAAATTTCATCTATTGAATCAATTTTAGCAAATTCCAAAAGAACAGTTAATGAGATAATATCCATGATTTTTATTTATTTTTTTTCAAATCTTCCTCATCGATCTTACTTTACTAGACACTAAAAATTACCATGGAAACACGTATGCACCACAAGTTCAGTAACTAGCAAAATGACTATTAAAGTGAGGGTTAAGCTGAAGCAAAAACTTTAGAATTGTTTGCATTATTTTTTGCATTGAAACTCAGTATATGGCATTGAAATAAATGAGAAAAATTATTTTTTTGCAATGATAAATTAGCACTAACATTGGAATAAGAAAAGATCAAGTTCGTTAATCAGCAAAATCAGACCATTAAGAATGGCTGTTAACCTGAAATTTTAATGGAAACTCTGAAAATTCCACTAGCCACAATTTTTTTCTCACAAAAAAACTTTGTATATATGTTTCAATTATCAGAAGATAAACATGTAATGTATAACAGCAAAATCAGACCACTAGGAGTAGGGATTTAGTTTGAACTGAAAATTTGAATATTGCTCTAGCAAACAGAATCTTTCCTTGGAATGAAATTTTATATTAACAAAACGAGGATACATTTCATAAATCAGACTTTTTAAATTAATATACTGTATTAGCTCGGGAGAGCCAAACAGCATCTGATTAAATCGAGGGTACGCCTCTCACTGCAATCATAGCATTTTCATGCTATGCTTTGCAGGTTTACTGGAGAATTATAGGTGTGGTAGCTTCCTGTTGCTTTCCACACTGGTAAAGGCTGATGATGGCTGGATGATTTTCGGTGACAGTTGGGGCCTAAGCTTCCTGACATTTGTCTCACTTGTGAGGAAAAACCCCAAAAAAAAAAAAAAACCTCAGCCAGGAGCCTGTCCTGACCAGGGCCTGCTGCATGACAAGGCAGCACGCTACCTCGAGGCCACACCGGTGGACATATTAGTGTTACCAAGTGAAATATCAAGAAATTTCACTTTTTTAGGAAGTAACACTATGAAGTATTATTTAGGCAAAATTTTACAATGTATATAAGAGAGAGATTTGCATCTAGATCAGAACTAGCCCCGGTAGCTCAGTTGGTAGAGCATTTGGCCTGAGTGAAAATTTCTCTCTTCAAATATAATATATCCTTCAGTAATAAAAATATCAAAATTTTATTACCTCACCTCACATGAGAATGGAACTGAAAGGAAGTTCCAAAACTGGTCTAAGAAGAAGTGATAAAATTTTACTTTATTAAGTGGACATCGACAATATTACTGTTTGTGATACAAAAATTTAATAAACATTTTATGTTTTTACTAATTTATGGATATTATCTAACCAGCAACCTACAGTCCTAGTCATTTGGTGATTTCTTACCAGAGTTGAGATTGAGAATTACACCTAACCTAATCCTAGTGAATACTCCTACTAATCCAGTTCAACATATGCCCTGTATCAAACTCAAGCCTTTGAGAATTCTCTAAGAAAAACATATCATGCTCAATACCAAGTCCAGAAAAACTTCTGAATGAGTACATGAAGTTTGGGTAGTCGTTTCCATAAGCATAACAACAATGAGATATTTGATGAATTATCTTAAAACAATATTCAAATTTGTTCATGCTAGATTTAAAAAAAAACACCATAAAATGAGTTAAAACAATACTTATGAACTACTACAAGACAACTTACTGTTCAATAGAGAAGAGAATAATTAGGGCAACACTGTAATTTAATTGAAAAAAGAGATTGTTGGCCCAAAAATAAGCAAATACCCACATTTTAGTGGCAAAATATTAGTTTGCTGCTTCTATTCCCTACTCAGACTTTTATGTGGTTGCAAAGCCAGTAAAACAATGCAGTGATGACAGGGAATAAGTCAACAAAAATATCACAAGTGCCAGCATACTCTTAACATATACATAGTACTAAGAAAAGAGATGAAATTTATGTGCTGAACAGCTGGCTGCACCAAATGGGATCGAAAGAAAAATGTAGAAATCCTTCAAGAACTTAATGTGTCACCAATACTGGACTACATCTCCAGATATCAGCTAAACTGGAAGGAACATGTCTCAATAATGGCTAGATCCAGGATCCCCAAGGCAATAATGCACTACTGTCCAAATGGGAAAAGGCCACTTGGTCAACCTATGAAAAGATGGCACGAAAACCGCTTTCTCAGGCCGTAACAGTTCTTCTAGGACTAATACCTGGCAGGATGATGATGATGACTAAGAAAAAGTTTACTTGTTAGAACAAGATTTTTTGTTTCTTTCTTCAGTCTATCTAATTAACATAATTTTCCTTCCCTCTCCCCCAGATTTTTCTTTTAGGTTATTATGCTTAAAAAATTGTAATTTCCTCTCCTCAGTAGTACTGTGCACATGTAGAGAGATATAAAGACACCATTTAAATAAATAAAAGACATTTCATTAATACAAAACATATTTTTATAAAATTATATATATTATTTACAATATTATATACATATATTTGTCACCGTACATTGATTCTGCCAAAATACACTTATTACATTTTGAGAGCACTAATACATATTAAGAGTCCAGGGGAAAAACCTGATCAGTCACAATTTTTATTTTTTTCAGGAAACAAAATTTAAAGTTTCAAGACTCATAATTAGAGCGCTGAATTTTATGAAATTTCATGTTTTAAACTATAAGTCGGAGAGCATTGCGACAAAGTATCTTCACGTTTTATGAAGTGTAGAATTGAATGGGATCAAAAAAAAATTTCATATTTCATAATATTTTGACAAAAAGTTCATATTTTAGCAAATATTTCATATTGCTTCATATTTTCAACATTAAAAAAAAATATTTTTTTTTTCCAATAACACTTCTAGGAATTTGTTAAAAATATTTTTTGAAGTGACTGTACCTCTGTAAGTTTTTGACATTGTAAATCGTAGACAAGTGGAAATTCTCCAGAATTCCTTTCTGGACAAAACAAATACCGTTAACCGGCAATAACAACAAGATGAGTCAAGAGATGGATGGGGTTTATCCGTAACTTGGCCCGCTGGAACGAGAACATGATGAACTGATGACAGATTGATAAGTTTAAGGACAATAGTAGATTAGTGACCACCCACTCTTACCTAGGCAATTTCTTCACTTTGCTTGTGTACAGACATACTTCTTGTTGCTACTACTGAAAAACAAGATGCCAAAAACTGGAGTTCGTGATTGGATTTCAGCATTTAAATGCTACACCACGGGTGGTAAATAGTGTTTTGCACTTACTGTAGTAAAGAGGTATGTTCATTTTATATTTGAAATATATTTAAAATAACTAAATAATATTCTTTCTTAGTCTAATTTTATAAATTGCAATCTCTTGTGTCAAAATTAAATTGTTCCTATAACTCGATTTTTATAGGTATCAGCAAATACCAATAATAAAAAAACCACAACTCAGTTATAATTAAATTTAATGTTATTGTTACATGTACATATATTGAAGCTCAGTATATTTATGCAATGTTGTAAATAGCTACCATACCAAACTGTATATAGTCTCAATTTTGTCAGTCCTATATTTCATGGAAAGCTTTCTGTTTTGGTTATGTATTGTTTCTTGGATTTCATAATTAAATATAATTGAATAAATAATTAATTCTTTTTTATATACGTATATCAATACCAACAACTAATTTAAGGTTATTGCTACATAAACAATTACTGGAAGATGAATTATATTTGAAATGTTAAATTAATAATAAAAACAATTACTGGACTTTGATATCTTTATGCAATGAGAATAGTAATCATGCCAAATTGTACCTAATCTAAATTTTTAGTGCTATATTTCATGCAAGTCTGTTTGTTTTGGTTGCTATGTTTTGTTCCTTGGATTTTGAAATTCATAATTAAATATCAATGAATAAATTAATGGATTGTTGGATTGTGTTTTATATATATATATATTCCAGTAGACATGATCTATTTATTAACAATGTTTCAAATCGTAAGCATGATCTTTCTACGGGCATGGAATTAATGAAAAGCTAATTAAAATAAGAAATATAGTGAATATCTTGAATTTTTGAACCACAAATAAGGTCTACTTGTCTCATTTACATCCTATATATTACACCGATTGTATGTATATGAAAATATATGTAATAACGTTAATAAATAATAGCTTCATAATATTTTCGTGTTACAATTTTCATATTTTTCATATTTTCTTATTTTGATTTCATATTTTGGTAAAATTTTCTTCATATAAATCCTCGCTCTACTCATAATATTTCATTATCTCAAGTTATTTTTTTTATTTTTGTTTAGGATGATAATGTATATACCAGAGATACATATAATTAAGATGTATAACAATATGTTGCATTTTTTGTCATGAATGCAATTAGTACAGAGGAAAAATATGACAAGTCCATAACATATTTTAAGTTGCTACTAGGTTTCAAACACTAGTCACTTATTTAAATTCTCATTACAGTTGATTCAGGTTTATATGGATCGCACTGTACATGTGATATGACATTATAACAACTTACTGGCACTATCAAACCCTTAGGTTTATGCCCACGTGGACATAAGCTCTCCAAAAATCCCTGTCCTGAGCGTATGTTTCCCCATCCCCTGTATAATTTACCACCCTCAAATCATGCTTAATGTTATTCGCTCAACTCATTATCTGTCTACATACTGTGCACTTTCCCTGTGGCCATCGTACAAGGAGTTTTCAAAGCCCACTTTCATTCCCATTTATCCTGCTCATAGTAATCTACGAGATTTAATAGTTCTTATTATATCTGGTTTCCCCATTTTTTTTGTCTAATTTCACCAGGTTGTTTTTAGGACACCTCTGGCTTTCTTTCCTGGCATTGGCGGAATTGTAATCCATTTTTTATGTTGGGGCACCTGGAAGACGGAATTAAGTTATCGCAATGATATATGATGGGTGTTAAATGATAATGATAATGGAGCACCAAGAGAGTTCTTAACCTAAATTCCAGACCATGGGAAACCACAGGAATAATTGCCTTTAAAGAAAAATTAGATTCCCTGGACATGTTAGAATATTCCCCTGTTTTGCATGGACTTGTAAGATTTTTCCCCTTTACACGATTTAAGGATATCGAAATATCTCTGGACTTGTCAGATTGTTGCCCAATTCTGTGAAACCATCAAAAACTACACTGGCTGAGATATTAGATTATTAAAAAATCAGAAAATCTGTAATTTTGGACTAATCAGGTTTTTCCCTTGGACTCTTCATATAAATATGTAATATAACTGGAAAGATACTTATAAAAGGTAAAAACTGGAAATAAAAACTAATGACTCTGGGAAGAAATCATTTAAAAATGAATACTTAACCGGGATATTTTTAATAAAAATTGAGGAATACTGACACAGAGTTATTATAAGGAAAATTAAACCAGACTCAGGAATTCGTACAGAGTTCATATAAAGTCATTTGCTAGACTAGAGGTTTATTTTACAAATGTACAACTACTATTCGCTGTTTAAGGCAATGCTTCGGTGAAATGATAAAAAAATTGTTTTTTCCATTTTAAGTTTTTTTATTATGTTTGAAGCCTGTACTTTTATTTTGCACTTTTGTTTTAATTTCGGCCATATTTAAAGCCCCACACAGCCATTTAAGTCTCCCCATATGACCACACACTGGCTCTTTAAAGCCCACGCATGACAGTAGCACCATCAAGACAACACTATCTGCATTTGTGGTGTGTAAAATAATGCTGTGTATCAAAGATTAGCTTCTGATGAGATTCTGAACCGCTGTACTGTGGGGAAGACTCAGAATCCAAATGAATCTTTGAACAGCGTTATTTGGGCTAAATGCCCGAAAGAAGTGTTCATCTCAAAAAATAAATTGGAAATTACTGTCACATCGGGGATTGCAGAATTCAATATGGGATGTGCAACAACACAAAAACTCAAAGCTGCAGTCAGTGGTGTGCAATTAAGTGCCTCAGGACAAAAATTTAGTGCAATGAGGGATACTCATCAACTCAAAAACAGCGAAGTTTCAGCAAAGTGAGTCTTCAAAACAGCCCAGAGAAGACTCAAATTGACAAAAACTGCTGTTGAGGCCAAAAAGAAAGGAGCAGAGAGTCACTCATATGGTGCTGGGGAGTTTTAAGTC
Source organism: Diploptera punctata (assembly GCA_030220185.1). Classification (NCBI taxonomy): domain Eukaryota; kingdom Metazoa; phylum Arthropoda; class Insecta; order Blattodea; family Blaberidae; genus Diploptera; species Diploptera punctata. The sequence continues at coordinate 22,009 of JASPKZ010004483.1, forward strand.
TACCTGAATGAGGTATTGTGCTCATATCCATTGTTAAATTTTAAATTTAATTTTTCTCAACTATATTTATTCAGCATTTTTGAGTTTTCAAAATGCTCTGCATACCACAATATTTTACTAATCTGCTTGAAATTTTCAGGAGAGCTTTAGATATTACATAGTAAAAAACCGATGTGCGATCTTTTATATACATTGAATGGTTCATTTGTAATTAAATATAATTCACATGTCACCCTCATAAAATTGAGAAATTATGTAACACAGAATTTTTTCTCTACTAAACTAGTTCAAATTAAAAGAAACGCACATTAGTTTATTTATATTACTCTATCAATTAAAAAAAAAAGAGATATGGTAAACCGTTTGGTACAAGGAACATTTTATTGACATATAAAAAGCAGTAAGCAAGTAGTAACATTGTAATAAAAAAAATTAATTTCTCAAAATGTTTTTGATATAGCTTAACAAAATTTGGTACATAGTATCACTATGATACTGTGGTGGTATGGTTAAAATTTGAAGTTGATCTGATGAAATTTATAGATTTTTACAAATTTCACAGATGCATTGCCTTAAGTAATGTTTTTACTATAAAGGAACACCAGTTTTGAATAATTACAATAGACACAAAAGAAAAGTTAAACACAAAACTGAGAGCCCTAATCTAATCATCTGGTACACTTAATTCTATTTCAAATGCATATAAAGTTCATTATTATACATCAGTCTTTTTATGGGAGGTCCAGCACATTTTTTATTTATTTTTGGCATCAGTTCTAAACATTTTTCTAGTTTATGCATTCACGATTTTCTTATGCATTCACGATTTTCTACATATAATTTAATTTTTCTTTCAAGAAAGTCAATTCCACACAAGGCTGATTTCTGATTCCAAGTTTACGTATATACCATTTAAAACAAAACACAATAATAAATACCTTACACAACAAATACTTGTCATAACAAATAACATATTGTGCAAAGAAGATCCAATAAAGACAGAGAAATATTGTATTATTATACACGTAATATAAAATATTATTATTAATAATTTAGAATTCCTCAACAATAAAAAAATCATATTTTCAAGTGAAGTACTGAGTATTTACTTATTTGCTTAATATAGTTTGGATATGGTTTTATTCTAAAACTCCTTCACATACATTTTACAGTAATATACTGGATTACATTTATAACCACGACTAAAGAAGTTAAACCTTTTTATCTGTTATCCTAAAAAGTTGGATTTGAGCAATACATTAGGAATTTGTGATGTAGTCGAGCAATTTAGAGTTATAGAACTTGAACTGGTTTGAGTACCCATGGTGGGAAGACACTTTTTATGGAATTTCAGCCAGTATGCGGCCATTGCCCACCCAGTATCAGGAGGAATTTAGGTCGCTACAATAAGTAGCAGCTCCAGGTTGAGAAAACCAGCTAAAATGGCAGGGAGACCAGATATGCTGACCACATGTCACCTCTATACTGGCTGATAGGCCAAGGGCATTCTAGGACTTTTGTACCATGGAGATTGAAATATATTTTTAAATTCATTAGGAATTATTCCAAATAATAAATATCAATTATATAAATACTTTATAATACAAGTAATTATGTGCCTTAAATTATATTGTTTTGAAAATATTGAAATCTTTAAAAAAATAAACTTTCATATTTTATTACTAGGAAATTAATATTTATAATATAATATGTTTAATATTTCTTATATTCAAATTTCCCAATGGATCTTCTTCACCCATCACTCTATTTTTTCCCCTTCACTTCAGCTGTTACTAGTATTTATTTATTTCTTCTTTAGATGATTCCTGATGTTTCCAATTTATGACATTATAGGTCATCACTTAATAATAACATATACAATTCTCAAAATATTTGAAATTACAGATTTATGACCACAATATAGCTAAATTGATGTAATATTATAAGCAAACATCTTACAGTAATTCTGAAACATGAACCATTTTCACTGAAAAGTTTTATACTAAAATCATATTTAATAAATTATGGCCAAATACTTTGTAACATATTACATTTCATATTTTTCTATCAGTTATGTTGGTACTACTTTACATTACTCTATTTGTAAATCCAGTTCTATTATACAATTCTAATCTTTATATTTAAAATAAATGTATCATTCTACAAGTATATTTTTTGTGTGTGTAATTAAATTCAACTGCATATAATGGTTAAAAAAAAGTACCATATAAAAGTAAGAAGAAATAAATACATTTATTAATTTACATATCTACTTTTTACTGTAATATAGAAATGTTGCCTCAGTAGAGGGACTTTTCCTTCACTGTAACTTGATTTTAAAAACTGCACACAATCAACAAAGAATTGAGGCCATAGCAAATTATTTTAAGACAACATAGTCTACTACTTTGTCCTTATGCAATCAACTGGGGTTGATATCTGAATTACATCAGAACATAGCATTGGACATGCAGAATTTGTCGCGGCCTGAGAAATTTTCTGTTGCCAAATATACAAAAAAGTTTACAATATAATTAAATTTTATTAATGAAGTTTTAAACTGACTTGCACTATCAAATACAGAATCCAATCAGCACTGACATAAAATTCTCCATACACCCTTGTTCTGTGTTAAGTTTTCCAATCATCCCCTGAATAATTTAACTTTTTAAAAATTAGAAGCTAATGCTATCCCACCTCATTCTGGCCTAATCACTGGGCATTTTTCACTCTGGTTTGTCTTAAAGAGTTTTAATTCCTCCATTCATGCCACATGTCCTGTCCATTGTAGTCTACGAGACTTAATAGTTCTTAACATCTTACTATAAAAATCTTATAGCCTCACTGTATTATAGTCTTCTTCAGTTGCCTGTCTTTTCATTTCTCTTTGGTCCAAAAAAAAATCCCTAAGAAATTTTCTCAAATATTTGTAATCTTATTTCCCCCCCCCCATGTTTTGCATTCCTATGTTATATATATATATATATATATATATATATACACACGAGTATTTAAAAATGAGTTGAGATAATAAGAGTCCCTGTAATGTATAGTAGCATGTATTTACGGAATTCAGTCTATGTTTGATTTCTTTGTAATCTCATTTCTGTAATTATTGTCCCTAGATATTTCAATTTACTCAAATCCTTCAAAATTTCCCTCATTGTTGTTAACTATCCATTTAATCATATAAATGAACTTCTATGATGACAAAACATTGAGTTTATTGAATATTCACTTCTAGCCCCCAATTTCTTAATGTTACTCAACAAATGTTAATGTTGACTCTTAATGTCTCCTGGCTATCGCCTATTAATATTACATCGTCAGCATATACCAAACCTGTTAATACCATGGAGTTCTAGCCCTTTTTTCTATCTCCTAAATATTTAAGGCATGTCCCTGGTACAAAACGAAAACTGTAAGGAAAATGCATCTCCTGTTAACATTGTGAATTTCGAAAACTATTGAAAAATTCCCACTACCCATACCCCATTTTAGTGTAAGTTAATACATAATTTGAATAAGTCAACTTTTTAAGAATTCAGCAGAATACTATAAACCTTCCCTCTTAATAATAATATATACCTTTAAAAGTCTATATTGCTGAAGTCAATATACAGAATCCACAATTTTTTTCTATTATTTATAAAGTTTACATTTAAGATTCTTTAACCGATTAGAACTTCTTTAAATTAGGATAAAAAACTTTTTAATATTAAAAAATTCATCCTCATAACAAATTAACTACTACTTAAATTATTTGATACAACTCTAAAATGGACTAAGAACCATCTGTCTGCGAATTACATTACAAATCATGAACTAAAAATGTGGCCATAACATTCATAATTATACAAATAAATTTATAAAACTATCAGCATGCATGAAATCTGAATATTTAAGGCACTAGATCAAAATGCAAAAAAAGTTATTTACATTATTCCATTTTGTTCTTAAAGTCAACTATTTCAGAAATCTGCATTTCTGATTAACAACTGCTAATTTAACACTTCAAATACATGCAAAGGTGTAAGAAATACAAATGCTGAAATTAAGAAATGCACACGCACATACATATATATAGAGTGAATTTAACATCAATGGAGTGCTAAGTAAGCTACTAGGTGGCAGGCAAGATAACGGTAATTCAGTAAAGTTTCCATATGATCTAGGTAGCTAGTGTTGTGGTAGCTCTGCAGCTTGCTAATTACTAAAATAACTGATGTTTATTTGTGAACTAGTGGTTATTAATTAATCACTGTTTTTCTTAAAAAAAATAATGATATATATCTTAAGAAATTTATTTTTTACATAACTTGAGAAAAAAAATGTACCAGAGCTGGGACTTGAACACAAGACGCCCAGCATTATGCACTGACACTCTACCATTGAGCTACTTAAGCACACCTCCTGGAGCAAGCATAAAACTGGAGATCTTTAGTTCAAATCCTGTCTCAGGCACATATTTTCTCTCTAATTATGTTAACCATTGCCTATAGATGGCTCATCTGGACACATTAATTTCTATACATATGTATTTTTATTTATGGCTTGCTACATAAAACAAATTCATTTAGAAAAGTAGGTAGTAAGTTTTGAATTATGGTTCCCCCAGTGATGTACCTTAAAGAAGAACATTCATTATAGTGAAAAAGTATTAGACAAAATAAGAAAGAAACAACTAAAACTCTAACGGGGAAAAAAAAAAATATATATATATATAATATAGTATGGAACACTTTCACGTTTATGTAGTCAGGTAAGTGTATATTTGCTCAGTTTGGTTTAGAGTTGGCATTGAGTTTAATGTGAGAACTATATGCAGTTCACATGGTAACTTGTGCATCTTCACGCCAGATCCCCAATCACCAAAGTTAAAGGGAAGTTTTACGGTACTAATCTGGAGTCTACCTGCTTTGTAAATGAGTTGGAGGAAATGCTTAACACTCACTCATAAACTTCATGAGTGAAATCTGATAAAGATTTTCTCCAACTAATCATTAATGTAAAAATTCAGTGCGTTTTCTCCCCTGTAATTTTGATTAAAGTCTACCTTCTGCCTCTCAGCACCTCACTGATTTTCAAAACGCACTCTGTTAACGTACACATACACACACACAACACACACCAACCACCACACCCACACACACATTTGGTTCATATAATATCAATTCCGAAATTGTAATAAAGGGTATTATGCAACCACACATACAATAGTTAACTGAGGCAAGTGTCTGTAAGTGTCATCAGAGACCCTTATGAGTGTGTCAAAATCATCATAAACATAATTTCTATGAGTAGGACTTGCAGCAGCAAAAAAAAATATATATATAAAAAATAGATACATTAAATATACATTGGATTCTTTTTATATTGATTATGTAAATTAGAATATGATTTTACTAATGGGAAACAAAAAAATGTATAGAAACAATGTAAACAAAAGAGTCTGATTGTTTTTTTGTCTAATGCACAAGGTTGTCTTTATGACATTTCTGCATCTCTCCTACATGGAGAATGTAATCAGTTCTTAGGTTGGGACCTGAAGGCGGTGTACGTTACCCCGATGATATATGGGGATAAATGATAATGAATGCCAGAGAGTTCTTAACCTAAATTCCAGAACATGGCAAACACAACCTGTAAGAAAAAATCCTATGGATTGATTGGGAAACGAACCCGGTACCTCATGAACTTGTCAGGAAAGCTGAACACTAGCCAATGAGGATGGTAAGATGTGATGGTAGATGTTAGTTCTAACTCTAAAATGAACTATATTATAGAAATGAAAATATCAGAACATATTTCAGCATAGGAGTAGAAACCATTTTTATATTTAAGGAATTTACTATAGTTACATAATTTGAATTGAAGTAATGTAACCACCTCTGACTATGTTCATGATGTTCCAGATTAGATACCGGTCAGACAATAGGAATGTTTCCTAAAGGAATTATCATGTGGTTGCAATGGTCTGGATTTAATTAAGTTTAGATGTAAGGACCTCTGTGATGCTTAATTCATTTATCATCTAATTATAATTCGAGTAAAGTAACTCTGCTTTTTAAGCACCCACCTTAGACGTGGTTACAATTCTACAAGTCTTCAGAGAAAGTCGGAAATGTAATAAAACAATAATTGATGGCATGGGACAAAAAATTTGAAGTTACATACAATGAAGCAATATACCCCATATCCGTTGTGGAGTGAAACTCTTGTTGTAGGTTAATGTTGTTTCATTTGGTGAATGTTCTTATAAAGCCTGGAATAAAGGATATATATTTCATAGATTTGATGATCTTAATTTACTTCATAATAATACCACATATTGCACCCTGATTAAAAGTTTGTGCAATAGCAGCAAATTTCACAAAATACATTTCAATAATTACACAATCACATTTAGATATCACGAACACTTGTAAAACTCGTCCTTACACGTTCTTGTTGTATTATCTTTTACAACACAATTAAGCTATAATAACAAAACAAATCTACTAAACTATTTTGCCAACTTAAACATACTATTACAATATGTATCGCCTTAATTAAAGATTAACACTGAAAAATTATTAATTTCATACATCTCAAGATGGATAAATCATATTTAAAGAGAAAAATTATACCTCAGACCGGGACTTAACCCGGGACCCTTGTTTTCTAGTCCAAGTGCTCTAACATTTGACCTCTTGCCAGGGAGTCAAATGTAGAGCACTTGGACTAGAAAACCAGGGGCCGGGGTTCAGTCCGGTCTGAGCTATAATTTTTCTCTTAAATATGATGTTATCTGAAAAAAACTTTGAACTAAATCCATACAAAAATCTAAGTTCCCTTCACACAGAAATGGAAAAAACGTAATTTGTCTTAATAATGCAACAGATATCAAACAAGATCCTACAAAAAATAAATTTAAGATTTTACTACAATTCAACTTAGTGTATTGAAAAACACATATAAATTAACGTCCAATTAAGAGTGGAAGAAAAAAGGCATTTTCACAAATGAGATTAATGTTTTTACTTACAATCAAAATCAATTTGAATGTACATTCAGATGGGTCAACATGCCAAAATATAAAACAGGTGCCAGATACATTTATACAATGCCAGTCACACAATCATTTTTAATATTGTTGGATTTTCTTATAAAGACCAATCACATAATATTATTAAATAAAATTAGCAACTTTATCACATCAATATTATGTATGATAAGTGTTCTGAACTGATAACTGTGCACACTAACATAAAAATAATAAAAGCTAATAGTGCTGTCATGTAATCAAAACTTACAACTTTAAAGTCAACCTAAATGTTCAATTCAAATTCTAAAAATTTTAATTCAAAGATATACTACAAAGGGATAACTGCATGAGCAAAAATTTCAGCCCTTCATAACAATACTAACCCAGCTATTTCCAATTGTACTGTAAAAAAAAGTGTTTAGGAATACTCTGCCACTCCATCATGGGGGAACGTGCAAAACTTTTACCCACCTAGACGAAGGTGTACAGAACTGTAACGATAGGACCTTGTTCTAAAGGCAACATCGCATTTACAGGAATAAACTGAACAAAATAAAAGATATACCAATAATTAGGAACGTCTCTATTTATTTATATGACAAAAAAAAAATATACGGGCCTATACATAACAATCAGATAAAAGTGGACCTTGAATTGGATGCATGTTCTTAGTTTCTTCACTGCTGTTTCTCTGGAATGGTGATGAGGGGTACAATGGTGTCATACAATTATCAGATTACCTCTTTCCTGGAGTCAATAGATATCTTTATTAATCTCATTAGAGCAAATTGATCAATGCTGACACCTATAAATTCTGCTGTTATTTTACCACATTCTTAATGGTTAGATGTTTTCAAGAATTTATTGAAAGCATTCAAAATAATTTGTCTCATCTTTTCACAGCCTGCCTCCAAGTTAAGTAATTCTACACAGTGGCCATTTTGGAAACATTGGAATCCAAATAGTCTACTTGCGCATTTATAAAAATAAAAGAAGAATGCATATATTATCTATATATTATATAAATTAATCAAATTAATGTGGGAAGTAACACTGAGGTTTTTATATCATAATGGAGTAAGATAAAATGTTTTTTCATCTCCCTCGAATAGCAAAAAACTCCAGAATGTGAAATTCGCCATTACAAATCATCTTCCAAACTGCATCTGTGCCAATGTAAAGTCGATTTCAAGACGGAGTTTTTCGATATGATGAGACAAAGCCATTTGAAACATACCAATGAAAATAATGAACTTTATGAGTGAGATAAAAAACACTATCGACCAATTTAAATTTAAGTTCAATTTTTAAGATCTCCCATAAACTGATGTTAGAGAGTGAACGACTTTTCTTACAGTAGATTTAAAACCATTATTTGACCAATGAAAATGCAATCAGATATCTGTTTGTTCAAGTACAACTGGAAAATGAGTGGAAGAGTCAGCTTTAATAAAAACTAATGACCAGCACTATTACAAGAATTATAAATTAAATAATACTGCGACCTACCTACCATATAAGGGATGTACTTATGAATTATTTTTTACAATTTATTTACTCTATCTATCGGCGGGTTTTACAGCTGCTGCATCTTCCCGTGCCCAAACCTCCAAGCCACGGTCTTGGCATCTTCGATGCTTAGTCCTCTAGCTTGCATATTGTCTTCATGTTTCGTTTCCATGTTAACCTTGGTCTCCTCTTTTCTCTTCTTTCTGTTCGAAGCCATTCATTAGTTGCTTCGCCAATCGCTCATCTTCTCTTCTTAAGAGACATGCCCTAATTCCCTAACCACTTTAATTCCTTGTCCTCAATTCTTTCAAATACATCTGAACCAAATGTATGTATTTCCTAAATAATGATTTCCTGTTCCTTTCTTTTTTGTTTCCTCGGTCACTGCCTGCCACTCTCTATATTGTTCTGAAATAATTCTCCAGCTACTTCATTAATTTTGTTTCTACTTTCCCTCGTACATTCCCTGCCTATTTCAATGTCCGTTTTTGTTGTCCTTTTGTCTTTTTTTTTCGTACTTTTTTCTGTCCGCTTTGATTTTTTTTTGGGAATTTGGTCTTTTAGCATTTTGTTTCTTCTTTCAATGTTGGGGAGCTGCCCACAGCATACTCCCAACCTGTATGACCAGGAAATTTCCCTGTCTGGGTTTTCCTCCCATAGCCTTTGAAGATCCCTCTTCATGTGCAGGCCGCATTGCTTCGATTTCCCTTAGATTAAGGGTTGCCCTCTTTCCCCAGATCCGCCGTGATGACGGACTCCGTCTGCGCTACTCTGCCATTGAGGTATTCACCGTAATCCGGCATGGTGCCCTTTTTACAAAGTACTATCAGTTTGAGCCAAACTGAACCATGGTTTTTTAAACGAGGTTGTTTATCCCTCCCCCTCCTCCTTTCTCATCCGTGCTTGGGACCGGCATGGCGAGTTAAAATAGGGTGTCAGTCTAGCACCAATTTATTTAATATTTAATGTAGAATTTATAATCTTAATGAAATGGAACCAAAGCTGCAAAAGTCTGGGGATCCCAATTAGGCACATTTTTGCCTGACATTACAATTTGCCGATGACAACTGGTTTTAGAGCACAAGACAAATTGATATTGAATTCCTGATAAAAGGTTGAAAAACACATCATGAATCATGGGGTCTCACGTAAATTTACAAAGACAGAATATCGTGGCAATCAATAGCAATGAACGAGAAAATTTTAAGATTGGAGAAGGAATCCAAATAAAGCAAGTGAACAAAATAATATTGGGAATAATTATGGAAAACATTGAAGGTATCGGCAAGAGAAACATAAAACCTGAATTGAGTAGCAAAAATATTATATCGTTCCATTCCTATGGTGGGATAAGCATATTTGGAAAGACACAAAAAATATATTGGTAAAACATGGTGGAAATCTGTTGCAGATGTATGGAATTAGGATGGACAATCATATACTACAGAATAGACTAATAGCTCTAGAATATGGATTATTTACACAGAAGTCGCAGAAAAGTTAGATTATAACATGTCCCAAAGAAGGAAATTGAAACATAATGGAAAAGAAGAAGGCATACATTTTCAACTTCTTTGATACCGAAGGTTTCAGACAAATCATGTCGCTTCTTCAGTCAGGGCTTCCACTGATGAACTTCCGTGATTTTTGATTACGTTATTGACATCACCTCTTGTTCTGCCATCTTTCGTTGGGATTATAACCTTTGTAATTAAATTTTTATCCACCGCGGAGGATACTTACTTATAGGTAAATATATCTTCTATTTTATATTTGACATTTTGATTAATATTCACGTGATCTAAGAAGGCACATATAAATTGAGAACATATTTATCCAGATTCAGATTTGTAGATTCCTTTTCAACATAGAGGGTAAGCACGACTTGAGAAGTGTGCAGATAGGAAGAGGAGTAGGAAACAGAGGAACTTTGAAGTGCTGACACTGGTGCAGCACATTACCTCATCGTCGAGCCTAGACCTATAGTCCACATTCCTTTCAGCTTCACCTTCCGATTTCTCTTCCTTGGCACTATATGTTCCTCAGATACCAAGACCCTCCTGATGCAAGGGGGCCTATCATTCTAGAGTCAATTTTTCTTGGTGGCGAATCTTTAAATCATGCTTGTTATCTATAAACAAACTAAATTTTAACAAGAAATAACACGAATTTGCTACTGATTTTTAATACAAATCCCAAAATTAAATTAAAACTCTTTAACCTCACCTAAATCCAGTTTCTAATTCATTATTATAATAGCATTTCTACTATGCTTGATGCTTTTACACTAGGTACTTGTAGGTGTGGTAGCTTCCATTGTTTTCACTCGGGTGACGTAATGATGATGGCCGGAATATTTTCGGGACTGTGGGGACATAAGCTTCCTAACATTTGTTTTACAGGTGACCGGAACAAAACCCGGTCCCACTGCATTACAGCAGATGCTACCTCCTCCAGACCCACAAAGCGCCAGACTAGACTGATAATGAGGGGTAGTATAAAAAATTTTAATTTAAATCTAATTAAACCCCAGGGTGGCGGG
>JASPKZ010004484.1:0-15605 GCA_030220185.1 Diploptera punctata
GTGTGTGTGTGTGGGTGTGATGAAAGCAGGGCTTAAGATTTTATATACTAAAAGTTAAGATTGTAGCATTTAGTATGATGAGAAGTTAGATTTGTGACTGTCTTTTGTTTGGTTTCACTACAAACATTTGAAAAGTTATATGAGAAGTAAGACTTCTGACTGTCTTTTATCTTGGTTTCACACACAAACAGTTGAATAATATAGTACTATCTGCATTGTAATTTTATATTTTATTACATTAAAAATCCTAGCTCTAGTGATGAGGCAAGTCATGGACAATCACGGCGTATCAGTAGAAACAGTGCAGCAGGTTCAATCGCCATTGATAGTCCGAATGCATTCAACTCAACGCCTCAGTAGGGAGTTGAAGTCCCCTCGCAACACATGTGGTGTGGAAATTCTACGTTTCACTCTATGAAAACCCGTCGTATCACGTCTGCTTGATTACGGGAATCGTATTACAGAAGCATGGAGTTTTTTTACGGTGGTATAAATATTAAGACTTATATTTCGTTTTACAGGTGAAAAGATGGGGTATGTGTTTTCACCGAGTTGGCGGTCATGTAGAAAGGCCAGTAGAATATGTGTAAAAACTTCACAATAACTGTGATTTTCAATCATTGCTTTCTTCATTGAAATGGATAGTAACTTTAGGAGACACTATGTATTCCTATATATTCTTTCCGATGATTGTAACATTGCTGTGAAACTTTACGATTGAGTAAATTTTTTGATGATCAATATGAAGGAAGGACACAACTGGTTACTTATGTTGTTAATTAATTGCCATATGCCTGGTTTGGAATTTGATTGAAACAAAAAATGCCAGCCGCCAGAGCGTCAACGGGTGCATATACATAGCGATGACATAGAATATATGGCAAAAAAAAAATGACAGGGAAGAATATGAAAAATGGGGACTTTATATTAAATATAGAGGAAACTAAATATCTCTATATATAGGAGTAGAAATGGAAAATATAAATTTCAACTTTGGAGAAGAACTAAAATCTAGTATTGAGTGCACTTATTTAGGAACAAAATTAGACCATTCAGGCGATAACATAGTGGAAATTAAAAATAGAATAGCACAAACAAAACAAGTATTAAAATGTTTTAACTCTGTTTAAAGCAAAAATATAAAATTACAAAAATAGAAAATTACAAATATATCATAATTCAGAGCATTTTAACATATGGTGCTGGGAAATGAAAATAATTTTAAGTATAGAAATGGATGTTTTTAAAGAAGATCAGCTGAAAAATCTAGAATGGATATAATACAAAATAAAGAAATAAGGGAAATTATGGGTGTGCAAGAGGAGCCGGACATCGTAGACATTATAGAAAAGATTACAGTGGCATGGCTATGTCAAAAGAATGCCAGAGCAAAGATTGCCCAAAATTGTTATGAAATGGATCCTAATGGAAAGAAGGAAGAGAGGTAAACCGAAGAAAAAGAAAACTTGGATAGAAGAGGTACAAGCGGCTATGAATATCAGAGGATTGGAGGAAGATCAATGGATGGACAGAGAGGAATGGCGTTTGGTTTCCGGAAAGACGGAGACGCTGCCATAATACCGGATGATGATGATTTTCGGTGTATACTAGATAAGATCGGTGAAGATCTATAAAAAGTTTTCAAAAATACTTAATGAGAACAACCTCAATAGCTTCATTCCTTTGGAATTCGCTAAAATTATGAATTCATTAATTTATTTCTCTTAAATTTTATAATACTGCACTTTATATATTAAACAGAAAAATCTGATGGATTTTCTCCATTTAATAAAATAACTTCAATTTCATAATTGAGAAAGAATAGTGGATCTGGACGTACCTAATGTTGGAAGACACACGGGTCTTAGAAGACCCTCAATTTTTACTTCTTTATCCAGACGTACGAGAGCGATGTCATGTTGAAAGATGTATCATCGTATTTACGATGAATAATGACATCCTTCACTCTTCTGTCAATTGTCATCGTTTCATCACTCGTACCTCTTGCATGATCCATTAGTCTCACAGTGATCCGTTTGGGGTTAAATCTAAATAATAATAATAATAATAATAATAATAATAATAATAATAATAATAAAATAATAATAATAATAATAATAATAGTAATAATAATAATAATAATAATAATAATCTTATATTTATCAATTCTCTACAGTACAGCTGTTTTCCAACTAAAACTCCTGGCGCGACAGGCCTACAAGGCCTTAGCCTACCAGTCGTCTGCTGGCCTCACATCCACATGTGTCAATCACAGAGGTAGACGATAATCAGCTAGTGTAGGGGTGACATGTGGTCAGCATGTCGAGTCCCCCAGCCGTTATAGCTGGTTTTCTCAACTGGAGCCGCTACTTATTGCAGCTACCCAAATGCATCACGATGCTGGCTGGGCACCGGTCCCATACGGGCCGAAATACCTTAAGAAAATTTCTTCGCCCATGGAGACTCGAACCAGCGCAAGTCCCGTAGCTCTGCGCCAAGGCTTCCTGCCTTACCACTCAGCTACGGCGCGGGACGCTGTTTTCCTACAACCCATCATAAATGTTACTCTCCATAAATCCCTATTCTATTCATCAACCTCTGTTAATTCTCTCGACACCATACTCCTATTCACTCCTGATGAAACCACTTTTTATTTGGTATCGCCTTTCTTTTATTATTCAAGACTCAATTTTGAGAACTAGGCTCTGCCTGTCACAAGCCAGGAGAAATGGGGAGTGATTGAGGAGTAATAGGCGTACCTCCTTAAAAAAATCACGGTTCATTCTGGCCCGGATGATAGCGTGTAAGAGCTAACTTGCCAGGATACGGCAAATTCTACCATGTAGGGAGACGTTGGTTTCGTCAAAGGCAAGAGGAAGAAAACCTGAACAAAATCATCTGGTTCTCCAGTTTGGGGGTTATAACGAAAGGCCAGCTCTTCGTCTTATGGAAAAATTAAGTATGCTAAAAAAACACTGTGAAGATACAGGCTGGATTGACCAACGACAAAAGCATCGAAAAAGGGCATCGAGTATTGGATGCTGGAACGTACAAGGATTGTCTACTAAAGTAAATACCGTTCTTCTAAGTTATATGTATTCCATAGTAATTCTGCCGAGGGGGGTGGTGTTTTACTGCAATCATGTCATTTTCATGCTATGCTTTGCAGCTTTACTAGGGAATTACAGGTGTGGTAGCTTCCGGTGATTTCCACACCTCTGAAGGATGGTGATGACGATGATGGCCGGATGATTTTTGGGGACCGTTGGGCCCTAATATTCCTGGCATTTCTTACAGGTGAGGAAAACCCTCACCCAGGAGCCTGTCTCGACGAGAATCGAACCCGAGCCTGCTGCGTGACTAGGCAGTACGCGTTGAAGATACATAAAATGGACATTATAGTTTTTTTTACAGAAACTAAGAAAAAAGGTGGAGATGATGATGATGATAATAATAAAATGGTAATTTACATATTCAAAATATATCTACATAGTTACATATAAAATCCAAAGAAATCTTACCCTTTTAAACAAGGTGATGCTGTAAGAACGTATTTTGTGTTGATAAGTGAAGCTCCGCAATAAAACCGACCACCATAAAGTAATTGAGCCATCCACGGGTACTGATTCACTTCTGTTTCTTGTCCACCGACAATACGATGGTGTTTATTTGTCAATCCACACTCTGAAATAATCCGTAGAAAATGCAACTTTTTATAATGTAATTGCCCACTTTTTTAAAATGCGCATTACATTTTCCATTAAAACAACTATATGAACAAATGTTTTTTTTTCTTTATTCGTTCTTATTTATAGACGCTTTAACATGTAAAGCCGTATCGAATCTAATAACTTTAACGATACTCTAAGCTTCTTCCATTCCATACTATAGTAATTCTGCCCGAGAGCAGGTCTTTCACTGCAATCATAGCATTTTTCATGCTATGCTTTGCATCTTTACTAGGGGATATAGGTGTGGTAGCTTCCTGTTGCTCTCCACACCGGTGAAGGATGATGATGATAATGATAAGGTTGATGATGATAGCCGGATGATTTTCGGGGATCGTTGGGCCCTAAGCTTCCTGACATTTGTCTTACAGGTGAGGAAAACCCAGAGAAAAACCTCACCCAGGAAACCTGTCCCGACCGGGAATTGACCTGGGTCCGCTGCGTCAAGGCAGCAGCCACAGGCAGCAGTGGAATCTGAAGCGTCTTAATATGATGGAATTCCAATCCAGCTTTATTTCTTAACGAGTGAAGAAAGCCAGGAAAGATTGGTTGGAACCGAGGTTTGAACCCAGAATTTCCCGAAAATGAGTCTTAAATGCTACCGATTCAGCCAATTCGCTCACTTGAACCAGTCAATTTGTTTACAGCCTATTTATTTAAAAAATAGTTATTCTCAAATTAAAGTTTCATGGCGCGACAGGGTTAGAAGGCCCTAAGCTTACCAGCAGGCTACTGGTCTCATATCCACAAATGCTAATTACAAAGGTGGACGATCTACCATCCAGTAGGCCTATAGGGGTGACATGTAGTCAGCATGTCGGGTTCCTACCGTTGCAGCTGGTTTTCTCAACCCAGAGCCGCTATTTATTATAACTATACTAATTACTCATGATGCTGGGTTAACACCAGTCTTACATTGGCCGAAAATTCACGAGAAAAAAGTGTTCCCCTTGGGGACTCGAACCGTAACCGCGCCTATCACATAGTGCTCAAGCAAAACATCGCGCTTTAAAACCGCTACTACGTGGAACCTTATCGAATTTAAATAATGTCAATTCGACAGTCCATCGCTGTGATATAGGGATAATACCGTTACCTCAGATACAGGGGGACCGGTTCGATTCCCTGTCGGAACAAGCTTCCAAGGTTAGATTTTTTCGGGATTCTTTTTGTAACCAGTAAAACAAAATGTCAGGAACCTTCAAGGCCCAAATAGTACTCGAAAACTATCTGGTTATTACGAGCATCCATATTATTTAATATATAAGTTGAGTCCGTTGTCATCTTACCTCATATTGGTTGTTTCGGAGCATCTTTGCTCTGTCGTCAGTTCTTACAGACTTATGATCTTTAAGTTTCGGACCTGGATGTCGACACCTGCATCCGAGGCTGAAAACTTAAAGATTGTCGATCTGTGCAAGCTGATGATAGAACAAAGGTGTTCTGAAACATGTCCTACAAGAAACAACTCCATCCATAGTAATTCTGCCCGAAGGCAGGTCCTTTATGCTATTCTTGCAGCTTTACTAGGGAATTGTAGGTGTGGTAGCTTCCCTTTGCTTTGCACACCGTTGAAGGATGATGATGATAAGGATGATGATGATAAGTATGATGATGATGACCATACGATTTCGGGGACCGTTTGGGCCTTAAAGTTTTTCTGACATTTGTCTTACAGGTGAGGAAAACTCCCGATAAAAACCTCACCCACAAAATCTGTCCCGACCGGGGATCGAACCCGGGCCCGCTGCGTGACAAGGTAGCATGCTACCTCGAGACCACAGCGGTGAACAAGACAACTAATATGAGGTAATACAACAACAGATTCAATTTATATTATTAAGTACAACCTCATAATGTAACTTCCTATTGAATTTGTATAATCCATATTATTTATTCGCTTTGTTTATAAAACACATTGCAAATAACTTTCACAAAAGAAAGTCGGAGACTAATGGTTACTCCTATCATGCGACATGACCTTAATGCTAAAACGTCTGTAAATAATATTAAAAAATGGTTTTGCTGAAAGTTTACAAGATACGAATCTACACAACAATATAATTATATAATCTAACATGCTTATTCGAGCTATTGGTATTCACACAAAGGTTCTAGAAGCAATACGGATGAAATGTTCAAATGCCTCAACAAATTAAATTAAAAACACAATAAATGCCTTACTGATGAAATAAAAATGTTGTAATGACGCAGATATAATATTCCGCGCATATTTTTGGAATTATAACATCGAACTATTTCTATAAATGTTAAAAATGTTCAGGAGTATGCAAGTAATCAATTTGACAAATTGTACAAAGACGTATATGAAATCGGTTATTAAAATTATTTATGGTGAGTGTAACTATTATATAGGTTACAGTCAGGTACCGGTAGTTTTTTTTCCATGAAACCTATAAAATGAACTCTTATACAACGCATCTACTTCTTTACCTGGATAGTATGTCAAATGCTGAAGTTAATAAACTCGCCACCAAACTGTTTTTTTTTTTACTGTTTAATACTTCTACAAGATAGTCATTTCCATGGAGAATCTAATGGTACCTCAAACTCAATTTCGAAAATAAAATAAAAATAACTTATCTAATTCTTTCCCCGTACCCTTCATATTAAATAATATTACAATTATTTAAAATTATAACTTACTACATGGTTCACACTTGGAAGGATCTATAGGCTCTGGATCAGGACCCTCTGTAATTGGATCCGATGGGAACAAGAGGTTTATTATCCACTCCAGATAAGAAAGACGATCAGTGTTGAAATCCTCAGCACCCACGTCTTCTGTTGGCTGATCAGGAAACAATATATCATCATTGATAATACTACATCATCAGAATATATTCAAAATAATTAATACCATTGAGTTCTAAGTTGATGGCATGCTCTAATACAAAATTGAATAGTAGAGAAATAATGTATCTATCTCTCTGCTTTAAACCATTGTGAATCTAAAATGTATCTGAAAAATTTTTCCCTACTCGTACCCTATTCGTTGTGCCATTTAGACAACTTATTATTATATATTACTCGTAATATATAATATAACTGAAGACCGTATACAATATTACCTGTATATTGACATTTTTATTATTAATAATATTTAATAATCAATTGAGTTGGTGTTTACTTGATGAAAATCCATATTTATTAATTAAATAATATAAAACGTAGTTTTATTGATTTTCATATTCATTAAGATATAATTCAGTGACAGCTGTTTCGGTACACTGATACCTTCTTCAGACATGTTAACAAATTTATGAATTGTATTCCAACTGATCTGAGCAACAATACAACAATAATTTATTTACATTTTTTTAATTTAACAAAGGCGGTTCATTCAGAATCAAGTTGAGAATTTAACAGTTTATTACTACTTTTCAATGTATTTATTTCTACAGCCTCCAAAAGGTCCAACTTCTTACCCTTATCACAAACATTTAAAATTTCAAAATTTGGATCGAAACAATGATTAAATGGAATATTCAAAATATGCTAACCACCTATTCCAATTTAATCATTGTTTCGATCCAAATTTTTAAATGTTACACGTTTGTGATAAGGGTAAGGAGTTGAACTTTTGGAGGCTGTAGAAATAATAAATTGAAAAGTAGTAATAAACTGTTAAATTCTCAACTTGATTTGAATGAATCGCCTTTGTTAAATTTAAAAATGTAAATAAATTATTGTTGTATTGTTGCTTAGATCTGTTGAACACAAATCATAATTTGTTAACATGTCTGAAGAAGGTACAGTGTACCGAAAAAGCTGTCACTGAATATATATATTAATAAATATGAAAATCAAATAAAACTAAGTTTTATTTTTATTTAATTAATTAATAATATTAATTTCTTTATCGACCCCCGATTCTGCCTTCCCCAATTTTCTTACTGGTCCAAAAAATTGCAGGTTTTATCTTCGCACTCAATTCCTCTTAGAGATCCCATCACGCCAACATCCCATGACCAAACCTTACAAAATTCTCTAATTTTTGCCAATTTTCCCGCGTATTGCATAGAGGATATAGCGTATGCAACCTACTTGATTCACCAAAAGAATATAGCTACAATGTGACACTCTATATTATCAAATGTAAAGTGCTTTAAAAAAGAGTGAAGTGAAGGAAAGCTTAAAAATGAAAAGAATACAAACCTACGCAATTTGAAATATCTAATCACCAGAGAGAAAATTGTTCTGAATAAAAATATAAACTTGTTCAATTTTATAAACACACCCGTTGTTTCTATAAAAACCTCGGATAATTTATCTCCTCATTATTTAATTTTAAAAATTAATATGTTGTTCTTAATTTTAATTTTCTGCAAGAAAAAAAAAAATTAAAATGTTTCCAATATTTAATGAATTACCCAGTCAATGGAACAAATTTCAAAATTTAATTTAAAAGTGTAGTACAACGAAAGTATTGGATAGAGGGAAGGTTCAAACAAATAAAGTCAATTTCAGCTGACACTGAGCCAGCAAGAATAAAATTAAAGTAGCACTCCCATTGTATTTCACACTTGAACCTTATTGGAAACATTTTATTCAGTCAACTAATTAAAATTTTTTTCTACTGTAGTTAGGTGTTTTAATCTTAAATATTAGTTCATGGTTATATTATTTTTCCTATTTTATAGAAGTATTATTATATGCTCTCCATTTAAATACTTTAATTTCATTTAAATTTTTACACTTACTCTTATGAAAAGTATTAATCAAATCAAAGTAAATATCCTAATCTCATCCATTCTTGGTTGATTATATATATTATATATTATATGTGTGTGTGTGTGTGGTGTGTGTGCAGTATGTATTAGATATTAGTATCTTACAGATTAGCAGACATTGTTTTTTAATGTTCTTCCACGTGTCATATTATAATTCGCCGAATGTAATCTAATCTCCTCCTTTAAAATAAGAGACCATGTTTCGCACCATATAATATAACTGGAAGAGTAACAGTTTTATGTAATTTTAGTTTAATGTTTTTTAGAGAAGTTGGAATGATAAGAGTTTCTGTAACGTATTTCTAGAATTGAGCCTATGTTTAATTTATTTTTGCATCCTAATTCCTGTTTGTATAGTTATTGTTCCTAGGTAGGCCTATTTGAATTCAGTCACAGCTTAAAAGTTTCCCTCATCTGTCATTAACTATCCATTTCCATATTTCTATATGTGACCATATATTTAGGCCGGCCCGCGATGATCTAGTGATTATGTTCCTTGCTTCTGGTCCCGAGGGTCGCAGGTTCAAACCCGGCCGGGGTCGATGGAGTTTTTTTTAGGATTGAAAAAACTAAGGAGCAAGTCCTCCGAGGAACTTTAAGCCGTGAGTCCCGAGTCTGAAGATTTTAAAGTTCGTAAAAGATCCTTAAGCCTGAATAAAAATACCTCCGAAGCAAACTTTCTGAACTTTTTCATCTTAATAATACTTTAGTTAAGTACTAGATTGTCTCATTGGTCGGAATATTGACCACATACTATTCAAGACATATTTAGGAAATCCATCCATCCATAGTAATTCTGCCCGAGATCTTCCACTGTAATCATGCATGTTTTCATGCTATGCTTTGCAGCTTTACTAAGAAATTATAGGTGTGGTAGCTTCCCGTTTGCTTTCCAAATCGGTGAAGGATGATTATTATAATGATAAGGATGATGATGATCATGATGACCGGATGATTTCAGGGGACCGTTGTTGGACTCTTAAGCTTTGTGACATTTGTTAACAGTGAGGGAAAAACCCCGGAAAAAAAAACACCCAAGAGCTGTCCGACCGGGAATCGAAGCCGGGCCCGCTGCCGTAACAAGGCAGCACGCTACGTCGAGACCCACAGCGGTGGATATTTTAGGAAATAAAGCGTAACTAAATTAAATTGGTCTAGTAACTGCTTAACAAAAGGAGAGGCTGTGGCTCAACATTGGGCTGTAGATACAGACCATATGTTTAGTTTTAAGGATGAGTTATACATTACGGGCATTACCAGTTAGTTTATGTTCATCTTCACAACCGACTCCTTTTTTAAATGCTTCTATACCGGTGGATTTTCATTCGCGAATCTCTGAACTAGAGACGAATATAGGGGCGCAGTGGAGTCTAGCACCATATTTGATTACGCACTTAAACACCACTTAAATTCAATAAATTAATTATAAAATGAATTATTAACAATATTTACTCACGATATTTAATTACTTTAACTCATTTACTCGTAAATATGGAAAATGTGGACTATTTCCGTGTCATGACCACTCTGGTACAACAGTTTTATTTCTCAACACTTTCAAAATTCACAAGTTATTCACAGTTTTAAAATAACAGGTATATTCTATGAACCAGCGATAAGCATCCTGCGAGATAACTATATAATATAAACAAAAAATACAAAAGTAACTATATAACCAGCGATAAAACCCACGGCTCTGTCGATAAACACAGCATCTCCGTCGATATAACTGATTTATGTCCGAATTTAACAAACATAAAACAAAAAAGAAAAGGCGCGGTTTCCGTTTATGCGATCCACCCTAGGTTAGGGTTATTGAACTAGGTTAAGTGTGAGTTAGTTAGTTAACTTTTAGGTTCGTTACATTTTAAACGTGTCTAAATACTTAAATTAAAAAATTATCTGTAACCAGAAGTGGTCATGACAGGAAATATTTCAACTTTTTTTTTTTCCATGTTTTACGAGTAAAATGAATTAAAGGTAATAAATTCCGTGAAGTAAATATTTTTAATATCATTCTTCCGTAATTATTTATTGCTTTTTTTAAATGGTGTTTGAGTAATTAAATACGATGGCTAGATCCCACGCCACTAGTTGACCAGACTGACCTTATGCATGAGAATAAATTAACATTTCAATGTTACTGAAAATTAGATTTTTGGGGCTGAAGAATATCCATGCAGAAAACTCAAATTATTTAAATATAAACTAAAACCACTAACTTTTAAAGTATTGATAAATTCTGGAACATAGGCCTACCTGAAGTTTTACATGTCCCATGAAAGTGGCCAATATGAAGAAGTTATATTGTGATGATGGTGTTGATCGACATGGCCGTGACTAAAGACTTATCTGCAACTCAAGTTGTACTCTATTTGCCAATAAAAAGCAGACATCATGCATAATTTATACGGAATACATGACGATCATCCAGAAGACTGTGACCTTGGTGTTGGTGCCCTATTCAATGTGGGTCAAGGGGAAATAGATCATTATGGGGTGATACACCATATCAATGTCAATGAACATAATTTTCGTGGAATGTGTCTCTCTTCAGGTTAAAAACCATTGAGGAAGGTTAATTTCACTTATTTAAGGAACATATAAAGAAGCAAAATATCACAAACATTTTCCATTCCTCATATGATCATCTGCTAACAAAGAATATTATTGAAGTGCGCAGGCAGCAACAATAATGGCCAATCCTTAAACATTCACTGTGTGAAATTCAGTAGAAAATATTGAAGCGATTGCATTTTCAAACTGTACAATAACTGTATGTTGACATATCGATGTTCCAGAGCCATACTGTTCAAAGTCCATTTTGTAGAATTCTTGTTTACGTTTCTTACGTTCTCATATCCCGTGTCCATGTGTGCATTATGAAAATGAACACGAATTCGACATTTTCGGATAATAAAGTGTTATTTACAAAATATCGTATCACTGTTTTATTCTCACAATGCACATGAATATGGGACATAAATATATCATTTCATAACAAGAATAATTATTCTACGAGATGGGCTTAGAAACAATATATTTTCTAGGCCATTCAATATGTCAGGAATTGAAAGTTTAACACTGTAGAAGTCTCCATCAAAGATAAACTTTGATTCTGAGTTGACTTTAGCGGCCGGAGTTAGTATGATGATCTTGTAGAAGATTTTCGGGCTGTTGGCCGTAGTCTTGAGGCTTGCAGTTCCCCGACGTTTCGCCAGAGACTGCGTCCGAAAACCCTTTTGAGGATGTGTTGGATGCAGTCTCTGGCGAAAAAACGTCCGAGAACTTACAAACCTCAAGACCATGGTCAACATGCTCGCAAATTCTTCAACAAGATCATCATATTGATTCTGAAGTTCGCAGGTTCAAACCCAACCTGCGTCATGGGATTTTTTAAGGCCGTTAAAAATACTGAACATAGTTTTCTTTGGAAAGGAAGTAGGCATAGATCCGTTGGTCCCATGGAATGGATTATACGACACGTAAAAGGAATATCAAATATAAAATAAGAGGCCTATGAGAGGTACATGATATTTATAGGAAACCAGATATATAAGAATAGTTAAGTTTCGTAGACTGCGATGGGTAGGACAAGTGGCACGAAATGGGGTATGAAAAGGAGCTTGGAAACATCCATAGGAAAACCAGAGAGAAAATTACCGTTTCAGGGCCAGCTAGTGGTTAGCGTTACTGACTACTGTTCATGAGGTTCCCGGGTTTGATTCCCAGTCAGACCATAGGGATTTTTCCTGTAGTTGCCCATGGTCTGGAATTTAGGTTACGTTTAGGTTAAGATCTCTCCTAGCGCTTCATTATCATTTATCACCCATCTTATCATCGGGGTCACGTCACTCCGCCTTCCGCTGCCCCAACCTAAGGAAAGGATTTACAATTCCGACAATGCCAAGGGAGCAAGCCAGAAATGTCATAAAGACAGCCTGGTTGGTGGCATTAGACAAAAAATACCAAGAATGAGTTGGAGAGAATAATATTAACCCTGGGGAAGTAGATTATACAAGGGAAAATTGGAAAATATTAGATCAAGATAGGGGTGTATGGAGAGTTTATGTCCACGTGGACATACCTACGGGTTTCATAGTGCCAGTGAGTTAATTAGTTATGAACAAATTTGTCGGTCCCTTTCACGCACGTATTTAAATTCCAATGCTAATTATCTCAGTTTTTAAATTAATTACTAACTAGTATAGTTGATAACAATTAAAGCCAAAAAAAAAGGCTGCCTGAACCGGGATTTGAACCCAAGATATTCAGATGTATCCCTTCCTGGCTTGTGTAAGTAGGCACAATGGATTAATGCGCCAGTACATAAAGCTAGAGACTTTGTGTTCAAAACCCGGTTTAGGCAGATTTTTTTTCTCCTTTCAAAAAACGTTAAACTGAAAATATATATAACTATTATTCTACCAGTTATATTATATATGGATGCGAAACATGAACTTTTACTTTATGGGAGGAAAGGAAATTACGAATATTTGAGAATAAAGTACTTGCGAATTTTTTTTTGATCAAAGAGAGATGAACAGACAGGTGAATGGAGAAGACTACATAACAATTTCAATCACTCTCTACATAATTCATCTCTCTCATTTCTCATTAATTTAATTCATTCTGAGAATTTTCCTCATCATTGAGGATTTTCTCCAACCAATCTTAGCAACTAACATGAATTTTATATATATATATATAATATATATATACTATTACACATAATCACACATCATATTATATATATATATATATAAATATAAATATATATATATATATAAATACTACGACTTACAGACTATCAGTTTGCAACAAACATTCACAAATTTTCCCATAATATTACAGTTCTCCATCGTTCTCTGTGTCTCCGTGTGTTCATCTGATATACCAAATTACCCCACTGAATTTTGAATGTTGTTCTTCCAGGTTGTTCTTGGTCTTCCTTTTTTGTTCCTTCTTTCAATTTTCCATGCATATATAGCCTTTGGTAGTCTTCCATCCTGCATTCTTCTTACGTGTCCATACCATTTTAGTCTTCTGTGTTTCAATCTCATCCATTACATTTCTTTCTGCATTCATCTATTTTCTAATTTCTGTATTTCTAATTCTTTCCAGTCGAGATTTTCTGGCAGCTCTTCTCCAAAAATCCATTTCAACTGAAGTTATTTTCTTGACATGTTGTTTCATGTCCAAAACTTCCGATCCATATAACATTATACTTTCTGTATGGATTTATGAATTAGTTGTTTTATTCTGTTAATGATGTTCCTGATAATGTTATTTTCCCACCTCATCCTTGGTCTACCTTCAGAGCGCTTCCCTCTAGTTTTCCTACAATAAGTTACCAGGGCACTCTCTCATTTTCCATCCGCGCCTAACATTCTATTCTACGTGACTTGACTGTTCTTATTGCTTGTGATATCCTAGAAAATATAAAATAGCTCACTGTTTTTGTAGTTTTCTCCTTTCACTTGTCTGTTAATCTCTCTTTGATACCAAATATTTTCCGAGACGCTTCTTTCTCTTTCATATGGATTCTTAATATTCGTAACACTTTTACCTCTCTTAAAATTAAGAGAACATATTTCACACCCATGGTATTTGTATTATAACTGAACAAACAACCGTGTATATAGAACTACTTCTAGTTTAACAATCTCTTGGGAACTTGGGTTGATAAAGGTATTTTTAATGCTTAGTAATAATCGTTTCCAGAAGAATCGATCCTATGTTTAGTTTCTTTTTTGCACCTCATTCATGTTTTGTAATTATAGTTGCTATATATATTTTTTAATTTCAATACGACACTTCTTCAAAATTTCCTTTCATTTGCCTATTTGCTTAAGGATCCTTTCCATTTAAACAATATATATATATAGAAAGTTTTCTTGGGGTTTTCCGCGTCTTGGATTCAAGTTGGGCAAAAAACTGAGAATAAGTTTGTTATCATTTTCAGTTTATTATTTTAACATTTACCCCTTTTTTTTTGTAAAGAGGGGATGGTAGGGATCAAGGATTCCAACGTTTCGGCATGATCCAACCTGCCATTATCAAGGAATGTCATTGCCAATGATGGGAAAACTCAAGAAAACTTTCATACTCATACGTAACTCCGCGGAAATATGCAATATAATTATATATAATAATATATATATAATATATATATATATATTCTATTCTACAGTAATTCTTGCCGGGAGGCCAGGTCTTTCACTGTCAATCGTATAGCATTTTACATTGCTATGCTTGTGCAGCTTTACTAAGGAATTACATGTGTGGTTGCTTCCCGTTGCTTTCCCCACGGTTGAAGGATGTTGATGATAAGTGGTAAGGATGATGATGGCCGAAATGATTGTTCGGGGACCCGGTTGCGCCCTAAGCTTCCCTAACATTTGTTTTTCTTCTCTTACTGGTGAGGAAAAACCCCGAAAAAACCTCACCAGGTGCTTGTACCGAACGGGAATCGAACCCGGCCCAGGTGCCGTGACAAGGCAGCACGCTACCTCGAGAACCAGTGCGGTGGGCAGAGTAGTAATATATTATATACTTCCCTGGCCCACCACTATGATCTCGGGGATTGCGCCGCTGCGTCTTAACACGGAGGACCCCCGGTTTAATACCCGGTCGGGACAAGTTTCCTTGGTGATTTTTTTTCAGGATTTTTCTCATCTGTAAGATAAACGGACGGGGAAAAACGTTTAAGCCTAAAACGATCTCCGTCAGACATCCATCTGGTTGTCATAATTATCACCATATTCACCATGTTCATAATTACTATGTGTGAATGGGGTATTTCGTATTAATGTTGTGTTGAATCGGAGTAGGAAATGATGACTGAGCTTGATTTCTCATCCGGAAGTGGTCCTCCACGTCCTTGTGTGGTAAAAAAAAGTGGGTATGTTATTCATAGTTAAAATCCCTTTCCGACAGGTCGTATCATGTAAGGCTCGGCTGGCCATAATATACGTAAATGTATCTACAAGATCAGACGTTAAAACTGTGTTATTATAATAGATGAAACTATTTTTCAAATATATTTTTTAGTGTTACTTAAAACCCAGCTACGGGACATACGCTGGTTCGAGTCCTCATAGACAAGATAACATTCTAATGG
>JASPKZ010004485.1:0-32097 GCA_030220185.1 Diploptera punctata
GATCTCACCAACATCGAATTTTGAGATAGAAGCATGGACTGTGCACAGCTTGCCATCTACCTTCATGTGATGAGATATCAAACGAATGGAATACGCCAAAGCTCTCATTTCCATCCCCTTAAAGTTTGTCTGTAGTGAAAACGAATACATTTTCAGCGTAAAAATAAACATCTTATCTAGAAATGAACTTTGATTGGGATCTGCCGTTATTATTCTAAGTGCCTCAATTATTATGAGTTAGTTATTTTGACTCACCTCATTTTTTTATTTATATTCTGCAGACTATAGTTTTCGTCACATCTATTGCTATGCACTCGACAATGTTGTATAAAATGCAACAAAACTATAGTCTGCTGAATATCAAAAAAATATGAGGTGAGTCAAAAAACTAACTCATAATAATTATTTTAATAGTTACTTATATAACTATATATTTATTAAGAAGTAACACTATGAAGTTTTATTTAAACAATCAAATTAATCAGATTTTACTAAAAACTCCTGGTGCGACAGGCCTAGAAGGCTCTTAGCCTACCAACCGGCAGCTGGCCTCACATCCACATGTGTCAATGACAGATGTAGATGATCATCAGCCAGTTTTAGGGGTGACATGTGGTCAGCATGTCCGGGTTTCCCCAGCCGTTATAGCTGGTTTTCTCAACCTGGAGCGCTACTTATTGTAGCTACCCAATTGCCTCACGATGCTGGGTGGGCACACGGTCCCATACTGGGCCGAAATACCATGAGAAAATTTCTTCCCCCATGGAGACTCGAACCAGCGCAAGTCCCATAGCTCTGCGACCAAGGCTTCCTGTCTTAAACCACTCGGCTACGGCGCGAGAGACATCAGATTTCACACCACTCACCTCATATTTCAAGGAACTTTCCTCATCATCAACTCGCATCTTACTGTTGAATTGTTCAGTGGTATTCCTTTGATCCTCCTCCCTCCATTGGTGGACTGATGAACTTACAAATCAAATATTTTTCCCCAGGAATTTTAAAAATTCATATTTTTTTTGTCTTTGTATTTTCAGATATAAATTTTTTCCTTAACTGTGAGTTCCTTATATATGTCTTAATTGTATAATTTAATTTTGCCTTTATATCAATTCTGGTGCCTTTTTGACTAACGTGTGAGCAGCTATTGCAGATTATCCTATATTACCATTTTTTCAACACTCCTATGGGGTTCTCCTGCCATTCTAACATTGCTCAGGTTTCTTTTTGAACATAAGAATGAAGGAACATCTAGGAATGTAAAAAACAGGGACATAGAAAAATCTCCAGTAGCCCTCATTTTTGATCAGAAAAGCAACGGCACGGAATTAAACTAAAGATAAAATTAATTAAACACTTAGAGAAATCGAAAGAAACTCAGTGTTTGGAAAAAATCTACATCTAAAAATATAAAGAGAAATAATGAATTATGAAAAATAGATATACACACATAAAAATAGACGTAAACACAAAATTTATTAAAACAGTTGGAAGATGCAAAAAGAAACTCACCATATGGGAAAGAACAAGGAGAGAATCATAAATTTTGAAATTCCTGGGAGGGGGTAATAAGCATGTTCTTTGAACCACAAAGAGAGGGAGCACAGCGATCCAGGGCCCACAACTTAAAGAAGATCAGTCTGTAACAACTGAAGATGAAGCTAAGAAGCTTTAAAAAAAATCTTACAAGAAACAACTAATTATGTGGTAAGATTAAGGCAGTACCAAACTTTATTAAGAAATAATGAATTTTTGAAATTTCCAGGGAAAAAGATTTCATTTGGGAGTTCATCGGTCCACCAACAGAGAAGAGAAGCAATCAAACAGTTTATTCATAGTTTTGATATGGAAACAACATTATGAGTAGAGACCGGATGTTAGGGAAAATGCCTATAGTTATATTTTAGTATAAATATTGAAAAGTGACTTGTCATATAAGTTCATACCAACGACCCTAGAGTTGTGTTTTTCATGAACTTCATTTTGCCTATCAATGCCTATTTCAGCTTAATAATGCCTCATAAATGCCTATTTGCAATTTTTTTCACAAATGAACTCAGTATTTCATGAAATCAACTGAAATGGACAAACTTCAAGGCACATATCATTTCATAGAAGTTTTCAAGTGTCCCTTCTTTTATAAATTCCTTTATAATATTTTGGGATAAGGGTGGCAATAGCCCAATAATCTAGCAGGTAGATGGTTTCTTCCCTCAATGCATTCCCGTTAGCTAAATATTGTATTTTTTTCCACCTCATGCATTCTCGTTAAGCGAAATAGTCCTAAGCTATGTCCCATTGTATTTATGCTCCAGCTCTAAGGCTTGGAGAAAAGTTTCTTTGCTTCTTTTCAATACAAACATTCCCTGAGTGACAAAGAGGGTTCTGCTCTTTGTAAAAGGCAAAACAAATTCCAAAGGCATATCTGATAATCTTCGCATGCTATTGATAGCATATGTTTATATATTCTTAGTGTAAGATTGTAAAAAATTATGTTGTAGTCCATTTTTAAAGAGCCTATTTTGAATTTTTAGTGCCTATATTAATGATTTTTATAGTGCCTTTTTGCCTGCCTATTTTGAATTTTTCAAGTTCCTAACATCCGGACTCTGAGTTATGAGGTTCTTATTTGGTAAATTAATGAGTCACTTTTTTACATCTTACCCTCAAAATTTTATGTTTTCTTTAAACCGGAACAGAAACTATTTTTTCAAGAGAAAGATCTCTCTCATTATGAATGTCGGTTGAAAATGAGAGAGATCTTTCTCTTGAAAACTAGTTCCCATGTTTAAAGAAACATAAAATTTGAGATAAGATGTAAAAAATGACTCATTAATTTATGAATCAAGAGTTAGTCGCCAGTTGACGATGAGGAAGGATCCTCAAACTAGTCCTGGAGAGGATACAAAATATGAAGTGAGGTTAAAATCTCATAAATTTATTGTTTACTTATGTAGTGTTTTGTGAGGGCTTTTCTGAAAGGTCTATATCATTTTCTCTACATGACATTGCTTTATGGGATAATAAGGCGCTAAATGTTTTTCACAAAGCTTTATTTACCTTGGGTCTTTATAAAAAAAAACAAATTCAGTAATGCCCACAGATGGTCTCTAACATTGGCCAGAATTTCATGAGAAAATTTCTATTCTAAATGGAGACTTCAACTTGCATACATCCCTATAATGGCTGGACCAAGGAATAAGGCATTAAAAAATGTGGTGGGACTTTAAAGAAATATAAAGTTAAAATTCTAATTAAATTTATAAGAAGATTAAATTTACCTTCAACAATGTTTGTATCCCTGCTCTCACTGGCAAGTGTCATTGCATGTTCGCAGACTTCCTTTGCTTCACGTTGAAGCAGTTGACGTAGGCAGAAATTGCAGGCCATTCCCTCAACAACAAGTGGTTGCTTGATAAAGTTCTCTATAACAAAAAATTAAGATATATTTATTTTATATTTCAGTAAAATTAATAAAATACTTAATACATTTTCTTCTTCCAAGCCAGCGATTGATAAAGTAGCCAGTTGGAGGCAGTATGGATATGCCTGAATAAGTGACTTTTTGCTCTACAATATTTCATTCAACACATAGTCGGTCTTGATGAACTGGTGTTTATCATGCTTCAGCTTCTGGCTCCAAGGTACATGGATTCTAACCTGGCCAGAGTCATTGAAGTTTTTAAGGATGTAAAAATCCTAAGAAGGGAACAAAAACTATTATTATTAAATTAATAGTGAGAAGCCTGGAATAGCTCAGTGGACAGAGCATGAGGCATAGAAAGCTAAAGGTTCGGGCTCGATTCTATCCTCCCGGTTCAGGCAAAAATTTTCTCTTTACCATCGATTTGCAATAATTTAATTGTGTTCAATTAATTTACTTATTCTATCATAGTAATAGCTTTAGCTTCTCAATATAAATGTAATAAATATGCTATAGCGCTGTGTGAGTCCCTTCATGTCTTCTTCGTAGAAGCCATCATTGAGTATTTGTGAATGATGATTCATTGCAATTGAATGTGGGACCAGTAGAGTAAGTAAAGGAAGGATTTCTGTTTGGATGGAATGAAGCCTGAATTGCTCAGTGACAGACCAGCAGCAGCACGGAAAGCTAAGGTTCCGGGGTTCGATTCCTGGTTTCAGGCAAAAAATTTTCTCTTTACCATTGATATACAATAATTTAATGTGTGTTCACTAATTTACTATTAATTATGTTTGAACTGGGAATCGAAATCCCGATTTCCTGACTCTGTTACGTCAGTGCAATATCATTATTCCATTCAAACTTTCAATAGGACATCCAATTTCCTCCACTTATGCAATTCTCCTTTAATACTGAAGGCCGATAGCCACATTATCAACGATGCCACTGATGACTTCTATTCAAAGTACTTTTAATTAAGAGGAAGCATTCACAATGAATCATAGGGCGTGGAAACTGAAGTCTACAATATAACAACAAATATGAGGTGAGAAAAATAGGCTAACTTCTATATATTATTAAGATGGTACACCGTCTTAGTCAGAACAATTCAGATTCTGAGGTGAACATCTTATCCACTAGACAACTAGGACCGATTCATAATTGTTTAAAAACTACTATACAAGTTTGGGAGACACACACAAATCTATGACTAGCCACACAAATTTTAAACACTGTCCAAGAAATGGATCAATAATATTTAATTTAAGAAGTTATATTTTGAGGTTATTTTAATTATATTATTTTTAATCTAATCATCTTACCCTCAATAATTAATTTAAAAAGGTGAAAAACAACTTATTTTTCTAGGGTTTTCCCACATGATGTTTCCTAATATTTAGACAGTTTGATAGTAACAAATAATTTCAATATCCAGATTACTGATTGTTTCCATAGTGTTTATTCTTTTCTAAGTTTTAGTATTTGTTTTCCCAAATTTTTTGTTGGGTTTGTTGTTATTGTTATCCCTTGATGGGTTTTCCTGATGACATGGGAACCAATTATAATGTTAAATATTGGTTGAATGAATTTAATGTCCGCTAATCTTTTAAATTTCTTCTTCTTCTTCTTCTTCCTTCCAAGTATTAGGCCAAGGCCTGTTACGATCCTATAGAAAATTTTTCCCTCCAGCTGGGAAATTCTCGTATAAGACTTTGAAAAGCATAATATAGTCCTCTTCGATTGGTTGCTGGCCAAAGGAAGGCAAGACCAGTGATGGGGCTGCCATCTTATAGCCTCTGGTCAGGCATTTCTGGAGAAGAAAATAAAATAAAGGAAAGAAGAAATGGAAGAAAGGAAAGACAAAAACCCTAACCCTCAGATGCCATAAATAGCGTCGGGGTCGAAAAAACAAGAGTTAACCAAGAGAGGTTAGATAGTAAAGTAAAAGAGTGCAAAACACAAGTAAGTGGAAGAAATGTTTTGCTCAGCTTGGGCACCTTGTTGGTCGCCACCCACATATCCCCTAGATGAGGACCCCTGCTTCTCTCTTAATTTTAAAAACTTTTTGACTTCATATTTAGTTTTCAACAAATAGTTATTAAAGTTGAGTTTGGAGGACGCCATCTTGTTTTTTGTTATATATAACACAAACACAATTTCTGGTTTTGTTTCTTCCTTGTAACTTAAGAAGTTGTAATTAATATTTAATTTTAGGAAGTTATATTTTGAGGTTTATTTTTTATTATATTATTTTTAGTCTGATCAATCTTTACTTCAATATTAATATTGATGCTCAACAAAAATAAAAATAATATAATGGATACAATACTTACACAGAGTGTTGGTACAAGCGAGGACAGGTTCACATGGCGAGGAGCAAATAGATGGAGCTGTTGCAAACATGCTGTAGCTTCAGCTGAACCAGAGAGTCCTGATGATCCTGCATGATGGCACAGGCACATAGGAAAGATGAGCGGGCCATGCAATTGATGTGGTGTTTCCTGTATACATACAGCATAACTATGAAGTTCAGTGTAGTAAGGGAATGTAACAATTAAAACACAACAAACTAAGGATAAACAGTATGTTTCCAAAAGTGAGGTCCAAAATATAGGGATGAAAAGTAAAATAAAGAGATCAAAAAAGGTTACTGTAAACATGGCTCTGGAAATTACGGAATGTGAGATAATTCCAATACTGAATACTAAAGCAAGAAATTCCATAAAAGCAGTGAAAACTTAGTTTAATTTAGCAAGAGGGAAAGGGGAGTTATTGTAAATTTGTAAATAAACAACACTTTAGAGTTGAAATATTAACAATGCACTTCTAAAGTGTTGATAAAATCAAATGTTTCCTACCTCTCACTCATATATCTTCTAAGTAGATCACGATTTTGAGACTGTACAACGGTCTCATCATACAATCCTTGGCGAATGATGCTCTGTCGATCGAAGAACACTTCTCTTCCCTCTGTTGGTGGACTGATGAACCTCTGGATCAGGTCAAGATTTGCAGGAATTTCGAAGTTCATAAGTTTTCCTTTGTTTTTCTGAATGTGGATTTTTTCCCAAACCGTGAGTTCCTTTGTTTATCTATTTTGTTTAATTAGACTGGCCTTTTGATTCAATTAAAATGTTTTTTCAGACCAGCATGAGCAGCAACTGCTGACTTTTCTACTTCTCCAAACTTGTCCAAAAAATTTAATTGAATCAAAAGCCAGTCTAATTAAAACAAAGATAAACAAAAGGAACTCACAATTTGGGAAAAAATCCACATTCAGAAAAACGAAGGAAAACTTATGAACTTCGAAATTCCCGCAAATCCTGACCTGATCCAGAAGGTTCATCGGTCTACCAACAGAGGAAAGAAGAAGTGTTTCTTCCCATCGACATAAACATCATTCATCCAAGATTGTACTGAAGATGAAACTGTTATGGTCTCAAATGCGATCTACTTAGAAGATTTATATGAGGAGAGGTAGGAAACATTTGATTTTATACATAAATTAACCTCATAGTGATTATTTCCTGTAAAAATTAAACTTCTAAAGCAGTTCATCTCATAAATACCTATTCATGGATAGTTCATTAGCAGACCTATGTTTATTGGAACTTTTTTAGTTGTTTCTGTTTGCACTTGAGCACCGTGCTTGTCTTGTGATTAATAATTAAATTAATTATCATTGAAATTAGGCTTTCACGCCGGAGTTATTATGATGATCTTGTAGAAGATTATTCTAAAAGATCATCATAAATGATACACTGTGTTTTAATGATCAATTAAGAAAATTAATATTAATTTGAACTATATAAGAAATAACACTACGAGTTCTATTTTAAATTTAAAATACAGACAACAGGATATGATGTGAGGAGATAATTATTATTTTTAATTTAATATTATTTATTCAATCATAAAACTGTGTAAACAAAATTCTATCATAATGTCTTCTTGACTTAGAAGCAATCTGAATTGGTGTTGTGAATCATATTTGACTACTCTGGGGCAAGAGGGATTAAAAGAGAATTAAGGAGAGAAATTTGTGCTTGGTAGGGAAGGAGATCTAGATAGATGAAATGGTAGAGTGGTTATGGCTAAAGATGAGGGGGATGCCTCCAGAAACCACAGTTCCAATGCTTGAAAACATGAAATATGAGGTGGTAAGACTCATTTTTATTAATTATTAACTGAAAACCTCATAAGTTATTTCCCATAATGAATTTATAAAAAAAATCAGAGAGTAGCTGATCGTGAAAGCCATAGCTTAACATGTCAGATGAGAAAAGTATTTTTTTATGAGGTGAGGTGCAAAGTTTCCAATTTATTTATGAAAGAGTTGGAAAAAATGTTTTTAATAATCTCTCACCTCATATATAATACTATATATATAAAGGGTGTTGGCATAAAAAACACCGACAACAGAAGTGAGGTGGTATATTGAGGTATAAGAATTAAATTAATGTTTTTTAATTACCTCACCTCATATTCTTTTTCTTTAGACTACAGTTCAGAGGTTATCTCCACCATCAGTAGCTTCTGGTCGACCGATATTATGGCTTCTAAGTCAAGAAGAAGAAAACCGCCATGAAACGACATAACACTGGTCGACCAGAGGCTACTGATGATGGAGATAAGCTCCAAACTGCTGCAGTCTAGAAGAAAAAGGATATGAGGTGAGGTAATAAAAACATTAATTTAATTCTTAAATTAACCTCATAGTGTTTTTTCCCTGTGAAAGTAAATAATGAGATATGTTGATCATTTTTTAATAAGGTACCAATGTCTAGAAATTATGCATTTTCACACTATGAGTAGTGATTCAAATACACCTGGCCTCGTTTGAATTGTTTCTGCAACAGCATGAATTCGGGCTATAAGATCCATATGCTACTCTACTGGAGCCTGATAAATGGACTGTTTCATGTCGTCCCACAAAATGTAGTTAAGAGGGTTAAGATCAGGTAATCTCGGAGGCCATGGGACTGGTCCCCCTCGACCTGGATCGTGGTATCCAAATGTCTCCTCACATTTGACATCGAAGTGAGCTGGAGCTACATTGTGTTGCAGCCACATTCGTTGTGAAGCCACATATCATGGTTCCATACCTGTGAGGTGTTGTCAATACGAGTCTTCAAATTCTTGGAACTAACACTGATCTTGAGACATAATTAACTAGTCATAGTGTGAAAACGCATCATTTCCAGACATGGTACATTATTAAAAAAATGATTCAAACATATCTCAATATTAACGGTAGATATATTTATCACTCACCTCATATTGTTCTTCTTATTTGATTATAAACTAGTTTCGGAACATAGTTTCTGTTTCCATCCTCAGTATCGTCACGACCGTTGTTCTGTCGTCTTGAAGAGCTGTCCTTCTCTCCTTCCATTGGCTGACTGAAAAACCTCGAAACCAGGTCCATCTCACCGGGAATTTCAAAGTTCATTAATTTCTTCTTTTTGCTCTTTTGTATGTAGATCTTTTCCCAAACAGTAAGTTCTTTAGGTTTTTCTATTTGTTTTAATAATTTAGCTTCTTTCTCGATAAGATGTTTTTTCAGACCATGCAAGTGGGCAATGACCAAACTATGGAAATTTTAGAGATTTGGATGAAAAATAATAAAATTGAAAAAGTAAAGATAGTCGAATATAAAACTTTAACGAAATTATGTATCGATAATATGTTTTTCACCTACAATGGAAGATTTTATAAACAAAATGCTGCCCATGCATGGTCTGAAAAACATCTTATCGAGAACGAGCTAAATTATTAAACACAACTAGAAAACCTAAAGAACTTACTGTTTGGGAAAAGATCTACATTCAAAAGAGCGAAAAGAAGAAATTAATGAACTTTGAAATTCCCGTGTGAGAATGACCTGGTTTCGAGGTTTTTCAGTCAGCCAATGGAAGGAGAGAAGGACAGCTCTTCACGACGACAGAACAACGGTCGTGACGATACTGAGGATTGGAACAGAAACTATGTTCCGAAACTAGTTTATAATCAAATAAGAAGAACAATATGAGGGTGAGTGATAAAAATATTCTACCTTAATGAATATACCTCATAGTGAGGAATTCCTAAAATAAGTAATATCTCCAATACTACAAGGGCAAGTCAAAATTGTTGTTTGCAGGTTTTCAGGAAATTTATTATGTGAAATGTAATGAAACATATAATATCGTGAGACATATTGTATGAAAGGTAAAACTCTCAAAGTTTAGTTGTCCACTTCTAAAGTTCCGCGTTCACCCGCAAGATGTCAACAGCAGAGCAGTAAAGGAAAATGGCATTGACTGGGGATTCAGAAAGTCTTTCTGTGTGCTTGATTACCATGTAAACAACTCTGTGACTAGTGTTCAACGACATTTCCGTACCAGATACGATAAAGACCCGCCGGATGGGAGATCCATTCGTAAGTGGTACACACAATTTATGGATTCAGGCTTGTATCTGTAAACGAAAATCGATGGCCGTCCGTCCGACGAGTGAAGAGACAGTCGAACGCGGTCGCACATGCTTCGTGCGGAGTTCCAGCAAGAAATCCACCTACCGGGGAAGCGACAGAACTTCAACTACCACAACAAAAACTGTATGGCGGATTCTCCGGAAACGTTTACAGATGAAACCCTACCCTTGCAACTGGTTCAAGCCTTTAAAAACCCGCCGATTATGCTTTGCGAGCGTCCTTCTGGTGTTGATTTTCTCGCATTAATGGAAGAGAATGAGGTTCCATGAGAGGGTAGTTTACAGTGATGAAGGACTTTCCACCTTTCAGGAAATTGAATAGACACAATGTAAGGATTTGGGGAACTGGTAACCCCCATGCAACTCTGGAACATCAACGCGATTCTCCGAAAGTGAATGTCTTTTGTGCCATTTCCCATGCAAAGGTTTATGGGTCCTTTTTCTTTCATGAACGTACTGTGAACGGACATGTTTTTCGCTACTGACATTTTGGCAGTAGATAACAATATACGGCTTGACATCTGTCGTGTAAGAACAGGCTCTGAGGAATATTTAAAAAAAAACTTTGAGAGTTTACCTTTCATACAATATGTCTCACAATATTATATGTTCATTACATTTCACCTAATAAATTTCTGAAAACTCCTGCACAACATTTTGACTTGCCCTGTACTACCTCCACCTCCGTTGTCGGTGTTTTTTTTGTAACACCTTGTATATTAAAACATTTTTTCCAACTCATTCACAAATGTAGATAACTCACATGTTATCTCCCACTTTGGTTTTGAGTAAATTTCAAATTTATATTACATCTCTAATAATGATTTACCATCATAATTGTTTATTAATTATGTCATATATTGTAATATAATTGAACACCTCCTTCAAAAGGGATGAAACCAACAATTCTGGATACATGACTTTTAAATGAACACTATCTTATAGCCAAGCTGAAATGAGAGATAAATGATGTCACATACTTAGCAGTATGCCAACTACTTACTAAGTAGGTTGGAAAGATAGATAGTAAACATTAGGGTAGAAGTACACTAAACCCAATTTTAGTGATTTTTATATTGTAGATTACTATATTTACTTGTGTATAGGCCGCATGCATGTGTAGGCCTCATCCAAGTTTTGCGATAATAAATTGGGGAAAAATATTTGTCATATTTTCGCTAAGAAGCTGCGCAAAAGATAGAAGTAGGCCTACACTATTTTTAAAACTGGCAATGTTGTAAATTCCAAAGCTTCTGTTGCGGCTATTTAACGGTACATTCAGGCTGCGGTCAGTCATTAAAAACAATGGTAAAGGGACAGTCAGTTAGTAGCTTACGGTATTTCATTGTGATTCCTGTTTCACTGTGCATAAACATGGGTCAGTATAGAGCAAGCTATACTAAACTCCAAATTCAAGCTACAAGTTCCTGCGCTAGTACAGCACAACATGGAAATAGGACAGCAGGAAGAAAAGTTTGATGTGGAAAAAAAAAATTGTGCAATGGTGGATTCAAACAAAACACGCACTTGAAAATTCACCACAAGATCGACAATCTTTTCATGGAAAGAAAGTGAAATATCCACAGTTAGAAAGAGAGTTCTCCTGGATTATGTAGGAAAACAAGGGCAGACAGATTTTCAGTTCGAAGGCCTTATGATAGCCAAGAATGTGGAAATCCCATGTAATGAATTGAAGGCAAGTTATGGCTGGGCAATGTGATTTTGGACAAATCACAACCTTGTAATTCAGGTCGTGTTGACAATAAAATTGTTCTAAAACATAAGCAGGTTTTCTTGTTATTTCATGTATAAGTCACACCCTAATTCTGAAACTTATATTTTAGGTAAAAAAGTGTGGCCTATATACACGTAATACAGTAATACATTAAAAATAGTAGTCATTTCTTCTCTCTCCATCTATCGTAGGGTAAAACTTTATAATGTCATAGCTCATTTTTTATGGTAAATATTCCATCATCAGAATTATTGCAAACCTCTGACTTATTTTTAACTTTTATAGGAATTAATCACTATGAGGGTTTAATTAATTTAATGGTGGCCATCTTCATCATTCCTATTCAGGAATTTATCATAATCAATGCAAGATTGTGACAAAAATTATATTGGAAAAACGAAAAGGAAATTTGAAAACAAGGGTGAAAGAACATCTTAGAAACATAAAAAATGGAGAAATGGAAAAGTCAGCAGTAGCTTGCGCATGCTTGGTCCGAAAAACATTTAAATTGAATCAAAAGCCAGTCTAATTAAACAAATAGACAAACAACAGGAAACTCACGGTTTGGGAAAAGATTCAGAAAAACAAAGAAAAACTTATGAACTTCGAATTCCCCACAAATTTTGCCCTATTTCCCCAGAGGTTCATCGGTCCACCAACAGAGGGCGAGAAGAATAGTTTCTTCTCGATCGACATAACATCAGTCATCAAAAAAGGTACTTAGATGAGACACCGTTATGATCTTGAAATCCGCGATCTACTTAGAAGATTTATATGAGGAGAGGTACAGAAACATTTAATTTGCACCTCTGATTTATTTGTTACTCTATTTGATTTTAATAAGCTCTCCTGAAAAGTTATAATTATCTATGTTTACCCTGTGGCCAATAGAATAACAATGAATATGGGCATTTATTTTAACATCTTAAAATCAACTTTGCAGAAATTTATAGCTACTTTCTTTTTCAAATTCACAAATGGTGCTCATCAATTGTACTAAAAATTTAATAATCCATCCCTTACTATCAATTTATGATTTTACTACAAGATGTCAGTTAACTTTACCTTGCAGTTCAGGCCTACAGTTGTAATCAGAGCTGACAACACTTTACCGATGCATGATGCACATCGACATATGACTGTGGAACATTCAGAAGTAGCTTTAGAGCCAGTGAAAGAGTTGGTTCCACATAACCTCTAAACATTGGTCCACCTGAATCTGCAATCAATGCTAAAGCATGTAGTGACCACACCTGTAAACATATATATTCTATAATATTATTATTATTATTACTAGCATTATTATTATTACTATTATTATTATTATTATTATTATTATTATTATTTTGATTTAACCTGGAAGAATACAGTCAGAATTCAATGAGGAAATTTGGTGTAATGGATGAAGACACAGAGGACAGAGAATGATGGAGAACTTTAATTGAGGGAAATTTGTGAATGTTTTGTTACGAACTGTTAGTCTATAAGTTCGTAGTCATTTATGTATTTTTTAAAACTCATGTTAATTACTAAGATTGGTTGGAGAAAACCTTCAATGATGAGGAAAATTCTCAAAATTAATTAATGAAATTATTATTATTATTATTACCACTTAAACTACCAGCTGATGATGGTGACGATGGTCGCCGATACTACGGTGCTGTGTTTAAAAAAACATAGAAGTATGAGGTAAGAAGAATTCACGATTCATTTGATTCTAATCACAATAGTGTTTTCGATCTACTGTTTCTATTTTGATAAAACCAAATAGCCCTTCCAAATTACATCCACATGTTAAAGAAAAATAATACACATAAAGTTAAGTTATAAGAAAAAATGTGCATTCATAGATGATAGAAGATCGTCCACCAGTATTATAAAATATTCATTTCAAGGATGTAAATCTGCTGAAGTGGGATATCTTAGGAAGATTCCTGGATACACATTATTAAATCATAAAAGAAATATAGAAATTTTAGAAAGTGAAATAAGATGAATACAACATGTTCTTGAATGGAAGATGACAGCCCTTCCAAAGGAGATGCTTACCTACCATCGCAAAGGAAGAAGGCTAGAATGTTTGCTCAAAAGATTGATGGATGATTTCAGGCATCAATGCCTTAGTGCAGAGCTACGAGACTCAACTGGTTCAAGTTCACATGTGGAAAGAAATTTTCTCATGGAACCTCACAGCATCATGAGGAATTTGGGTAACTACAATAAGGAACCAACATGTTGACCACATGTCGCCACTTATACTATCCATCTCTCTGATTAACACATACGCTTGTGAGCCCAAGGGTCTTCTAGGCCTGTCACTCCATGGAGTATTTTTTTTATTTACCTGAACAACTGGTGAAGTAGAATCCTGGGCAAGAGCAAGAAGAATGCTGACACTTGTGTTGAGGTGCTGACTGGACCCCATGCCTCCCACGTATCTATGAAGACAGCCGAGTGCTAGTGAATGTCCTGTCCTAGATGCAACGTCTCTGTTGTGATTAAGTCTGTCGAAGCTGGTTCTGTGCCAACTCTGCTGTGAAGCGTGAGTCTCCCACTACTTGTGCCCATGCGTCCCAGAGACTCTCCTGCTGCACATCTCAAGATAGGATTGCTACTTGTTAAAGCTCCCTGAACACACAAACCATTTACATCTTTATAAATTAATGGATTAAACATGAACATAAATACAAGCAGTGGAATACGATAACGGTGATGAATACACTTACAAAATATAATATACAAGGTGTAACAAAACTGAACAGCAAAAATTCAGGAATAAATTCCTCATACAGCAAATTCCTGATTATCCATGTTAATTGGGACCGAGATATGCACGGAAAATAAAAAAGAAACACAGATAATCCAATTAAGTTATTCGGCACCATGGAAGTTGATCAGAAATGTATTTACCCACTTTAGCACTACCGTAGAATGGGGTGAATAGCAACAGTTTTGAACTTCAAGTTTAAATATCAAAAGTACTATAAGAGATATTGAATTGAGACCTACCTCGGTTTATGGGTCTTCCCGTCCTCTACAAGCCTGCAGCTTCATATTTTCTTTTTATGGCAAGGTAAAATTTAAAAAAATTGAAAACATGCTGTTTCTATACACCCCATCGAGCGGGGTCAATAGAAACAGGCATTGTTTTTCACGTTTGTTTCTATTTCAGAGTTTGTTGGGGCAATAGAAACAGTAAGCATTGTTAAGGGATGGATAGAAACACAAACGAGTGGTAATCAGAGCAAAAAATTTAATTACAATATATCGTAACCGATACCCCAAAACAAAAGAACAAAAGTGAGAATACAAAGTTTAGTCTAATAAATTATGAAGGCACTTAAGTCATCCTGAAAACAGATTTTGTCTTTCCAGCGAGAAGCAGACTTTGAGGTTTTGAACAACTGGCATCAATTTTTTAATTACATCATCCTTGGAGAAAAAGATTCTTCATCAGTCAAGGAAAACATATTACTGCTGAGGGTTTTTCTTGCAAAACAGTCCAACATAACCGTCATCTTGAAAGTCAGTGACTTTGGAGACATACATTCTAAATACATTTTTAGTTTTTCCATATACCTTCACGATTACAAAATCGTCAGGTTGGATTAATCTGTCAAGTTCTTTTGAAAGTTTCGGCATTTGCAGAAGAATCGGATAATGTGAGATCTGAGTCACTGTCTTGCACAGAATAGTCCGAATCTTCTGGTGATGATTCTGAATCGAGTTTTTTATTTTTCTTTTTCCTGGCACTTACACTTTGTTTTCTGGTACCTGTGGGAATTATCATTGTCAGTGCTTGTACCAGCAACAGATGTGCTAGGTCCAGTCTGATCTGGATCCGGTTGGAAAATCTGCCACAGAAACCACTTTTTCCTGGACCAACATCTACTTTCACTCGCTTTTTTCGAGCTGGAACTGTTTCTGTGTGTCTTAGAGCTGTTAATAGTTCCTTGAAGGAAGCATCAATAAAGCAAGCAACAGGAGATAGTGCTGGTGTTGTGGCTCTTGAGGATTGGGTTGATTCAATAGACAAATCTGAGGAGGGTAGCATCTTTAGTACTTCCTTCCGATTTAGGGGCACAATACCACATTTTCTAAAGCCAGAAATTACATTTTCCGATTTGCATGATTCACACAGTTTCTTTAGCAACTAGGAAAACTTGCTCTTTTGAATGGTAGCTTCATTCTTGCCGGGTCCTTTTTTCCAATCTAGAAGGATTGAACGCCATGCCATTTTGAGAGGCCGAAAGAAATGCCACGTCTAATGGTTGAGTGAGGTGCGTGGAGTTTGCTGGTAAAAATATAAAGTGGACATCATTTTCTGCACATTTTTTATGAGATCAAGGACAAGTGGCTAGATAAGTTGTCTCCAATCATGTACTTTTTTGCCAGGTAAACGTCTAAGATAAGGAAGGGCTATGGTTTCAACATAATCAGAAAAACAAAAGTTGTCGAACCAACCACTTTTGGTCCTATTGTATCTGGACCCATCAGGGCCTCCTTCTCTCCAACTTTCATACAAGTGTAAAGATTTATAGACTACATATGGGGGTAAGAGGTGACCATCACCAGCAGCTGAAAACATGACAGAAATGGAGCATTTGGTTGAGTTCATCACCCTTTCTGGGTACTTACATCCACGCTTAGTTATTACTTTATGTTTTCCAGGATCATCAGAAAGGTTCGTTTCATCATAATTAATAATGTTTGATGAAGGAACGTCTCTGAGCTCTGCTTCTAGTCTGTCAAAGTCTCATTGATCGTTTCTGGGGAGGACACCTGCTCTGACCCGTTTAATGTTTTGGCATAACCTTTGTGACAAGTCAGCCTTATGTCTATTCAAAAAAGAATAGACAAAATCACGGCCAGGAAAGTTGTCTTTGAATTTTTTTATGGTTCTACCTTGGCGGTCAAGCGATTCTTGACCAAAATTCGCAGAGTCCACGAATCAATTGGGTAGCCCCAGTCAGCACAAATAATAAGTCTACTCGCCACAGTTTTTTCCTCTCTCTTCTGTTAAAGCGGTTTGCCCTCCTTTTTTCTTAATTTGATC
Source organism: Diploptera punctata (assembly GCA_030220185.1). Classification (NCBI taxonomy): domain Eukaryota; kingdom Metazoa; phylum Arthropoda; class Insecta; order Blattodea; family Blaberidae; genus Diploptera; species Diploptera punctata. Next base: position 16,690 of record JASPKZ010004485.1, read on the forward strand.
ACCTTTTTTCAAATGTCTGTAGAGGACACTATAATGGATGTCATATTTTGCCGCTGCGTTTCGAAGGCTAAGGCCATTCATTATGTCTTCAACAGCTGCCTTAATAACCTCTGGATCTTGTACTTTGTTCGGTTTTAATCGTTTGTAACTCCTTGGCATGCTGAAAGAAAACGGTCACATTATAGCTTGTGCCAGCTAATATTCCTCAATTGGATAACTATTGGTTTGTATATTATATATTTAATTGTCTTTCAGCTGTGACATTGGAAAATAAACACAAAATAAAAACTTTACGATTTGTGGGGTGAATAGAAACAGCAAAATAATGTGTTTTCTATTCACCCCACAGATTCAAAATATGGATCATTAACCTAAAACAAAATTGAAACAAAGAAATGGTTTTGTTTACACTATATTAAACAATGTGATATCTTCTACAGGTATACAAGGTATAAAAATAGTACAATTCAAACATGTGAGGTGATGAGGTATGGTACTTACATGTAAAGGTTTGGAAAACGATGAAAATCGGCTGAAACAGAAGTTGCTTTGTCACACCACTGAATCTGAATCTCAGTTATTGCCAACCACACAAAATCACATTTCCCTTAAATCTGTACCTTATTTCCATCTCATAAAAAAATTATCCCTGTCTGCTTTACTTTAATCCCCTATTACATAATGTTGAATTTTTTCAGAAGTTTCGTTTCTATTCACCCCACTGTTGCTATTCACCCCATTTTACGGTACTTGATGCAACAAATATTCATAAAACGTTATATTAAATGAATTTAGGTGCAAGTCGTAATTATAATTATTTATTTTACTCGTAAATATGAAAAAAAAAATGTTGGACTATTTCTGGGTTGTTACCACTCTGGTTAGGACAGTTATTCAAAATGGCTGCCATAAACAGCGACAACTACGCTAGTAACCACTGATATCCACACTTATAACCAGCGATGACAAATAATTAATCAGCGATTCCAACATTAGTAACCACCAATATCCACACTTATAAACAACAATGACAAATAATCACCGATGACCACACTAGTAACTACCAATGACCACACTACTAACCAGCGATAAACCCACTGCCACACCATATCCATGGTTTCAATCTGTAACAACAAACTTTCACTGACTCTACAACGGAAATTTCCAAAATTGTATTGTATTCTCAGAATGTTGGTTGGTACCGTTAAACGGGTCAGGGGAGGGGGTTGTGAGTGAAGGTTACTCTATTGTGCTAGTTTCTAAGTGCAGTTCACAGTAGCACGTTTAAAATAAAGAATTTTTTCATAACAATACAAAATACAGTATTTAAAAAAAATACAGTAAAAAGAGTCATGCCCGGATAATCTGCAAACTGGATAATATGCACACAGATAATTGGGGAGTTTGCTGTATCAAGTGAAGAAAAAATGTGTAGTACAATATGGGTCCGGAAATTTATAATTACAGAATTATTCAAATTTTTATGAATGTTAGTGAACCACTCAAAACAGACATAATACTCACTTTCTCAGTACACTGTAAACCACTGAAAATATATTTCTTCTCATCACATTGTAAATCACTGAAAACAGACTTCACAGACAAACCGATCAGATACAGCTAAGTAATCTAAACATGACGGGAAATCATTTGCAAGTGCTAACAAGTACTCAGGTGGAAAGCTATTTTATTCGCAACATGTTTCCTTATTTACAATGTGTTGGAAAGAAGTATGTTTTCTGTGGATTACAGTGTGCAGAGAAGATTATGTCTATTAATTAAATTATTTTGAGTCTGTTATATCTTATTTTAATATAATAATAATCTTATTTTAATATAATAAATTTGGGAATTTTTAACATTATGTTTTATTGATGTCGGCTGCGGTGGACTAGTGGTTATGCTCCTTGCCTCTGGTCCCAAGGGTCGCGGGTTCAAACCTGACCGGGTCAATGGATTTTTTAGGACAGAAAAATCCAAGGAGCAAGTCCTCCGGGAGGGACTTTAAACTGTGGGTCCCGAGTCTGAAGATTTTCAGGCTCGTAAAAAAATCCTTAAGCCTGAATGAAAAGGCCTCTAAGCAATATTTTCGAATTTTCCCGTCCTAGTACTACCTTGGTTTCCTAGATGTCAGTATGAGGTGGAATTGCTGACCACGTACTACTCAAAATGACATCTATACGAAAACAAGTGTAACTAAATTAGTATGGTTCAAATTCTTCCCTGTAGGGGGAGAGCGCCTAAATCTCTGTAAAGGGAAACAATAGGCTTACAAAAAAAATGTTTTATTGATAAGAATCAAATGAATCGTGAATACTTCTTACCTCATACTTCTATTGATGTTTTTATTATTAATTTAACATTTCTCAATGAAAGAAAATTAAAATTTGAAGAGAAAAATTTTCGCCTAGACCGGGACTCGAACCCGGGACCCTTGGCTTTCCGGGCCAAGTGCTCTACCAACTGAGCTACCGAGGCGAGTTACGATTAGACGCAAATTTTTCTCTTTATATACGTTGTAATTCCCTATCGCCAAATGCTTTTGAAACCATGTTTCTATCTTTGCAAATGGCGGCTTCTTAGTTAAGAAGACATTTATTGGAAATTTAACATTACTTTAAAAAGCCAGTAAGGCCTCTAATGATGTTTTTATTATTAATTTAACATTTCTCAATGAAAGATAAATTAATTTGAAGAGAAAAATTTTCGCCTAGACCGGGACTCGAACCCGGGACCCTTGGCTTTCCGGGCCAAGTGCTCTACCAACTGAGCTACCGAGGCGAGTTACGATCTAGACGCAAATTTTTCTCTTATATACGTTGTAATTCCCTATCGCCAAATGCTTTTGAAACCATCGTTTCTATCTTTGCAAATGGCGGCTTCTTAGTTAAGAAGACATTTATTGGAAATTTAACATTACTTTAAGTCCCGGTCTAGGCGAAAATTTTTCTCTTCAAATTTAATTTATCTTTCATTGAGAAATGTTAAATTAATAATAAAAACATCATTAGAGGCCTTACTGGCTTTTAAAGTAATGTTAAATTTCCAATAAATGTCTTCTTAACTAAGAAGCCGCCATTTGCAAAGATAGAACAATGGTTTCAAAAGCATTTGGCGATAGGGAATTACAACGTATATAAGAGAAAAATTTGCGTCTAGATCGTAACTCGCCTTGGTAGCTCAGTTGGTAGAGCACTTGGCCCGGAAAGCCAAGGGTCCCGGGTTCGAGTCCGGTCTAGGCGAAAAATTTTTCTCTTCAAATTTAATTTATCTTTCATTGAGAAATGTTAAATTAATAATAAAAACATCATTAGAGGCCTTACTGGCTTTTAAAGTAATGTTAAATTTCCAATAAATGTCTTCTTAAACTAAGAAGCCGCCATTTGCAAAGATAGAAACAATGGTTTCAAAAGCATTTGGCGATAGGGAATTACAACGTATATAAGAGAAAAATTTGCATCTAGATCATAACTCGCCTCGGTAGCTCAGTTGGTAGAGCACTTGGCCCGGAAAGCCAAGGGTCCCGGGTTCGAGTCCCGGTCTAGGCGAAAATTTTTCTCTTCAAATTTAATTTATCATACTTCTATGTTTTTTAAACACAGTACCGCAGTATATTGGCGACCATCATCAGTGTTTTCACGAGAAAACAGCTGATGATGGTTGCTGATACTGCGGTGTTTGTGTTTAAAAAAACATAGAAGTATGAGGTATGAAGAGTTCACGATTCATTTGATTCTTATCTGTTATATCTTACCTCAATATTAATGTTTGATTGTGTCTTGAACATGTTTCGATTAGCCTTCTAATCATCTTCAGCATCTTGGCCAACAGTGTTCAAGAACAAATCAACATTAATATTGAGGTAAGATATAACAGACTCAAAATGATTTAATTAAAAAGAACCTCAAAATACTACTTCCTAAAATAAAACATTAACACTTTGAGTCCAGTGGGTGGTACTAGTACCACGGCATTTAAATTACACTGAAGCCAGAGAAAATTAAATCCCTCGGCATGTCTACGTGGCAGATTTACAGTGGGTTTTTCTGATCCCCTGTAAATCTGCCGGCACAGATATGCCGAGGGATTTAATTTCTCCAGTTTTCAGTGTAATTTAAAATGCCGTGGTACTAGTAACACCACCGGACTCAAAAGTGTTAAGATTATGTTTGTTTTCAGTGTTTTTACTAATATTCATAAAAGTTTGAATAATTCTGTAATTATAAATTTCCGGACATATGATCTACTAGACTTTTTTTCTTCTCTCAATATGAGGAATTCATTCCTGAAACTTTGTCGTTCAGTTTTGTTATACACTGTATTACTACTTTGATCATTGTTGGTTACAGTGGTCTTTATACTTTTAATATTTACATTTTGAAACCGTTGAGGTTAAATTATTTCAACCTGTTGAGGTTTAAAATTATTTCAACTATAAAGATTTTTGTACCTTATATATACACAGTCGTCCTCAACTATAGATTGTGTTATATAAGGTACGAACATCTTTATAATTGAAATTCAGTTGGTCTTGTGGTTATGTTTCCTTGCCTCTAGTCAAGGGTCGCAGGTTCAAACCTAGTCAGAGTCAATGGGATTTTTTTAGGATAGAAAAATCCAAGGGGCAAATCTCCCAGGAGGGACTTTAAGCTGTGGGTCCCCAAACTGAATATTTTCAGACTTGTAAAAGAACCATGCAACCCCGAATAAAAAGGCCTCTTGAAACCATGGTCCTGTCTGTGAAAAAACCACAGTGTGTATAAGGTGATATGATTTAAGACTCGTTTTTATTTTAAAAATTAAAAACAAATGAAGGATCAGGGAGGAATCAAAAGAGATGTTGACTGAAGAAAAATTAGAAAGGAGAGAAGTGAAGTGGTTTAGACAAGTAATGGGAATACAAAAGGAGAGGATGCCTAATCAGATAAAAGAACCAAGGACAGAAGAAAAAAAAGAAAGAGAAGGGCAGATAAAAGGGTAGCTGGATGGTACTAAGGATATAAATTAAAAATTCTACAGTGTGACAGGCCTAGAAGGCCCTTGGCCTACAGCTGACTGCTGGACTTGCATCCACATGTCTCTTTTACAGAAATGGATGATCATCCAGCCAGTATAGGGATGACATGTAGTCAGCATAACAGGTCTCCCCCAGCTGTTACAGTTGGTTTTCTCAACCTGGAGGTGATATTTATTATAAACTACCCAAATTCCTCATGATGCTTGGCAGGCATAGGTACCACACTAGCCTAAATTCCATGAGAAAATTTCTTCCTCCCATGGGAACTGAAACCAGCACATATCGTAGCTCTGCCCCAAGACATTATGCCTTAGATCACTTGGACATGTCGGCCGCAGTGGACTAGTGGTTATGCTCCTTGTTCTGGTCTCGAGGGTCACGGATTCAAAACAAGCTGCGGTGGATTGATTTTTTTAGGATAGAAAAATCTAAGGAGGCAAGTCCTCCAGGAGGGACTTTAAGCCGTGGGTCCCAAGTCTGAAGATTTTCAGGCTCGTAAAAGATCCTGAAGCCCGAACAAAGAGGCCTCTAAGCAAAATTTACGATCTCAAAACATCCTAGTAATACCTTAGTTGCCTGCTAGATGTCTCATTGAGTCGGTCTGTTGACCGCATGAAAATTCATGATATCTTGGGGAAAATAAGGTAACTAAAATGTTAAAAATCATCGGAGAAACATATTGTTTCAATAACTCACTCATAGGATTTCATGCTTCCATGAAATCGCGATTTCAAACATAATCATGTTCATCGTCAGCCATAACTCCAACAGTCGGAGTTATGGCTGACGATGAACATGATTATGTTTGAAAATCTGATTTCATGGAATCAGCTAATCATATGAGGTTGAGTTATTAAACAATAGTTCTCCGGATGATTTTTAATGATTATACCTCATAATGTTTTACTTCCCAAATAATTAAATATTAACTAAAATGTACTTGATCTATAAACTCCTGACAAAGGAGAGGCTGTGGCTCAACAATGGATATGCCATTAATCACTCACACACTCACTTGGGTATACCACAGGATGGTTTAACTGGAGATATAAAAATTTGCACCTAAACTGGGATTTGGACCCAAGATATCCAGCTTTCAATTTTTACAAATTCACATAAATGGGTATGGTAAAAGTTTTCAGTGAACTCACAATAATGAGAGATGCAGCAGATTTCTTAACATCCTCCTGTCCAAACGTTGTTTTTAGCTTCTGTGAGACCTTGAGGCCGCTGAGCACAGCTGTGAACACATTCATCTGCACGGCCTCCTGTCGTGATGACTTGGCATTGCGGAATACATTCTGCAAAGTGATCTAACATCTGCAATCGATGCTTGTTGGCAAACTCGTGGGAAGATCTGTCCAAACAGCATTACTGACATGTCTATCACAGCTACTCCCAGTGGCAAGGGACCAGGAAACTACTTCTCCCTGATGGAACAAAAACTCCAATATCATTAAACTAATACTATTACAATCAAAATTCATGTATTATTAAATTGCAAATCCTTTACATTGTAAAAATACTGAATTTCAATTATAAATTTATTTAAGGATTTAATAATCACCAAATGTGTTAATATCAACTACTTTTATGATCTACTTAAAAAAACAAGTGATCTGTCAACCATTGCTTGCCAAAACCTACCTCGAAATTTCTCCCAGAGAAGCAGTGTGATGTACCAAGAATAACTAACTAACTTACTGGCTCTATCGAACCCATAGGTTCATGGCCATGTGGACATAAGCTCTCAATACATCCCTATAATCAGCTAATGTTTTCCAAATCATTTCCTGTATAATCTACTTCCCTCAAATCATGGATAATGTTATTCTCCCACCTCATTATTTGTCTACCAATTGGACGTTTTCCCTCTGATTTTCCTATAAGAAGCTTCATGCACCTCTTTCATTCCCATTCTACCACAAGTCTTGCCATCACAGTCTATGAGACTTACTGTTCTATATATCTGGCTTCCTATGCATACCACAAAGCTCACTATTATGTAGTTTTCTCCATTCACCTGCCTGTTCATCTCTCTTTGGTCCAAATATTTTCCTAAGAATTTTATTCTCAGATACTTGTAATCTTCTTTTCTCTCTTAAAGTAAGAGTCCATAATGATGTTTTTATTATTCATTTAACATTTTCTCAATGAAAGATAAATTATATTTGAAGAGAAAAATTTTCGCCTAGACCGGGACTCGAAACCCGGGACCCTTGGCTTTCCGGGCCAAGTGCTCTACCATTTGAGCTACCGAGGCGAGTTACGATCTAGGCGCAAATTTTTCTCTTATATACGTTGTAATTCCTATTGCCAAATGCTTTTGAAACCATTGTTTTCTATCTTTGCAAATGGCCGCCATTTGCAAAGATAGAAAACAATGGTTTCAAAAGCATTTGGCAATAGGGAATTACAACGTGTATATAAGAGAAAAATTTGCGGCCTAGATCGTAACTGCCTCGGTAGCTCAGTTGGTAGAGCACTTGGCCGGAAAGCCAAGGGTCCCGGGTTCGAGTCCCGGTCTAGGCGAAAATTTCTCTTCAAATATAAGAGTCCATATTCCAAGTCCACAAAATATAACTGGGAGAATAACTTATAACTGCAAGGCACTCAAATCGAAGCTAGAATCCAGCAATAGCTGTACAGAGCAGGTGGACTCCTTGCATGAGTAAGAGGAGTGGAGCGAGGCAGGATGCAGCACAAATGGCAGGTAGTGAGGGTTATCCAATCTACCAATTCAAGAGTTGTATTACTTCCCAATATGAGAGATTTGGCACTGGATTTTAATACTTTGCATTAAAAATGGCTGATCATTTTTTGGACATGGCCTTGGTTACATCACAACGCTTCTCTGGAAGAAATTTGAAGGTAGGCTTCGGCATGCAATGTTTGACAGTTCCCCTGTAAATTATAATACATATAATTTTGTATTAACTCTGGACAAAACTTGTTTGCAGCTTATTGTTAAATTTTTCAGTGCCATAATATCTCCTTCTATACATGTAAAAGCTTTCTATTATAGTCTAGTAATCTCTGGATATTTTAATATGTAGTCATCATCATCATGAACAAAGGAAAACATTAAGTTTGATACATGAAACGTAGAAGGAATTGTCAATAAGGAAGAACAATTGGATAACATTTGGCAAAGAAGAACATTTCTTTAATTGTGTTGTCTGAAAAAAAAAAATACAAACAATGGCCAGAATTTATTTTATATTTTTTATCCAATTCCACCACATTGTCATACAACATTTCTGAATTCTCTTCTGACATTGGCAGAATTGTAACCCACTTCTGAGGTTAGGGTTTCTGGAACATTAAGGGTCGTATGCAAATACATTACTCTCTACTCAAATTGCTTCCAATCACTGGTGAGCTGAGATCGAATTAACGGCCGCCCTTAACCGGTCATGCATGAATGTTGACGTTTTTCGTAATATTGGCAACGAATTACCCAGAATTCTCAGCAATAAACCACTTCCGTTATTTTCGTCTGCTATAGAGGAATGCATTTATGCTTGCATCCCGCAATAATACCGTATACAAAATTGTATGCAACGCGCAATATTACGCCGATTCTCCTGTTCTTTCCAGTTGAATTCTTTGGTAGACTCTATCAAATTCCTCTTCTCCGCGGTATACCGAAAACATGATCGAAGTCTTCAAGGTCCGACATCTTGGATAAGTTTCAAACTACATCGGTTACCATCGGTTCCCTTCGGGATTTTCACATAAGTTTATATCTTGAGCTACGATCTTAAGGTACCTTGTCAGGTAGCTTTACAATTATTACCACGTGAATAGATTTCTGAGTAAGAAAAATGTGTTTGAATAAAACTTTATCAGCAGAGAACGCCTTTTACTGTCTAATGCGTTCAAACATTCGACCCTAAGTTTCATTAATCCAATGATATGAGGTGATAAAGAGCAGTTAAACCTAAATTCCAGACCATGGTTAAAAAAATAGGAATAATTGGGCTTTAAGGGAAAACTCCTGTGGTCTGACCAGAAAATTTAATTTAGGATCTCATAAAACTGTATAGCCTGACCACAAAAACCATGATGTTTGTCGAGATGTACTGTTTTAAGTTATGTAGATAGGAAAATATACACTATGAGGTTTTTAATATTGTTTATTTTTTATTATTTTCACTCACCTCATACTTCATAATTCATAGCAGACCTGGGTTTCTTCACCTCTTTTGAGTTTCACAAAAGATGGTGAAGAAAACCCAGGGTCTGCTATGAATTATGAAGTATGAGGTTGAGTATGAAATAATAGAAAAATAAACAATTGCTGTTTTATTCAGGGGTGAAGAATTGCTATCCATGCTAACGCAGGAAGAATAAGGTTAATGTTACATGAAAAAATTTCCAAAATGCACAAAATGACTTATATTTTCTGCACAATGAAATAATGAATTATAAGTACATATTATTAGTTTCTTCGAGTAGTAGGAAGTCCCTGGGTTGTTACCAGGCCATCCACAGAGGCAAGGACTAGTGGTAGGGCTGCTACCTTAAAGCCTCTAGTCAGGCGTTTCAAAACATGGAAATTTCCTCCATATTTGATGGAATGGTTATTACCACCGTGACTTCCCAACTGGGACATAGGGACCAAGGAGAAGACCAAAACATCGGGGTTGGAAAGATCAAGGACCATCTTCGCTAGGTTTACCGTACAGGCCACATGGCCTCTTTAAAACGAATTTGTTCATGATGATGATGACTACATATTAAAATATCCCAGAGATTCCTAGACTCTAATAGAAAGCTTTTACATGTATAGAAGGAGATATTATTGCACTGAAAAATTAACCAATAAGCTTCAAACAAGTTTTCCCAGAGTTAACCCTTAACTGGGGACCTAGCTAGTGCAGTTCTACAGCTCTGTGGGGAGCCTTTTCTTCCTTAATTTTAAAATATTATAAAAATACAGGGAGTGTAAACATTTGTATAACTATCCATCAAATTACTATACAAAACAACCATTCTCTTTCATATGGTCATATTTTTAATCGAAATTTCATATTTTTATTTTTTTCAACTTTAGTACAAAAAAAGGCACAAGTGTCTTTCGGTGTTCAATTTAAAGTAATTTGAGAAAACATTATTTATTATACATGTAATGAATATTTAAAAAGTATGCAAATCTCCTTAAATGCAATAAATGTTAACTCTGGCCTACATGGTGTCTGTCATCAGTTGCGTTATTTCAAGTTATTAATCGATTATAAACTAAGCATTTAGGATATATGTATTAAATTAATGAATTAATTTATATTGGCAAGTACTCCGAATTTTTTAATGTAAATATACAATCTCTTTTAACCACTGTGTAAATATTAAAAATTTTACGACACATATGACCAGTGGCATTACTAAATACTGTCAGTTTGAGTTATTAAATCATCAAGATTTTTTTTTTATTTTCTAGAACTTTAATATACATAAAATATATATCTGTTACATTAGTCGTTTTTATTTAGTAATAGTGATTATTGACACCATGGCGATATTATCAGTGGCGGTATTGAACATGGTGTGTTTGAGAAGTCACTGGTTATTATTGTTGTTAGTATTATGAATGCTACATGGCTTCATTTTGCAAAACACTCATATTTTCAATAAATTGTAAGTAGCTTATAAAAAAATATGATTGAAGTGAAAAACAAAACTAGAAGCGAAATAAGACGTTTGAACTAGTTACTTCAAGACTGGAGAATGGATGGTAGTCTAAGTTAAAGTTTTAGCAACCCCAATTGAATGTTTGTGCAAATTTTTCTAAGTTGTGATTAAAAGATGACCTCTCATTTAAACGTTTGTGAATGAGAAGTTACAAGAAACTGTACCACCGAGTTATTATTTTTTCATTAATTAGACGTTTCTTGCATTAAGTTTAAGGGCATAATCTGCGTCTGAGAGATATTATTATGTTGGAGCAAACAATGTTGTCGGTTTTTTTTTCTGAACATGTCTAGTGAATAATATTTTATCTGAATGTTATATAGCTGGCCAGTTACCGATATACGTTAGTCCGTTCTTGCGCGCATTTACATGATATGTGATTTTAACTCTCGTATATAAGAAACTGTGTAAGAGACGGGTCAAAGGGGGGTTGAAAAAATCACACTAGTGTCCTACCCATACGAACAGATCTTCAAAAGTTTGCGTTCCTGTATCGCCAAATAACTTAGAAACAAAATAATTTATATCGTTGTGGATATATCCGTAACTCCCACCGAGTGAAGGCTTTCTTGAGACGGATATTCACGGAACGCCCACCCAACGGGTTAATACAAAATTATATAAATTACAGCAGGAAAGTAACATTATGAGAATCTTCTTAATAAATAAGGTGAGTCTCTTGCATCTTACCTCATGGCAAGTTGAGTTCTTTCTAGGACATGTTTTAAAAAATTCTGTTTTATCCTTGGCTTGTCCATATCTATTGATGTGGGGGGGTTTTGTTGACTCCTATGCATATTTGGTGGTCCAAAGATCTTGCATATTACCCTCACCAGGAATTTCAAAAACTCATGATCAGGAACAAATTAGAAATATAAAAAAAGGAGAAGTAGATAAAAAATCTGCAGTAGCTGCTCACATTCGGTCAGAAAAACATAAAATTGATGCAAATGCCAAATGTATTGAAACAGTTACAAAATCTACATCCGAGAAGAACAGGAATAGAATCATGAATTTTGAAATTCCCAGGAGGAGAGATTTGATAAGCAAGTTCTTTTGGACCACCAAAAAGATCGAGTAAGAGTTCGACATTCAGGGCCGACAACCTTAAAAATCAAACAGACTGGAAAACTGAAGATTTAAAAACAGAATTGTTTTGAAACAATCCTAGAAGAATTCAACATTTATGAGGTAAGATGCAACAGAATATATATTATCATATTAACAGAGGATGAGAAGAAAAAAGAAAAGGAAAAGAAGAAGAACAAGAGGAGGAAGAAAAGAAGAAGTGGAGGAAGATGATCAAAGGGGGCTAACTGTACTGTTATCAGTCTATGAAATAAAAAAAAATTCTAACTTTGATTTTACTTTACGGAAAGAACTGGACGATACAAACAGCAAGGATCATGTTCCAGAGCACCTGAACCAGCTGCACTGTTTGGCTGAAGCTTGTAAAATTATCACAATACTCAGTACATATCATTAATTAAAAATAAATTATTTCATAATATGTCCTCAACATCACAGGTTCAAATCTGATCTCAGTCAACGGATTTAAGTTTTAAGGTCTAGATATCTCCTTGAAGAAAATTCAAGTGAATGGTATATGTTGATTACAAATACCAATTATAAACATATATTTGAAGAGAAAAATTTTCCGCCTAGACCGGGACTCGAACCGGGACCCTTGGCTTTCTGGGCCAAGTGCTCTACCAACTGAGCTACCGAGGCGAGTTACGATCTAGACGCAAATTTTTTTTCTTTTTTACGTTGTAATTCCCTCGCCACCAAATGCTTGAAACACATAGCTTCTATCTTTGCAAATGGCTGGCTTCTTAGTTAAGAAGACATTTATGTGGGAATTAACACTACTTTATAGCCAGGTAGGGCCGGGCATTTGCAAAGATAGAAGCTATGGTTTCAAGCATTTGGACGCGAGGAATTACAACGTACATAAGAGAAAAATTTGCGTCTAGATCGTAACTCGCCTCGGTTTAGCTCTAGTTTGGTAGAGCACTTGGCCCGGGAAAGCCAAGGGTCCTTGGGTTCGAGTCCCGGTCTAGGCGAAAATTTTTCTCTTCAAATATAATGTATCCTTCTATGAGAAGTGTTAAATTAAATATAAAAATCGACAATTATAACATACTAAAATAAATTAACAAATAAAACTAAAACAAACTGAATTTTTATTTTACAACTAAATAACCATACAATTCTTCTTAATATAGCACTGTCTATGCCCAAAGAAATGGCATATGTGTAAGTAACAGGAAATGGATTTTAATATGCTTAAAATTTAAGATTTTCAACATTATCATAATTTAACTGATCATTAAAAAAATTTGAATGATTTTTTCAAATTTATTTTACTTCTTTAACATTTCCTAGCACTATTTACAGTATATTCTGTTATCAAGTTTCTATTTAGAGGGTAAAATGAAAAAAAGAATTTGCCTCAAAGCAAGAATTTGTGTCATATACACGGTTGATTACAAATGATTGGAGCGATTTCATGATTTTATTGTTTAGCGATCTTATTTGACATATCTTCACAGGAACTTTAAAGTTATGTATAAAAAACTCATTAAGGTTTTTTTTTGTTTTCTCTCGCAAGCCGTGTTTCAGCTTTAAACCGAGAGAGCGCAGCAGTTATCAAAGATGGCGACAGGCGTGAGGAGAAAAGCATATGCTGTGCTTGAATTTCATTCAACTCAATCTGTGATAACTGCTGCAACGACACTTCAGAACGAAGTTTCGAGAAAGATGCACCGGAGTGCCAACTCCATTCGGCGATGGTATGCGCAATTTAAAGCTACAGGCTGCACTTGTTAAACGGAAATCAACGGGTCGTCCTTCAGTGAGTGAAGAAAGGTTGAGAGAGTGTGCGGCTGAGTTTCACACGATCGCCCACAGGGAAATCAACACGAAAAGCGAGCAGAGAGCTGAACATCCACAACCGACCGTTTTTAGGAAGATCTTGCGGAAAAGATTGAAGCAATAAACCTTACCACTTGCAATTTCTACAAGCCCTTTACGCCCATTGGACCAAAGTTGAGTCGGTTTTGAATTTGTACACAAATGCCAGCAGTTTATGGATGAGGATGGTTTTTTTTGTGAGAAACTGTTCTTCAGTGACGAAGCAACATTCTTTGTGAATGGCAAAGTGAACAAACACAATGTGCGAATTCTGGGGCACAGAAAATCCCCGCGTTATTGTGCAGCACATTCGCGGACTCCCCAAAAGTTAGTGTGTTCTGTGCGGTTTTCTCAGTTCAAAGTTTTGGCCCTTTTTTTCTTCTGCGACGCAGAACGTTACAGGACACGATTGTACCTGGACATGCTGGAAAATTGGCTCATGCCGCAGCTGACGGACAGACAGTGAGACCTTCATCTACCAGCAGGATGGTGATCCACCACACTTCCATCACGATGTTCGTGTGAATTTTTAAAACATTGAGATTGCCAAACCGATGGATCGGTTTGCAGTGGAGAGAATGATCAGAAATTGTTGTCATGGTCCTCCCGGCTCCCCCGATTTGACGCCGTGGCGATTTTTTTGTTTGGGGTATGGGTATGTGAAAGAGTCAGTGTTTGTGCCTCCTTTAACAGTTAGGACTTACCAGAACTGCGAGGCTCGCCGATAATCAATGCCTTTGAACAAATTACTAGGGACTTGTTACGTCTTCGAGTATGGGACGAACTTGATTTACAGACTTGATATATCTGCAGAATCACCAAGGGGAGGCATATGGAGCAACTGAAACATCTCAAAAAAAAACCTGGGAAGTTGCTCTATGTATCTGTTTAAAAGTTCGTGTGAAAATATTGTCGAATACTACAGCTACCATAAAATCATGAAAATGCTCCAATTCATTTGTAATCACCTTGTAGTTTCTCATAGATACCGGTATTTATATAGATTCAACCTGATTAACATGTGTCCACTCTGCCAAGCCTGAAGAAGCATTTAGAACATATTCTGTTGAGCTGTAAATCCATTAATTGTAAATTGTCACAGAAGTATTCTTACAGTCTCTTGTATCTCAGATGTGGTGATTGAAAACCATATTATCTGCAGGCTAAGTTATGGTACTACTGCTAAGCTTAATATACAGATTGTTTTTAACAAAATTTTATTTGGAATTTTTTTCTGCAAAAGAAATTGAAATATTCTTCAAAGTATAGATCATCAGATTCTATGGCCTGAGTCATCTTTCAGGGCAAGATTTATTTTCCACCAGTCTTGCTTTCTGATGTGAAGAATTCATTGAGTATCCCTTCCACAGCTTTAATGTTTTAAAATTTCAGGCAAGAAATGGGTCGTGGATAGAAAACAGATGGTAATCTGAAGGCGCAAGATCAGGGGCTATATGGCTGGTTGTGTTAGCGTTTTTGATACCTTTCAATTCCTGAATTTTTGTCATGTTCAATATGGTTGCTCGTTGCAATATGAATTTGCAGGTTATAGAGATCAGTAAGAGGTTGATGGAAACCAGCATAAACAATAATTCTTGCTTTGATGGAATACAAGGAGCCCTTTCTTTTGGATCTTGTATGTAATTCGTATGGTAGTTTCTTATAATGATGTGCATTTCCCCATTCACAGATGAGGCCTACTTTACATGTGTTTGGACTATTTTAACAGCAGGATAGACATATTTGGGTTATATTATTTTTAGTTCTGATCATCTTACCTC
>JASPKZ010004486.1:0-11516 GCA_030220185.1 Diploptera punctata
GACTAAATGTTATTTATTGGTGCCAAAGAAATGTTGTATTTGTCAAAAAATTTTTTGAAATTTCCTATGCATTTCAGGATGGTAAGTATTTTCTTGGTATTTTTTCTTTTCTTTGCAATTTTGTTAGAGTAGTAAATACAAGAAAATTACTTACCATCCTGAAATGCATAGGAAATTTCAAAAAATTTTTGACAAATACAACATTTCTTGGCACCAATAAATAAATTTAGTCTGGGTAATCTTCTAAGTACCAATATAAAAAGTCAATGTTCCAGACAGTAAGAAATCTGGAATTATCAAATAAATTGTGAAGATTGCAATAAAGTTTTATATAGGAAAAACAAAAAGGAATTTGGAAATTCGGACAAAAGAACATTTCAGAAATATTAAAAATTGTGAAATTGAAAAATCTGCAATTGCTGCACATAGTTTATTAGAACATCATAAAATTGGAAGAGAAGCTAAACTTTTAAAACAAGTAGAGAAGAAACCTTTGGAATTGACGGTTTGGAAAAAAATATACATTCAGAAAAAACAAAAATAGATCAATGAATTTTGATATCCCTACCGAAATTACATTGATTTCGAAGTTCATAAATTCAACCATAGATGGCAGCACTGAAGATGGCGACAATAGAATAGTTGACGGCCGAAGAATTTCATCAGTCGGAGTATGGCTGACGATGAACATGATTATGTTTGAAATCGCGATATCATGGAAGCATGAATCCTATGAGGTGAGTTGTTTAAACATATGTTCTCCGATGAATTTGAATGATTATACCTCATAATGTTTACTTCCCAACATTAATTAATATAAAAAAATGTTCTTTGATGAATTTCAATTATTATACCTCATAATGTTTACTTCCCCACCATTAATTTAATATATTATTGCATGTTGTGAGATGTGATGTCATGGCGATGGCTACGACATCTTTGGTTGCATTTGGCCCATGATCGGTAGTCACATTTTTAAAATTAAATAAAAATGTCTTGACAAAGAGATGTGAAAAATTTCACACACCACATTTAATTGTTTATAGCGGTTCCAGTGATTATAATATAATTAAATTTGTGTAATTGTATGAACTCCAATACGTCTTTCCCGAGAAGTGATTTTGGAAATAAAACAGGATGAAAATCCTACCAAATTATGTTTGAGAAGAACTAGTATAGAAACTCCATTGTGATTTTCAGTTATTCATAGTTTATTCTAAGTTCAAAATTACTCGACACTGGTCATTTTGTAAGTTTATTTTCTAAGTTATTCAGCGATTAGCAAGTTGAAATTATCACCTCATGGGTGTTAAGTCGAGTTTTTTATGCCTCGTGGCAAACTAATGACAAGTGGTGGTTGTCACCTTGTAGGTGAGAAAACAAGTGACTAGTTGAAATAACATGGCTTTCTTTGAAAGTTCTCCTTTCACATCCCTGGGCAGACTTCATGACTTGACAGTGTTACACTCTCCAAATAAGAATTAACTGATTGGTTCACCATTCGTTAATGCAGTTAAGACCTTTCCTATGGAACATTCTAGTATCAGCCTCCTACCAGCCCCAATAGCATAGTTTTGTTAGTATTTGTTCTACAACAACGTAAATTTGTCTAGTATACATAAAAATTCTTGGAACTTAAACATTTAATGAATTTTCTCTAATGGGAAGTGATTCTCTCGCAAACTCAGGACTGTCTTGGGAAATTTACAGAGCCATAAAATTCTTTCGTTAAAAAATGAATAAAAAGTAATACTTCTGCTTTTTCCACTAGAGAATACATGTTGTTTACTAGTTAGAAAGAAAGGTTACGGTCCTGCATTTCTTGGGATCCTTTAACAATATGTGTATATTTACACCCTTCTCCAATCCTCTCGCATTGTCCTTATCTACTTACAATTTTTTTTTCGTCCTGAGTAAAACCACCCATTACTGATATTATAATTTTATAGAATTTATATTAACTGACTATAATTGAACGGCATTATGCATCAACTAGCTATGCACTATTATGTAAGCTTCGAGAAAAATATGTTTAAAGTTTAAGTCAATCTCCACTATTTAATGCAGTGTCAAACTAACAATATTGGTTATTTTCCTTGTTTGACAGTTATGCAACAACAATCTAAAAGCGAGAACATTTGGCGCTTAGGTGAACAACGCAAAATTTAGATTAGAATTTATGAAAATTGGTTTCACAGCCATTTGTTACAAAACATAGAATCTCTGATAGGACTGATGGTGTTTACATTTTTATTTAATAATAAGGCTATACTTAAAGATTTTGGTGCTAAATGTGTGCATACACTTACTTCATGAGCCAGTGCAACAGATGACATCAAAATCTCAATTTTTTTTTAAAATAGCACTTAGCTGGTTGATGCATAATATCGTTCAATTTAATTAATGTTGATTAAAGCCATTAGATTTGGTAATTACTCATCTCTAGTTTTATTTTTAATATAAATAAGTGATATGGGATATTTCATTATGTATTATTGTAATTGTTCTCTACTCCCAGCTACTTACGGTGAGCGTGTATCCAGAGTGCACTAAGTGACATATTGTTAATTTTTCAGTATAAGGTAATTAAATTTGTATTCCCCATCACAGTGGTAACCGCAAAAACATAATGACCTGGGACCTTTTATGTATGTTTTTCATCATATTTTGATAATTCCTAGTACTGTTTGTACATATAATAGTAATATTGTTTCTAGATTTTTCACTAGATGAACAATAGGCCTATGTTTAAAAACAATATTATTATTATTATTATTATTCATAAACTATTTTTAATATTAGGTTACTTGGTTACATTTTATCATTACAATTGCTCTTTGATACACAACTCTCATTTTGAAAACAAACGGGATTTAAGGATTTCGATGTTTTATTATTAATTTCATACATCTCAATGATGGATAAATCATATTTGAAGAGAAAATTTATACGCTCAGACTGGGACTTGAACCCGGGACCTTTGGTTCTCTAGACCAAGTGCTCTACCATCTGAGCTACCTGAGCAAGTACAGATCTAAACGCAAATTTTTCTCTATATACTTTGTAATTCCCGCCCACCAAATGCTATGAAGCCTTTGCTTCTATCTTTTGCAAATGGTGGCTCTTTATTAAGGAGACATATTTGGGAATTTTACATTACATTACAAATGCCAGTATGACTTTTTTCGATGTTTTTATTATTAATTTCATACATTCTCAATGATGGATAAATCATATTTGAAGAGAAATAATGTAATGTAAAATTCCCAAATATGTCTCCTTAATAAGGGAGCCGCCATTTGCAAAAGATAGAAGCAAAGGCTTCATAGCATTTGCTGGGCGGGAATACAAAGTATATAGAGAAAATTTTCATTTAGATCAGTACTTGCTCAGGTAGCTCAGATGGTAGAGCACTTAGTCTAGAGAACCAAAGGTCCCGGGTTCAAGTCCCGGTCTGAGCATGTAATTTTTCTCTTCAAATATGATTTAAGGATTTACTTATTATATTTTCTTCAGTATAAATAATTCCATATGGTGAGATAAGCATATTTGGAAAGACACAAAAAAATATATTGATAAAACATTGGTGGAATCTGTTGCAATGTACGGAAGTGAGGTATGGACAATCAATAAGTACTACAAGAATAGACTAATAGCTCTAGAAATGGATTATTTATGAAGAAGTGCCAGAAAGTCTAAATTAGAATGTGTCACAAATAAGGAAATTAGAAACATAATGAAAGCAGAAGAAAGCATAATTGAAAGAATTGAGGAGAAGGAATTAAAGTGGTTAGGACATGTTTTAAGAATGGAAGATGAGCGATGGCCGAAGCAACTATATGAATGGCATCCGAACAGAAAGAAGAAAAGAGGAAGACCAAGGTTAACATGGAAGGAAAACATGAAGACAGTAATGCAAGTTAGAGGGCTAAGCATCGAAGATGCCCAAGACTGTAGGCTTTGGAGGTTTGGCACGGGAAGGACGGCAGCAGCTGTAAAAACCCGAAGATAGATAGATAAACAATACTTATTATTTTTAACTTTTATAGGAATTAATCACTATGAGGTTTAATTTATGGTGAAATTAAATGTTTCTTACCTAAATTTTCTAAGTAGATCGCGATTTCGAGACCACAAAGGTCTCATCTTCAGCACTTTCTTGGCGACTGATGTTTATGTCGATCGGAAGAAACTCTTCTTCTTCCCTCTGTTGGTGGACCGATGAACCTCTGGATCAGGTCAAAATTTGCGGGAATTTCAAAGTTCATAAGTTTTCCTTTGTTTTCTGAATGTGGATCTTTTCCCAAAACCATGAGTTCCTTTTGTTTGCCTATTTGTGTTAATTAGACTGGCTTTTGATTGAATTAAATGTTTTTCGGACCAAGCATGAGCAGCTACTGCTGACTTTTCCACTTCTCGTTTTTGATGTTGCTAAGATGTTCTTTCACACTTGTTTTCAAATTTCTTTTCGTTTTTCAATATAAATTTTGTCACAATCCCTGCATTTGATCTGATAAATTCCTGATGTTTTCATTTCAATTCTTTCATTTTTATTGGTTTTAATTATCCTATTAAGGCTGTATTCATTCTTTGGTGCTAATCTTGTATTAAAACTTTTTGAAATTTTTTTTTGAAGAAGAGTTTCTTCCAATCGACATAACATCAGTCGCCAAGAAAGTGCTGAAGATGAGACCTTTGTGGTCTCGAAATCGCGATCTAGTTAGAAAATTTATATGAGGAGAGGTAAGAAACATTTAATTTCACCATAAACTACTTATTATATTATAATTTAATATTTGTAGGAATAAACACTATGAGGTTTCTTTTAATTATTATGAGTTAGGAATTAAGACTCACCTCATATTTTTTAATTTTCTTGCAGACCATGTTTCTTCAAATGTGCGTGATATTGTCAATGCTTCCTAACTGTTCAACTTGCGGTTGTCGATCCTGTAGGTTGATTTCCGCTCCCTCTGTTGGCTGACAAGTAAACTTCCAAAAAACATTTCCCCCCCCCCCCCCCCAGGAATAAAGAGAATAAGGATAAAACTATGAATCTTGAAATTCCCAGGGAAAAAAGAAAAAACAACTGATTTGAAAGTTCATCAGTCAGTCAACAGAGGGAGCAGAAATCAACCCACAGGATCGATAACCGCAAATTCAACAGTTAGAATGCATTGACAATATCATGCACGTGTGAAGAAACTATGGTATGCAAGAAAATTTTAAGAAATATGAGGAGAGTCTAAATCCCTAACTCATAATAATTAATATTATATTATAATACTGATTATTTACTATTCTAATGCAACATTTCAATTTCAATTCCAATTAATCAGAATCACCATCATCTTCTGTATGTTCATTAGCTGTTTCAGATTTTGAAAAAAAAGGTGATGAACTGGGGCACATACTTACTCACTGGCACTATCGAACCCGAAGGTTCATGGCCACGCGGACATAACTCTCCATACATCTCTATCCTGAGCTAATGCTTTCCAGTCATTCCCTGTATAATCTACTTCCCTCAAATCATAGTTAATGTTAATCTCCCACCTCATTCTTGATCTACCAACTGGGCGTTTTCCCTCTGGCTTTCCTACAAGAAGCTTCCATGCAAGTCTTTCATTCCCCATACGTGCAACATGTCCTGCCCATCGCAGTCTACGAGACTTAACTGTTCTCATTATATCTGGCTTCCTATAAAGACCATGTAGTTCATTGTTATGTAGTCTTCTCCATTCACCTGTCTGTTCATCTCTCTTTGGTCCGAACATTTTCCTAAGTACTTTATTCTCAAAATACACGCAATCTCCTCTCCTCCCTTAAAGTAAGAGTCCATGTTTCGCACCCATATAATATAACTGGTAGAATAATAGTTTTATATATTTTCAGTTTAACGTTTTTTGAAAGGAGTTGGGACATCAAGAGTCTCTGCAATGCATAATAGCACGCATTTCCAGAATTGAGCCTATGTTTAATTTCTTTGTGCATCTCATTCCTATTTGTGATATGTTCCTAGGTATTTGAATTCAGCCACTTCCTCTCAAAATTTCCCTCATTTGTCATTAGCCGTCCATTTCCATTACATAATGAATTTCTACATGTGACCACATATTGCAATAAATTAATTATATCATTCTTTTTATCTGTAGATATGTTGCGTCCTTCAGGATACAATGATTCAAAACATATGCACTGAAACTAGGGGAGGATCCATGAAATTCTTCTTTATATTAAACTGAAAGTACGGAACTTCTTCTTGAAAAGAATACTTGTATTTTATAATTCCTGGATTCAATTTTTCAATTTTATTTTTCTCGAATCTTTAACAACTCTACCTTCCATTCTTCTTCATCCATCTTTCTGTTTATGATTTTAGTTTCTATATTCAATAGTTGATAAACTAGGAGAGCACAAATACCAATGGAAAGAACATTTAGACATAATGGACAATTCAAAGTTAAAAAATGGGAAACACATTATGAGGTTCTTAATTAATAAATTAATAGATTATTGAATGTTCCACTAAATGAAGAAGATTTTAAGAAAGAATACAATCACATTTTGGACATAGCTAATTTAAATGGTTTTGGAAAGGAAATAATTATAACTAAATTAAAGAAATTCAGACAACAAAAAAGATTAAAAGAGTACACTACCCTGCAATCTGATTCAAAGAAAGGAAAACAATTTAAGAAAAATCACTTATCATCCTGGAATACATAACAAATTTCAAAAAAAATTTCAAGAAATTCAATATTACATTGGCACCGATAAATAAAATTTAGCCTTGGTAACTTATTAATAACCAATAAGAAAATGAACACCCCAGATAGTAAAAAATCTGGAATTTATCAAATTGATTGTGGAGATTGCAATAAAGTATACATAGGAAAAACAAAAAGAAATTTGGACACTCGCACAAAGGAACACTTTAGAAATATTAAAAATGGTGAAATTGAAAAATCAGCTATTGCAGCACATAGTTTGTTGGAAGGTCATAAAATTGAAAAAGAAGCTAAACTTCTAAAACATTTGGAAAAACCTTTGGATTTGACAGTTTGGGAGAAAATATTTATTCAAAAAGAACAAATTTAAATCCATGAATTTCGACATTCCGGATGAACGTGACCTCATCTCGAAGTTCATCAAATCAATACCAGATGGCAACGATATCTCGAAGTTCATCAAATCAACACCAGATGGCAACGTTATAGAGGGAGATTCCAACGAATATCCGGTAGTCATAATGGCAGTTGAAAATGAATGACAAGATCATTTGAAAACTATATTACCGTGTTTAATAAAACATGATATATGAGGTAAGATGTTAAAAATGACTGATTAATTTATTAATAATGGACAATACAAGATTACCCAAAAAGATCAACACCTACAAACCACATGGAAAAAGATCTTTGGGACGGCCACGGAAACGATGGACTTGAGACAGGAACAGGTCGCATTGACCTAATCCTGGAAAGGAAGAAGAAGATATTCTTTGTGTTCACAAAATCATTTGGAGTCATTTCACTTCGAATTGGTGTTTTTTTGGTGATATGAACTGACCAATTTAAAAAAATGTATCAAAACAGAAAATATATTCTTGCTTTCGAATTTTGTTTCGACGTGACTGAAGTCTCTATCATTGGATAAATAGCAATGGCCACTCACACAAAAATGATGAATAATGACATCCAGTGGGCAGTCATCTTGAGCTAGCAGATACATCCATTTTAAAATCATTAGGAAGTTACATTATGAGGTTTAATTTAACATTTGAGTTTGTATTTTTTAACATTCTTACCACATATATTTATTTTGTTGGACGATCGTTTCAAAGCTATTGCTCCATCTTCACAAACAAGCTGAAGATGGAGCAATAGCTTTGAAATGATCGTCCAACAAAATAAACATGAGGTAAGAATGTTAAAGAATACAAACTCAAAAAAAAATACATCCATATCAACACAATTTTGATGTTTTTGTTTTGGCCTCCACATGCTTCAGACCAAGTTATCATTTGTGACGAATTCACATGTTCCTTCACGTACTTTAGGATACAGCTCTCTATTTCCTGGGGTCCTCTGAAGGCGATTCCCTCATGCACCCCTAAGTTGAAAACAGAAATTTGACGCTTATAATAAGCTTAGTTGATAATTTTGGGAGAGGAAATGTTTTTTTCGGATTGAATGAAATCACATGACTCTTCCCTTCTCTTGCATCTTTAGAGTCATTTTCACGTGCTGTTTTTTGCACTTTCTACTTGCCTGTGGTGAAGTTCCCGCTCTGTGTTAAGTCTCCTCAATTCTTCTTCATTCTTCTCTGCAACTATCTGTACTTTTAGTTGATCGCATGTTTTGCATGTATCCTTCTTAGGAGATTTAAATTTCAAATTGAAATCGCAATGGAAAATATGTTAGCATGTAGTCTCACTAACATTTCCCCCCCCCCCCCAAATCTGGAACATAGTCATTTTCTTGTCTTATCATTTCCTTGTAAAGGCAATACATTTTTCTGAGATTCTGGTCGCATGGTAGATAATTCAAATTAGGGAATCTGTTCCATTCATAGTGACTTGAGTAACATGGTATAGATTTAATATGAATATGAATGCGAGCAAGTGTTTCATCTGTAATAGCATTTCTGGGGATATGTTTCCCCCCGTTTGTCTTCCAAAGTGCCTGAATTGGATTTCATCAAGGCACGATGAATTCTTAGGCTGTAAACTTGTAGTGTGTTCATAAATATAGTTTTATATACATGAATATCCTCAGAATCCACATGCAAGTAATATTCTCTTGACTGGCCTTTCTGAATGTCTTTCTCTTTTCTTTTAAGTTTAATTGCAACTACTTTAACAGATTTTGCTAGGATGGCTGTTTGTATTTTCCAGGAATAATTGTTATAGAATGTATCAAAATTATTTTTCCGCTGATTAAAAGTAATTTTGCTCCACATTTCCAGTGACAGTTGTGGTCAAAGACCTCGCAAATAATTTTTTTAGTATTTTTAATCTGCGGGTATTCATATATGCTTTTCCTGAATTTTGCTTCTTTTTTTTAAAGTTCTTTTTCCATATTTCAGGTTTTGTTTGCCTACGTCTTTTTATGACTGGTGAATTACTATTGTGACTATCAGATGATGAATCTGAAAATAAATTTTTAAAAATAGTATTATGTGGAAATATTATTACAATATAAATATAATCTTCTGCTTCACTTCCTGGATTAGTTGCCTGTTCCGTCTTCACTAATAGACCTAAAACCATCTCTTCCGAGAACATCCGACATATCTTCTTCATCTCGGAAAATAATGTAACATTTTATTTGGTAATCTACTTTCTTCCATTCTTTCTACATGTTCTTTCCACTGAATCTTGTTAAATATATTTTCTTTTATGGAGTAGATCTGCAGTTCTTCACAGATATTCTCATTCTTATCTGGTCTATTCTAGTGCATCCTTTTTACTCTTCTTAAAAATTTCATCTCGGCTGCTTGGATTTTACTTTCTTGTTTGGTAGTGATAATCCAAGATTCACTCCCATACAAAAAGACAGGGACTTCCATTTTTTAATAAAATTTTAATTTTGTTTGTTTATGGGCTTTATTATTCAATGTTCTATTTATTGTGCCACAAATAGCTTGAAACTGACGAGTTTTATGTTCAATATCTTAATCATATCCATAGCTGATATCACATCCTAAATATTTAAAGTGGGATACTTGTTCAATAATTTTGTCTCTAATTATTATTTTTGCACAGAGAGTACTTACCGAAATTTAAAATTATAATCGCTACATATTGCATTTAGTTGTAAGCAGCCAATTGTAACAGATCTTCATCATGGTGTAGTAAGACTAAATCATATAAATAATTAACGTATTTATCGCTACAACTTATTTTAAATAACAATGTACTAGCCCCATGTACTTCCTACTTCGTGCAAATATGTACTATTTCTCGGTAGGAATATAACATCATTAAATATGACCATAGTGAACTATGTGGAAAGCGAGTTAAAGTTTTTTTAGTCACCGATACATACGAAGAGGAGAATGCATAACTGATATTGCTCCTAACAGAGGACAGCATTGTATGAGGTAAGGAAAATAATCTATGTGACATAATTCACTATGCTCGACCACAATTTTATGAATTCGTATAACCTATAATCAAAATTTATTTATTAATAATCTATTATATTTGTTTAGAAATAATGTTTTACTTACCCTCCTCAACATCAGGAAAGTAATCTTCGTCAGTGATGATGAAAATTCCGACGGTGGTTATATCTTTATCACTAACCATTTTTTTACACAGTGCTACATACACATTAAGGAACTTTCCTGCGTACTTGGTTCACTTTCCTTGAGCACAGATATCTCCACTAGTACTCTGGCAGAATGAAATTTACTGCTAACGGTTCCATGAGTCAATAATTTGTTTATTCAATGCAATGGTTAGCAGTATATTAAAATATTTTACATATGGCGCAAAGATCAGCAATTTTTAAAAAATGGTGCTTAGTTCATTTAAATCCTAAGAATTAAATTAATGTTTTTATTACCTCACCTCATATCCTTTTTTTCTAGACTGCAGTGTGGAGCTATATCTCCATCCTCAGTAGCTTCTCATCAACCGGTGTTATGTCGTTTCTTCCTTCTCAGAGGGAAGAAGAAAACTGCCAAGAAACGACATAACACCGGTTGATGAGAGGCTACTGAGGATGGAGATATAGCTCCAAAACTGCAGTTTAGAAGAAAAAGGATATGAGGTGAGGTAATAAAAACATTAATTTAATTCTTAAATTAAACCTCATAGTGTTTTTTTCCCTGTGAAAATTAAATAAATTTAAATCGTATAAATCTGGGGACTATTTTCTAGTCACAAATGTATCCTTGGTGATGTAAAAGTAAGTTTGAGTATATACAACTATTCCAACTTTGAACATAATGGGTAATAAATGTTACTAGCATAATTGTATAATTTAATTAATTAAATTTTTTTACTGACCTTCTCTTCAAAGGATCCCTGAGAATCAAGTGTGTGAAGATTCTGTTCCAGCAGTGCTAAACCTGAGGCATATAATGATACTTCATCTAGCTGCAACACTGACACTCCAACCCAAAACAATGCCCGATGTATTGGTGATTCCTACAAGATAAACAAAAGAATTAAATGAATCGTGATTTCTTCTTACCTCATACTTCTATGTTTTTAAACACAGCACTGCAGTATCAGCGACCCATTGTTACCATCCTCAGCTGTTTTCATTCCCAAATTTGATATATAAAGATAAACAAAACTTATGTTATCACTAACTTGCCAACTGCACTGGATAAAATCTAATACAACTAACTCACTGACACTATTAAACCTGTGTAGTCATATGAAATAATGTTTTATAATCATTCTTATATTATTCACCACCCTCAAATCATGGTTAATGTTATTCTGCCATCTCATTCTGGCTTACCTCCAAGATGAGGAGAATGAAAGTGCAGGATGG
>JASPKZ010004487.1:0-19508 GCA_030220185.1 Diploptera punctata
AGGTATAAACCAATAGAATAAATGTATCCCTTCTCTTAGCCATTGAACGATGAAGGAATACTGACATTGTAAATAGATAAAACGAGACGCTACAAACACAAGCCTCCCAGATAGAGAGGGAGAACACGATTAACGTATGTTTAAATCTGCGGGAAAATAACAACCGCTACTAGTTCAAATCGAAAATTTGAACTCCTATTCGAGGAGGACGAATTAGGGCAATTCCAATAGCTCTACAAATTACGTAAGTTCTCTAAGAATAAAACTACTTGAACAAAACCTCGTTAAATCTATATTTAAGGATATAGAGACGTAGTTTTAACTTACAGTATTAATAAAATAAATTCTTCAGTATGCCCGTAGATAAGCCAGATCGCTATAACAAATCTTATCATCACAAGTTTTCCACATTTTATTAAAATATCTGTATAGTGACTATTATACTAAATAAATCGAGTGATTTATAAAGTGCAAATATCAATAAAAATATCGCTCCCGTACAAAGTTCCTTCGTTATTTCCCTCTGATAAGTTGATCCTCAATCGCTCGCCGAACAACAACCTGACTAGACCGCGAGCCAAAAATTCCCACATTACGGGAATCCCTTTGATAAAATCCATCACCATTTACGTACCCTAAATAATACCATAATCAATAAATATATTTATATCTTGTTTATGGCTAAAGCAATACGCATAAAACGGAAGTCGAGGGAACGAGTCCGGGCGGAGTCAGGATTATTAAATCTGACCCAAAACTTTCTGGCGGCAAAAATGAACACTGGCTCGGTCAGCCTCTAACGGAATATGAGTATCAGGTGCTTGTTTCAGGGGGATAAAGCGGCTCGTAACGCAGGGGCTGCCAACCCGGGTGACAATCATGTGTCGAATGTCTAGCTAGAATGGGTGGGCGGCCTCATAACCTCCTACTATCCCCCACGCCCCCTAGTGGGTCACCCGCTTTATCATTTTATATTTGTTTAGTGATCACTTTAAGAACAGAGTGTTAGGATGTTTAAGAACATCCTGTGAAATGCAGTGGATGGAGAGGAAGATTTTGTAAGAGGTTTTAAACAAGGAGAACAATGTACAGAGGAGGATGAGAAGTCGAAAAGCATTTAGATTATGGTGGAAGAATTAATGGCTGAAAAAAAAAGACACAGGTCGACAAAATGGACATGGCTAGCAAGAAATCAACTGTTAGAAATTGAATTCCACTAACTCTTCTCCGGCAATCCTTGTGACAATGAACCATAATTGTCTATATTTAATGAAGTCGGTATATGATTTTGTACCGTCAATCCTGCCTCTATTACGACAATTCATAATTTTCTTCCGATCAGGAAGACTAGCTGAATTATTGGCTAGACACGCTACCGCGCGAGACATAGCGGTGGACGTTATTTTAGTATACTATTATTATTATTATAATATTAGTATTTAGATTATTATTATACTTAGTATTATTATTATTATTATTATAAATTTGTAGTGAGATCACATATTTAGAAATTAAAATAAATAAAAAATGGGAGTTATGAGAGGAAATAAAAATAGAAAAATAAAAGAAAATTGCACTGGCTTGCTACAATGGATATTGTGGCACAAAAATATAAGTAAATAAAAAAAATGAATATATAGCATACAAATTGTTAAAAAGACCAGTACTGCTCTAAGCAGAACTTTGGCCATTAACAACAAAAAAAAAAAAGTACATTTTGGGCAACGGAATAGATTGATACGAAGGGCCGCAAGAATTTCAGAAAATAAAAATTAGGAACTCAGTTATAAGGAGAAAATGAGATTGAAGACACTATTTGATTAGATTAAACTCGGCAATAGATGGTCGGGACATGTCCAGCGAATGAAGAGGATCGACTACAAAAAATCTGTTTTGGACGGAAAACTGAGGTAAGAGAAGCAGAGGAAAAACCAAAAACCTCCTGGAGTAAGGAAATGACTTTATTTGAAGGAGAAACATCTACAACAGAAGATGATGGACCGACAAATTGGCTATTAGGATCGGACGATTCAAAAGACTTAATCAACCGTGATCTATTATTATTATTATTATTATTATAATAATTGTATGGCAACCAAATAGCCCGGATAAAGTAGAAAACATTTTAAAATTTACTAAATTTGCATATTCACACATTGTCTTTGTTCTTTTTGTGCATAGCTCATTATTATTATTATTAAACCCGCCAAAACCTGTCCCAAGCCAGGTTAGAAAAGGGATGAGGGGAGGAGTAACAACCTCGTTAAAAAACTAGGGTTCAGTACGCCCGGCTGATAGTACCCTGTGAGGGCCCCTTATCTAGGGTACAGATACTGCTGTCTTGCAGTTCGTCATTGGTTTGACAAAGGCTAGAGGAAGAAAACCTTGACCAAAAAATTACCTGGTCCTCAAGGTTGGGGGTTGATGCATAAGGCCAGCTCGCTGTTCGTCACAAAAAAAACATAACAATGCTAAAAAGCCTAAATATTTAAAGTCGGACGGAAATAAACCAAGACGACAAAAGCAAAGGAAAATGACATTTCTTGTTGTAACATGGAATATTCGAGGTGTTCAAAACAAAATGGCTGACATCGTAGAGGAAATGAAAATGCTTAACCAAGACATAATTGTGCTAACAGAAACAAAAAAGAAAGGAAATGGTTCAGAAGTTAAAGGTCCATGTATGCATCTTTTCAGCGGAGTAGAGAAACAAAAACTAGCGCAAAGAGGAATCTCAATAATAATTAAGAATAAATTCAAGAAATTTATAACTAGTTGGAGGCCATAAATGAAAATATGATTAAAATGAATATAAATATTTATTTTTGGAAAAAAGTTACAATTCTAGGAGTGTATGGCATAAGCCAAGATGAATCGCCTACGAAGAAAGATGAGTTCTATGGAAACTTGAATAACGTAACAAACGAAATTGGGAACTGAAGAAAAATTATTGTGATGGGAGATTTTAATGGCAGAACTGGCACCAGGATTGGAAGTGAAGTGGCCGGTCCTTTTGGAGAGGAGAGAATTAATGATAACGGCGAAAGACTTACAGAGATATGTGAGCAGTACTCGTTAAAAGTTACAAACGGATTTTATCAACACAAAGACATTCATAAATACACAAGATATCAAGATACTTTACAGCAGAGATCAATAATCGATTATATAATTGTTGGACAAAATACTGATTTGAAAATACAAGATGTTATATGTATAGAGGCCCAACCTGTGGCAGTGATCATTATTTGGTAAATGCAAAAATATTGTTCCATATTTTAATAAGAATGACGATAAGAAAGTGAAATTGGAGACATCAGAAATTACGCACACACCTCTATATAATACTCAGTTGTTAGAGGACGATAGTATTTTATACCTTTACCGCAAGAGGCTGGATGAAACGTTAATTGAAAATACATTTAATACTCCTGAAAAACAATATCAGTATATTGTCGAAAATGTACATATGGCTGCTAGGGAGGCTTTGGGAGAAAAGGAAATGGAGAATAAGAAAACATATTTTTGGAACAAGGAGATTAAGAATGATGTAGATGATAAAGTAAATATCTTAAATGGTTAAGTACTCAAAATTTGACGGAAATAATGGAGTATAAAAACGCACAAGCAAAGGTAAGAAAGAAAGTGACAGAAGAATAGAATAAATATTGGGAAAGAACCTGTCAAAGAATTCAGACTTATATTGGAGGGAAAAGGTGTTCAGAGGCATGGAGAATTTTGAAAAATTTAAGAAAGCCAAACAAAATAAAATCAATATTCAGGGAATTTCTTTAAATGAATGGAAATTATATTTTAGCAAGCTGTTGACTGAAGATAGTTTGCAATTTTTAAGTGCAGAGCAAACTGATGATCAAAACAGAACGTGTATACATTTAGATATTGAGACAGTAGAGATAGTAATTGGAAGTTTAAAAAATGGAACGGCTTGTGGGGAAGAAGGAGTACAGCCAGAAGTAATTAAATATGGTACAAGGAAATTATTTGAATTGTTAAGGAGCCTTTTTGAGAGTTGCCTAAACGGAGAAGATGTACCAGTAAAATGGAAAATTGGGTTGGTATCAGTCATTCATAAGAAAGGAAGAAAGGATGAGTGCAATAATTATAGAGGAATCACCGTAATGAATGTTTTTAGCCGTATATATGGAAAAATAATCAAATACTATTTGGAAGAAAATTATAAACATAAGGAGAATGAAGTACAAGCAGGCTTTAGGTCTGAGAGATCTACAATTGATCACATATTTGTGGTAAAACAATTAATTGAAAAGACGAATAATAACAACAAATAAGTTCGTTTCACATTTGTGGATTTAGAAAAGACATATGACACTGTACCTTTACAATAGTTGTGGGAAGCATTAGAAGATATGGCCATAAACGATACAATTATTAATGCAATAAAAAGACTGTATAAAAATGCAGTATCTAAAATTAAAATTGGAAAATATATATCAAAAGAAATTAAAGTAACAAAAGTTTCTCGTCAAGGTTGTAGCATATCACCAACATTATTTAAGATATTTATACATAAAGCACTGTCAAACTGGAGCAAAAAATGTTCAGGAATGGGAGTACCAATTGGAGATGGATCAACAGTTACAATACATACACTGTTATTTGCGGATGACCAGATAATAATTGCTCAAGAATATGAAAACATGGAGTTTATGGTCAGAAAATTATTGGACGAATACGATAACTGGGGATTGAAAATAAGTTTAGAAAAAAAAAACATTTTATATGGGATGTGGAACCGAAACCGAAGATTTGATATTAGAAGATGAAAAGGGGTATATTAGAGGATGTGAAGAATTTGAGTATATGGGAGTAAAATTAGATAAAGAGGATAAACAATTAAGTGATATTAAGAACAGAATAAATAAAGGTGGAGCAATAACATCAATGATGTATGGAGTCTTATGGAACAGACATATAACCAGGAAAAATAAGTTACAAATATATAACTCAATAGTGAAAAGTACTGTCACATATGGAGCTGAAGTTTGGAAATTCACGAAAACTTAAAACAAAAACTTATGTCGATGGAAATGGATTTCAAGATGTTCAAAATTAGACAAAATAAGAAATACTGTCATAAGAGAAAAAATGAATATTGGTTATTCAACAGTAGATTATATATGGTACAAGCAATTAAATTGGTATGGCCACGTACGACGAATGCAAGAAGAAAGATTACCCAGGAAAACATTGGAATGGTGTCCGCCTGGAAGGAGGAGAGGAAGACCTAGAAAATCGTGGATGCAGGAAATAAGAACTGGAATAAGAGCAAGAGGACTGGAGGACATGGATTGGATGGAGAGAGATGAGTGGAGAAGAAATATAAAACGTTAGGCACAGGAAGATGTGTAAACATAAAGTTCTTTATATAAATGAATAATAATAATAATAATAATAATAATATTATTATTATTATTATTAAACTCGATAGCGCGATCTGGCCTACAAGGCCCTTTGCATGTTAACTTGGCTGCTGGCCTCAAATAATCTTGTCATTTAATAATTGTATGATCATCCAGCCAGTATAGGAGTGATATGTGGTCAGCATGTCGAATCTCCCAGCCACTATAGCTCGTTTTTTTTTCAACGTGGAACTCCTACTTATAGCAGTTACCCGAATTCTTAACGATGCTGGGTAGTTACCGGTTCCCACACTGGCCGAAAAAGCCATAAGAAAATGTATTTCACATGCGGACTCGAACCAGCGCAAGTCCCGGTAGTTCTATGTCAAGGCAATGTCGTAAACCACTCGGGTACGGTATGGCATATTTTATTATTATTATTATTATTATTATTATTATTATTATTATTATTATTATTATTATTATTATTATTATTATTATTATTATCTTACACGAGTATTATCATTATCGGAGTCTGGAGAAACAATAAAATCTTGTAGTGATATCACATATTTAGGAATTAAAATAAATATAAATGGGAGTTATGAAGAGGAAATAGAAATAATAAAGGAAAATTTGCAATTGCTTGCCTCAATGGAATATTGTGGGATGAAAATATAAGTAATAAATAAAATTAATATACATCATACAATTGTTAAAAGCATCATTACTTATGGAGCAGAACTTTGGTCATTAACAACAAAAAACAAATAAGTACCTTTTGGCAACGGAAATGGATTTTATACGAAGGGCAGCAAGAATTTCAAGAAGAGAAAAAATTAGGAACTCAGTTATAAGGGAGAAAATGAAGATTGAAGACAAAATTGGCTATTAGGAATCAGACGATGTCAAATACATTAATCAACCGATGATATCATCTGTCATCATCATCATCATGAACAAATTCGTTTTAGGCCATGTGGCCTGTACGGTAAACCTAGCGAAGATGGTCTTGATCTTTCCACCGATGTTTTGGTCTTCCTTGGTCCCTATGTCCAGTTGGGGTATATTGGAATGGCCAATTTTGGAAGTCTATTTCTTGCCATTCTTCTCAGATGATTTTCCATTCTTGTTGTATTTTTGGATATCTTCATTTAAACTTGCTACTCCAAGTTTTTCCTCTGATAGTAGTGTTCCTATTGGTGATCCAGTCTAGTAACTCCTAACAATGATCGTAAGAAGCGCATTTGGCTTACTTGAAGTTTATGAGAGTTTCTTTTATTTTAAAATCCAAATTTCACTTCCGTATTTTAGAGCAGCTTTTGATGTGACGTTATGTAATCTTAGTTTTGTCTCTGTCCTCATCTGTTTACCAAAATGTCTTCGTATTACCCCATTCATTTTATTATATTTTTGTAATTTTGAATCAATGTCACTCTTATACTCTGCAAAATACACTTCCTAAGTAAGAGAAATCTGACACTTGTTTCTATATTATTTTGCCATCAATCTCAATTTTCACCCGTTGTAGGTTTTTTTTCCACACATTGCCATTGTTTTGGATTTTGATGTGAAAAATTTTCATATTATATTTGCTGGCGAATTTTGAATAATTGATATGCTGCTATTTGTAACCGATGATATATCTGTCATTATTATCATCATTATCATCAATATATTCATTATAATTATCATCATTATTGTCATCGTCATTATTACTATTATTATTATTTATTATTGTTATTATAATCATTATCATCATCATTAAAATATATATGTAGTCAATATGCCCATTTCACCAATTAAGTTTTAAAAACATTAATTGGTGAAATGGGCATATTGACTACATATATATTTTAATATTATATCACCAAGAAGATCACTTGTGTATTAAAATCATCATCATTATTATCATTATTATTATTATTATTATATTATTATTATTATTATTATTATTATTATTATTATATTGGCCTTCCTAAACAGTGCAGTGCTAGTCATACACATGTGTTATTAGTAGTGTGCGACGCAGGTTTACTAAAATATGTTTGGGGCTGAACAGAGCGGTATAACTAAGCTCATCTCATAATTCAAGCTTAAAACCACCCCCAATTTGCATCTAACCCACATTCATTTATCTCGCATTTTTTACCCTTAATGTCAAAAGGTCGTAGCTACAGTTCTTTAAACATCATAAAACAACCCTCTGCCCAGGGGTAGATGAATGTATAGGCAGAGGAAATTAGGCATTGATAAAGAACCAATAGCGGGAGAATGATGTATCCAACAGAAATCAATTAGTACGCTATTGTTAAAACTAATTGTTTGCTAGCTAAATTATTCATTGTTGGGTCAGTTTCGCGTCTGTTTACGAATAATTGGTAGGCGAGGGGATTATGCTATTACAAGATTATTTTTTTTACTAGCCGTCCTGTTATTTTTGTTGAATGTATGATCACACAAAACAGAGATTTTTTTTTTATTTGAAGGGATGTTTTTCTGGGTTGGGTTATTACAGCGAAGAGTAACTTTTTTTCGTAATTTGATATACGTTCTGCGTTTGCATGATTTATTTATTTTTGTTCGTACAGATTTAAATGTTACAATTCCTAGCACAATTGGTAAGTACGCTCTTATGTAATCCAGAGGTTCGTATTCGATGGGCACCTGTTCAAAAACCCTTTCCCGATCACCTAAGTTTTTTTTTTTCCTTGATTTATCTTTGTCAGTCGTTTAAAATGAAATCCTGGGTTTGAATTTGTAAAAGTGCCCATTTAAATCATATTCGCAATTTCATAACACAAATTTATTTATATACAGATTTTTAATTATTAACTAAAATATGGATGTATGGAGAGCTTATATCCGCGCGACCATGAATCTACGAGTTCAATAGTGCAATGTGAGTGAGTTGGTTTTTAACATTATCATCTATTATATTATTATTATTATTATTATTATTAATTATTAATTATTATTATTGTCCACCGCTGTGGTCTCGAGGTAGCGTGTTACCTTGTCACACAGCGGGCCCAGGTTCGATCCCCGGTCGGGGCAGTTTTTCTGGGTGAGGTTTTATCGGGGTTTTTCCCTCGCCTGTAAGACAAATGTCGGGAAACCTTTAAGGCCCAAACGGTCCCCGAAATCATATGGCCATCATCATCGTCATTATCATTATCATCATCATCATCCTTCTCACCGGTGTGAAAGCAACGGGACGCTACCGCACGTACAATTCCCTAGTAAAGCTGCAAGCATAGCGTGGGAAATGCTGTGATTGCAGTAAGGACCTGCCTTCGGGCACAATTACTATGGATGGATGGATTTATTTAGACAGGCGAATGAACAAGAACTTACAGCGTTGAGCTACATGTTCTTTATAGGCAACTAGATATAATACGAACTGTTAAGTCCCTCAGACTACGAAGGTCAGGACATGTGGTATAAATGGGGAATGTAAGAGTGCCCCTCCCTGTGGATTAATCACCTTGGAGTAGAAATAACAGAAAGAGCTCAAGCAGAAGTAGCAATATTAGTAAGCACAAGATTAAGGAAAACAATAACTGCATACGAATGGGATAAATCAGAGAATAATGAAAATAAGATGCAAAATACAAAAAGGAAATCTTACTGTAATAGGAATCAACGCACCAGAGGAAGGCAGAAAACAAGAAACAACATAATTTTAACCAACAAAACTACAAAAGATAATAGATCAAAAAACAAAAACCATTACTTAATAATAGCAGAGAGGCAAATGCACGTATAGGGAAAACACCAATTACAAATGTTAACGGGAAAGAATGGAGAAGAAACGCTATAATAATAATAATAATAATAATAATATAATAATAATAATAATAATAATAATAATAATAAATATAATAATAAATAATAAGAATAATAATAATATAATAATAATAAATAATAATAATAATAATAATAATAATAATAATAAATAATAATAATTACTTTATTTATTCTGGCAGAGTTAAGGCCATAAGGCCCTCTCTTCCACTCAACAGCACAATACAAATAAATATTCGACAAATATAGATATACACTATACTAATTATAAAAACAGTTAAAGATACAATAAATGTAGCAATGTAAATGTCATGTACAAACAACAACGCTAATTTATAATGGGAAACACGTTTATTTAAATTTCGCATGCTTTAACCAATTAAGAATAACGAATAATTACTTCCAGACATAAGAGGAAATACATAAATATAACGAGAAGTGGAAGGAGGATCATGCTTCTAATAATAGATTAGCATTATGGTTAAATCAAAAAATGAAAAATCTAGTCACAGACACAAGAGTCTCAGAGGAAGCGATAATCCATAGTGACTCATTACCTATTGATTAGTAACATAAATGGTATATAAATGGAATAAAGAATTAAAAGAAGGAAAGAAAACAAACAAGAATTTTATAAAATTAATTTGTTAGAAGAAGAGTCGATACAAAGATTTATACAAAAGAAGGCTAGAAGATTATACAAATGTGGAAGAGCCAAAAAGGGAATTGAATAAGAATGAACTAGTATAAAAAGAACTTATAAATAAAACAGCAAAAGAAGTATTAGGAATAAAGAAAGTAGGAGGAAGAAACAAAGGACTAAAAAAATGGGATTCCGAAAATCCAGAAATTGGTAAGAGATAAAATGGAGGCCTATTTAAAATACTTAACAAGAATGACCAAAACAGAATAGAATATAATAGAACAAGAGAATTTAGTAAAAAAATATACCAGAAAATTAAATAGAGAACATTGGGAAAGATACATAGCAAGAAATGGAACACAATTTACACGGAAGTTAAGACCAAGTATATACATTTATAAGAAGCCTTAATTCTGAAGTAAAAGACAAAACAAATCTGCTAACTATACAAGAATATAGAATTAGAAAATTATTATAAAAAACTGTGGACGGACAAACAAAATAAAAGAAAATAACATTCATAGAAACAACGAACACATTGCAGAAGTAGATGAACTAGAGACGCAAGAAATTATAGAAGTATTAAAGAAATGTAAAAATATTAAAGCATGCGGAATAGACAATATAAACATAGAACTTATAAAAAATGCCCCAAATAATTTTCAAAAAAAATTATTAAAATTCTACAACAAATGCTGGAAACAAAATACAATACCAGAAGAACGGAAAATTGGAAAAATAATCTCAATATTTAAAAAAGGCGATAAAATAAAGCCAGAAAAACTATAGAGGCATTACGCTTACTATGTGCAGCATACAAAATATATGCAAAAATGATCACCAAAGATTAACAACTATAGTAGACAGCAATAATATCAGAAAGAGCAGACAGGATTTAGGAAGGAAAAAGCTGCCACAGACAACGTATTCACTTTAAAACAAATAATAGAGAAGCCGAAGAGAATTCAACTTAGAGACGTACATCCTCTTTATAGATTATAAGAAGGCCTTTGATAAAGTGTCAAGACCAAAATTATGGAACATATTAAGTGAAAAATGAATTCCACTACACTTGATAGTAGTGATAAAGAAAATGTATGAGAAAACAAAAATAAGAATAAATCAAAGGGAACCAATACATATAACAGGAGGAGTTAGACAAGGTTGTCCACTATCAACCACTCTTTTTAACATTTATTTAGACGACATGATAAGATAATTGAAGCAAATGACGACTGAGGGAATTAACTTAGGAAATATAGTAATAAAAACAGTAGCCTTTGCATATGACCAGATTTTAATAGTAAAATCAGAGGGCGAACTACAAAGAATGCTCTATATAAACTAAAATGAAATATAAAAAAATACACATGGAATATCCTCAGAAAATAAAAAAACAATGGCCTTCAAGGGCGCTCATCCAGTTCGGACAAAGATAATATTAGAAAATAAACCAATAGAACAAGTAGTAGAATATAACTTCCTAGGTGCGAAATATCATACACAGCGGAAACAGATATAAATAACAAACTAAATAAGTTTAATTATATAACAGAAACACTAAAAAGAACTTTGGAAAATAAAGCCTGGAAAGAATCTATAATGAAATTATACAAGACAATGGCAGTGCCTATTATTACTTATGAATCCGAAACATGGACAGTGACAACACAACAATCTGCCAGAATACAAGGTGCTGAAATGAGATTCCTCAGACCAATAGCAGGATATCAAAGAACAGACAAAAAACACAACACAGAAATAAGACAACAACTTAAAGTAGAGGATTTAAACACAACAATAGAGAAATACAGAACAAACTGGAAAGAATACTTGGCAAGGATGACTGAGAATAGAATGCCAAAAGCAGCATACAACTATTCACCACGAGGAAGAAGTTTGGGAAGACCAAGGAAAAGATGGAAAGAGCAGCAATTTGGAGCCGGAACAGCTAGTAAATAAGCCTAAACCGTGAAGAAGAAGAAGAAGAAGAAGAAGAAGAGAAGAAGTAAGAGTGCCATGGGAGTGTCTTGTAGGGAAACCAGAGGGAAAACGTTCCAGTTATTAGACCAAGATTGAGGTGGGAGAATAATATTAACCATGATTTGAGGGAAATAGATTATACAGAGAATGATTGGATATCATTAACTCAGAATATGGCTGTATGGGAGAGCTTATGTCCACGCGATCATGAATCTACGAAGATTCAATAGTGCCAGGGATGTTAGTTAGTTTATTATTATTATTATTATTATTATTATTATTAGTATTATTATTATTATTATTATTATTATTTATTACCCTTTAATAAAACTTCTCTTTTCAGATTAATATTTCTCTGATGACAGTAGTAGAAGTTCTGGCTTCTATACAATGGTTCTGAATCACTAGTGTGGACTACTCACAAGTATATGTTCTTTTGTTTGTTTTTGACATCTCTCTTCTTTTTTAAAGGGGAATAAAGTTAATTCACCCGTCCATACTTCTCTTGTGGACAGACTTTTCATCTCACACGCCTTATAAGCAACCCTTACAACTCCTTGGAAGCAATTTTACCTGACTTAGTATATGGGGGAGTCCCTCCAGTGCTGTATTCATTAGATTGTTACGTTATTAATATGTTGGCAACAAGACTCCCTTTCATCCTTCGCTTGAAAAAATATTACCTCAGGGTATTGTGTTTCTTTTTTGTATAATAGAATTCTCCGCGGCATATAAAACATTCTGGGATATTAGGTTATTGAATTTCAACCCATGCTAATGTAATATTAATCTGAAAAAAAAAATAACCTTTGTTACAGCATATGTTGTTGTAAAATGACTTTGAAAAAATTGATAAGACAATAGCAATATTTATCTAATATATCATATATATATATATAAATATTGCTATTGTCTTATAAATTTTTCAAAGTCATTTACAACAACATATATAGATCATCACCATCCATGGTATCTTTACCTTGTCGTGGTGGAGTGGCTTGGCGTGCTTAAATGATCCTGAGAGCTATGCCGGCGGTAGCATTGCTGCCGATAGGTTACCCATGCCGGACTGGTCGAAGGTGATAAGCCAGACGAAAAAAGTACCTTGTCGAAAGAGTGACGATCTTTCAACACGTAAAATACAACCGTCAAGAAATGCGGACATGGGTCAACCTGCTATGGAGGAACTTATGTCCGTGCGGCCATGAACTACGAGTTCGATAGTGCCAGTGAGTAAGTAAGTCCCGATTGAGGGTCTTTCCACTTTTCAGCGGTTGCCCTTTAACCAGCCGCAGCTGGCTCTTCACATCCACATGTGTCAATCACAGAGGTAAGATGATTCAACATCCAGTGTAGGGGTGACATGTGGTTAGCATGTCGAGTCCCCCGCCGTTATAGCGGTTCCTCAACCTGGAGCCGCTACTTATTGTAGATACCCAATTGCCTCACGATGCTCGGGGTGGGCCCCGGTCCCATACTGGCCGAAATACCATGAGAAAATTCTTCCCCCATGGAGACTCGAACCAGCGCAAGTCCCGTAACTCTGCGCCAAGGCTTCCTACCTTAAACCGCTCGGCTTACGGCGCGGGACGAGTAAGTAAGTAAGTAAGTAAGTAAGTATATATAGATTAATTATCAATGGTCACCTGATTGGAAGGAGTAAGGAGAGATATTTGCTGCTAGCAACAAATTATCAAGCAGGAGGAAGACGTGATGTCCAAAACACCTAGAAAACGTAGGGCTGATGCTTTATGAAGTCGGAATGGGCAATTGCCTAATCCTTGGAGTGATTGCGACGATGATGAGGATAGATTCTCAAAGTTTAGACATATTTCTGTGCCTAAAGTTTTATTTTCATTCTCCACATGTCTCTATTCATCCAGTCCAGATCCTCTAGTCCTCATTCCAGTTCTTATTTCTTGCATCCCACGAGTTTGGATGCCTTCCATTCTTTTTTCTTCCAGGGACAAACCATTCCAATGTTTTCTTTTTTTCTGGAAACCTGTTCTTCTTGCATTCGTCGTACATCCCATACCAATTAATGCTATATCTTTATATACTCCTATTGAATATTTAAAACTACTTTTTTTTCTCGTACGACTTTTTTTTTAACTCTGCTGCTCTCCTCAAGAAATCCATTTCCATCGACAAAGTTTTTTGTTGAATTTCCACACTTCAGTTCCATATGTGACAATATTCTCATAACTGATTATATATCTGCAACTGTTTTTTCCTGGTTATATGTCTGTTCCAGACTCTATTTATCATTGCGTATTGCTACAGCTGTCATTGTTAATAACAATGTATTGCCTAATGCCCACACACTGAATTTCATTTCTTCATGTTTCGCGTGAATGGATAGAAGGCATTAATGTGATATATTTTTCAATTTACGCACCACTTTAGCAGACCACTTTACGTTCATGATGTATTCTTGTACTGTGTACATAAGGAGTAGATGATGAAGGTACCTGTACGTAATAGTAGGGCACTTAAATTGCAAAAGTTTAACAAAAAGAACTCTGAAATTGTCAAAGGCTAAAGAAAAATAACTTTGAAATTTCAAAGCTAAAGAAAAGGAGCTTTCAAATTCTCAAACGCAACAAAAAAAAGAACTTTCAAATTCCAAAGGCCAAAGAAAAAGAACTTTGAAATTCTCAAAAGCTAAGAAAAAGAACTTTGAAATTCTTCAAAATAGCTAAAAAAAAAGCTTTGACATCTCAAAGGCCAAAGAAAAAGAACGTTGAAATTCTCAAAGAGCTAAAGAAAAAATATCTTCGTATTGTCTAAGACTAAAAAAAATACTAGGAAATACACACTCATGGCCTTTCAGGTTGAGGGT
Organism: Diploptera punctata; assembly: GCA_030220185.1. Taxonomy (NCBI): domain Eukaryota; kingdom Metazoa; phylum Arthropoda; class Insecta; order Blattodea; family Blaberidae; genus Diploptera; species Diploptera punctata. Next base: position 14,657 of record JASPKZ010004487.1, read on the forward strand.
GTAACGAAAGGCCAGTTTCCTGTCTTTTAATACATATAATGAAAGTAATATTTATAAATTGACTAACAAAATTACCATCAATTTAAATAGTTGTAGCAAATATATCTATAGTGTAGAAAAATTAATCAACTTATTAGTAAATCCCCCCAAAATAACTCTAATTAATATTCCTACCATACCTACCATTAATATTCTTGTGTTTCCTCTGCCATATAATACAATAATGTCAAATTGAAATCTCCATATATGATAGTAAAATAAAAAAACAAATAAACTAAAAATAACAATAACAAATAAAAACCCCAAATAAATTAATCATATCGTAGGATTGAAGAATATTACAACATATTGATGAAATCCCTTAATAAACAAATATTAATAAGAATTTAAGAAGTACATTATTTATTAATACAACTAACAAACTACTCACTACTGGCAATATCGAAACCCGCAGGTCATGGCCGCGCGTATATAAGCTCTCCATACATCCCTAATATGTCCAATCATTCCAGTATAATCTAATTCTCTCTAACTGTGGATTTTATATGATTTGGGTTCATTTCAGGACGACATAAACTACAAATTCGTATACTCAATACTGGTTGCGGCTAATCCAAGATGGAACAAACAATGCTCAGAGCAATTTGTTACGACCATTAAATTAGGAAACCAAATGGGAAATTCGGGCAGACGAGGTTAGGAGAGAACTCCAAAAGATTGGGAATGCGTTGGGTATGGAAAAGGGACTGAAAATCGAATAATGTGTGGACAAAATAAGAAGGAGGTACTTAGATATAAACCGATAAAATATTTTGGCCGAATGTTCGGGAAAACGATCACTGTTTTTACAACAGGAACCTAAACATATCTGGGGGAAAGAAGCTTATATAAACTACCTAGTATTTAAAAAGAGAATCAGGGTTTGCCTGGTTCATGGTTAGGGGCATGCAAATTTTTAAAAATTAGCGACGATGACGAGATGCGACATGTCCAATGTGCGGGAGCTTGAAGACGAAATACATATATTTAGAAAATTGGAGACATCAGTTATTACCGGAAAGGATTTCTAAATTCAAATCGTGAAAGATTGGCATGCTACGAGTATTGGTAAGCCTAGAAAATTGGTAAACTTGGGCAGATTTCTGGACAAAACGCGAAAATAAGAACAACACTCATTCATGAACAATAAATAAAATATTTAACAAATTGCAATCACCATTAATTTTAATAATTCTACATAACAAGTTAATGTATTCATAATGTAATGTATTGTTTATCTAATTGTAATATTATTGTGTTTTTTTAAGTATATTATTCACCCTCAGGGGTCCTCATCTAGGGATATGTGGATGGCGACCCACAAGGTGCCCAAGCTGAGCAAAACATTTCTTCCACTTACTTGTGTTTAGCACTCTTTTAACTTTACTATCTAACCTCTCTTGGTTAACACTCTTGTTTTTTTCCGACCCCGACGCTATTAGGGCATATCCGAGGGCTAGGGAGTCTTTCCTTTCCTTCCATTCTTTCTTTCCTTCATTTTCTTCTTCTTCTCCAGAAAAGCCTTGACCAGAGAGCTATAAGATGGGCAGCCCCATCACTACGGTCTTGGCCTTCCTTTGGCCGGCAACCAAGCGAAGGGACTATTATGATGCTTTCAAGTCTTATACGAGAATTTCCCGGAAGCACGCTGGAGGGAAAATTTTCTATAGGATCGTAACAGGCCTTGGCCTAATACTTGGAAGGAAGAAGAAGAAGAAGTATATTATTACCAAACATCAACTTATTGTAAGGACTGTCACAGACACGTACGGCTTACTGCCCGGGCGATCCATATTTGAAATAACATTGTATGTATCTTACTTTTAGTTTAATGAAGTCCTTGTGTATTGTATTGTAATTCCTCAAAATAATGGTTAATGTTATTTCCCCACCTCATTCTTGCTCTACCAACTGGGCCTTTTCACTTGGTTTTCCTACAACAAACTTCCACACATGTCCTTTCTCCTCATTGTGCCACATGTCCTGCCCATCGCAGTCTACAAGACTTAACTGCTCTTATTATATCAGGCTTGTCCCGCGCCGTAGCGAGCGGTTAAGGTAGGAAGCCTTGGCGCAGAGGCTACGGGACTTGCGCTGGTTCGAGTCTCCATGGGGGAAGAAATTTTCTCCATGGTATTTCGGCCAGTATGGGACCGGGGCCCACCCCAGCATCGTGAGGCAATTGGGTAGCTACAATAAGTAGCGGCTCCAGGTTGAGGAACCAGCTATAACGGCTGGGGGACTCGACATGCTAACCACATGTCACCCCTACACTGGCTGTTGATCATCTACCTCTACTGTGATTGACACTGTGGATGTGAAGGGCCAGCAGCCGGCTGGTAAAAGGGCCAACCGCTGAAAAAGTGGAAAGACCCTCAATCAATCGGAATTATATCAGGCTTCCTATAAAGGCCATGGATTTCACTGTTATGTAATGTCTTCTCCATTCACCTGTATTTTCATCTCTCTTTGGTCCAAAATTTTTCCTAAGAACTTTACTCTCAATACGCGTAATCTTCTTTCCTCCCTTAAAGTAAGAGTCCAAGTTTCACATCCATATAATATAACTGGTAGAATAATAGTTTTATATATATATTCAGTTCAACGTTTTTTTTAAATGGGTTGGGAACGCCAAGAGTCCCTGTAATGCATAATAGCACGAATTTCCAGAATTGAGCCTATGATTAATTTCTTTATGCTTTTCACTCCTATTTTTGATTATTGTTCCTAGGTATTGAATTCAGCCACTTCCTCAAAATTTCCCTCATTTGGCATTAGCTGTCCATTTCATTATATAATGTATTTCTAGTTTAGCTTTTATTGATGTATACTTCCAGTTCCAATTTATTAGTGTTATTGAATAGTGTATGCGTATCTCCTCAGTATCGCCTAATACACATGTGATTAATTGTGAAGCAATATACAATAACATATAATTTGTAACAAAAGAAATGAACTGGTTACAAGGTTTTTCATCTACTGAAATGAATGGTATTTAGTGCTAAATATATTACCGAGACAAGATATCATACAAGTAATGCAAGTAATAAGACGTTTAATAAGAACATCTGTAAAGCGATAAAATAAATTAATGATTGATATGCAAACATTGGAGTAGAGTGGAAAGGAGGTTATGAAGAGGAAATGCCCAGTTTTGACACATGGTAATGTGGTGTTAATTTGTTGAGCTGCAGATGAGAAATAGGACAGGAGAGCTCCCTAGAGGCCAGTGTCGTAACGAGATTTGTCTGCACAAGACTCATTCCCTACGACGTGTCCACCTTCACCACCTTATCAAATTCCGTGCGATACAGGCTGTTCCATAAATACAGCACAACCTCATCTTAAGCACATGTATCATTCCATGAAAGATGTTTAAAAAACTATCGTCTATGGATAGGGCTTTAGTTTTCTTCTTCTCGACCTCCAATCATCTCTGCCTGTGTCTTAATTTCCTTTTCCAATAATTTAGGAGTTAAAATAATACAATTAATACCTTAGATATCAGTCGTCCTCAACATTAAAATTGGCTAGGCCTTTCAGAACTTCCATCTTCAGCAGGTGGATTGGTACTAATTGTTTTCGACAAGCATACTGTATAGAGGTGTTAAGGTGCATTCACATTTAGTAATTTGTCATTTTTTATTTCTTTAAGTACCTCAATCTATGGATGTCCCGATGTTTAAACAAACAGGTTTCACAGCAGGTAAATCGTGCCTTGATAATATATTTGTGATCAGGGAGATTACGGAAAAGATGTTGGCTAAAGGAAAAGAAGTTCATATGGCATTTATAGACCTGGAAAGGCATATGACTCTGTACCCATCAACAACTTTGTTGGCAATGGAGAAGTTGTGGAATATCTAAATCTCTCATACATTTTATAAAAATAATGTATGATTGTAAAGCAAGTATTAAGGTTGGAAATAGAATATCCTTCAGAATTTGAGATATCAAAAGGATTAAAACAAGGATGTGGGATGTCACCAACATTGTTCAAGATATTTTAGAAGATGTATTAATGAAATGGAATAAGTCATGTAGGGAATGGGAATCGACATTAATGGCCATCTTACTGCACCAATTTATTATTTGCTGATGACCAGGTTATAATAGGACAAGATAAAGAAGATATAGAATATATGATAAGAAAGTTGGTCGATGCATTTGAGGTAGGTGGACTGAAGATAAATTATATTATAAACAGAAGATATGGTAATCGGAGGAAATTCAGAAGACCTACAAATAAATAATATGATAATTAAACGTGTTGAAGAATTTAAATATCTCGGATCTATAATAGTTAAATCTGGTACTTGTGAAAAAGATATTATTAACAGAGTAAATTGTGCAAGGAAGGCGATTAGATCCCTGAATGGTTTTTTATGGAATAGAAATTTGACCAGAAAAACAAAAAAGGGATTATACAGACAATAATAGAAAAGTATACTTACATATGGATCAGAAAGCTGGACAATAAATGAAAGGATGCAGAAAAGAATCTTGGCGACAGAAATGGATGGATTACGGAGAAGTATGAGAATATCCAGGCTAGGCAACATATTCGAAATACATATCAGACAAGAAATGGATGCACAGGAAACTGTTATCGATAGGATAACAAAGAGAGCTCTACAATGGTATGCCGGAAGACCAGTGGCCTAAACAGGTGTTGGATTGGATGGTACCAGGCAGAAGGAGAAGGGGAAGAAGTAGAAGAACATGGTATGAGGGAATATGATGCCATGATGAAGAGGGGTATGGAAGATGGACAATGGGAAGATAGGATTCTCTGGAAAGCAGGAATCAAGGG
>JASPKZ010004488.1:0-42803 GCA_030220185.1 Diploptera punctata
AAGTGACCAAATGTGCAGCAACCCATGATCATGTTGAGGAAGGAAATTCCAGAGCGGGCAGCGGCTACTGGAAGGAAAGTCTTAGAATAAGAGGACGTACTAGTTGAAGAGGAAATTGTTAGCAGCTGTATCTGTAGATCTAGTGTCAATTGTGGTAAGAGAATAACTTTCTCAAATCTGGACGCCAGTTTTAAGTAGGAGTGCATGTACGCTTATCAAAAAAAAAGTAGTATCATATAGGAGTTTTATGTCTAGAAAAAATAGGCTATTGATTTATGGGAAACTCTGTTGTCACTTGACGCCGCAGACGAGTGGCAAACATGGAACATTATCGGGCCTATCCTCTTCTTCTTCAACCATAAAGTACACACACCAACCAAGCCATATCATCATAGTACACATTCACGAATTTTAACCCATTGTTGACCTGTTTCGGTCTCAAGAGAAAACACCATCCAGAAGTCTTTTGAGTGGACGTCATGATCTTCTTCCCGCATGTTGAGACCGAAAAATATGTTGGGCACCAACACAAGTTACGGCACGAATTATCATCACTACTGCTTCTAAAATAAATCGTGATTCATTTCTAAGTGCTTACTAATCCAATTAACATTTGAAAAATAAAATTGTAGGCTTTCACTAGATGTCTTTCGAACCACGGTCATTTAGCCCACGAAAGACAAACCCATATTGGAAGAAGCTCTTCAATTATATAACCATATCAATTTAATTTTGTATAATTACTAGCTGCTACGCCTAAATCAATAAAATGTGTTTTTAGTTTAGTTGAAAAGTAAAAAGTGAAAAGATTTTAAATTTATATCTTGAGGCCTAATTATTTTTAGATACCCGTGCTGATTGCCCGGGCTTTTGCCCAGGAATCTACTTATCTCGATCTTTCTAGGCAGCAAATGAGCTGAAAGACAAAAAATTGTTATTCATGATTTATCGGAATAACAACTATCCGCCGTGCGCTGCTATCTTGCTTTCTCGGAAATCTACTCATCCCGATCTTCTTGGCATCAATGAGCTGAAGACAACAAAATGGTTATGTTGAGTTATCGGTAAAAGATAGACATATCGTGTCGCGGATTATTTTTTTTTTGATAGTTGCTGTGTAACTTGCATTAATTTGGGTGTCTTTTTTTTAGGTTTAGGCAGCGTAAGCCATTCAAAGCACAGGAAAAGTGTATTTTTAAGTGCATGGATGCTCTACTTTTTTTTTAGCTCCGGTCCTATAGTAAGTATGGGGTTAGTATGTTATATACGTTAAAATGTCCGAGAAAAATCTCTAAAATGATGGGAAAAAATACCATTCAAAGTAGTTTTTGGGCGTTACAATAAAGGACAGACAGAGAGGAGACTAACAGTAATTTTTTGTATAGGCCTAGGCTATAAAGATAATCGTCCCACGAAAAAATATATAGGCCCTATAGCGCTATGCCTATATAATAACTAACACACTCACTGGCACTATCGAACCCGTTAGATTCATGTCCGCGCGGGACATAAGCTCTCCATACGTCACTATCCTGAGATAATGTGTTTCCAATCATCCCCTGTATAGACCTAACAGTACTTCCCGCAAATTATAGGTGTATGTAGGCGCCAATTTCTCCCACGTCATTTTGGTCTACCAACTTGGACGGTATTTCCTCTCTGGTTTTCCTGCAAGAAGACTTCCAGCACCTCTTTCATTCCCCATTCGTGCCACATGTCCTGCCAGTCTCGGGTCTACGTGATTTTAAAGTTTTATTATACCTGCTTTCCTATAAGAGCATGCAACTCACTATTATGCAGTCTTCTCCATTCGCCTGTTTGTTTCATCTCTCTTTGGTCAAAAATTTTACTAAGAACTTTATTTGCGATATTCGTAATATGGTCTCCTCCCTTAAAGATAGTCCATGGTTTCACCCAAGCATATAGGCCTAATATAGGCCTAACTGGGAGAATAACAGTAGGAATACAACGTTTTTTGAGAGAAGTTGGGACAACAAGAGGCCCTGTAATGTATAATAGCAGGCCTGTGCATTTCCAGAATTGAATCTAAGTTTAATGTCTTCTCATTCTTAATTGTAACTTCTGGTTCCTAAATATTTGAATTCTACCACTTCTTGAAAATTTCCCTTATTTGTCATTAATGTTTTATTTCTGTTAGGCCTTTATAATTTATTTCTATGTGTGAACATATAACTTATTTAGTTTTGCACTATAGTGCGTTTTGTCGTACGTTACAGCAGTGGCGACCATGGTTGAAAGTTTCAACTTCCTACATTTCGTTCGCGTTTCCCAACCTAAATAACTAACCTACGTAATATTATATTTTTACAAACTCGTGTGGGAAGAAAAACCATTTCCCTCTTTGTATAGGCCTTACTACATACAATTTAGGCCTATGTACAAAAAATAGATCCAATAGGTAGTGTTGATATACATTAGACGAATAAACTCACTGCATTTAAATGACTGAACTATATTTGAAAGAATATAATCAATAAATACTCCATGCCGCCAATTTACACTATTGGTTTCACGCCTCCTGCTCAATCTTTTCAACTAACTAAACATTCGTTATAACACACTGTTAACTTTAGTCAATTGCTTATAATGAACCGCACAATATTTCCAACAAAGATGCTATTATTTTTACTTTTCTTTTGAAAACACCAGGCGCAAAAAAAAATAATAGCTATAGGCACTATAGGCCCTACCGCAACGTTTGTGAGTGTTTTACCAAATCTCGAAATAACAACTGTGCTGTCGCGCGGTTTTGTAAAAATTTTCCTCGCTTCAGTACCCCAAAACCAGTTCCCAACTCAATAAATCTAAAAAGTGTTGTAAAGTGATCCCACTAACAGGCCTCAGGAGGCCTTTTGGGGCAGTAGTGAGGTAAGGCTCCCCAATGTTTTGACAATTCGGCAATTGATGTCAGCCGGGTTGTCAGCCTGCGTGTACGGCCGCCTTTACCCCAGAACAAGCGTCTGGTACTCATTTCAGTTAGAGGCTGAGTCGACCCCAGGGCCATAGTGCCGCCAGAAAGGTTGGGTCAGTTTAAAAAATCCTGACCCCACCGGGACTCGAACCCTCGACCTTCCGCTTGTAGCGCAGTGCCTTAACCACTACGCTACGGCGTGCCCCTCACATAATATAGGCCTACTATTTATTCATGTTTACTTTCAGTCCCAATTTCTCAATAGAGTGTACGTAGGTCTATTGGAAACATTTCAATGTATTAATTTATTTCGAAAATAACTCTCTTTTATGTTTATAGAATGTTAGAAATAAATCTGAAATTAGTATTGGGGTTTTTAGATGAATGGTTTATTTGTTTCTCAGACTAATAATAATATATTTCTGTTTCTCCCCTTTTGCTTTTAAATTAATGATGGGCTGGGGTAGTATGTTAAGTTAATGGGACATTCTGGTTTTTACAGTTGAAATTCATTAGAGTTCTTGCTCTCAGGGAGGCCAGAATAAAATATTACTCCAATCCATTCAAGCGAAACTGTTTTAAATTTTATAAGATGGATAACATATTAATGTGATTGTCCATCAGAAGACATAAACCCTTGAGACCAGTTGAAATGCCACACAAGCTGACTTGTAAAAAAGATGCAGTCCACCACTGTGTTCTAGGAGCAACATCGTTGACTCAGACGCACCTAGCCGGCGTTCGATCCCCTTTCGCGATCATGTTTCAAATCAACTTAGCGCCTAACTAGATGAATCGCCGTTTTACAGGTATTTTTTTTTAAATTAAACATTTTTATAGAGAATTTGGAATGACAGTATGCCTAATCCACGTGTACGTAATAGGCTTATGTGTTTCCAGAGTTGAGCCTAATAAGAGAACTGCCAATATGCTGAAAAGGGCCTTGAAAATTTTCCAGAGAAGCATTGTATTGTACCAAACCTGCGTCCAAAAAATCATCTGCCAATTTTAACTGTAAGGTACATAAATGGAAGCTAGAATGCAGTAATGACAACCCACTATGCGGAGCAGATGGACGTCCCTACATGAGTAGAGTGGCTTGGTGTGTGGTGGGACGCGGCGCGGAGGTAGATTGTCAGGATTGTCCAGTTCAACAAGTCAGATATTGTAGGCTATAGCTTCCCTGTAGTTTAAATGAGAGCTTTGGCGCTGGATTTTAGTGCCTTGCAGTTAAAATCGGCAGATTTTTTTAACACGGCCTTGGTACATCAAAACGCTTCTCTGGGAGAAATTTTATGGTAGGTTCCGACATGGAATGGTTGACAGTTTCTTTTAAGTTTAGTTTCTTACTGTTCTTTATTCTTGTTTCTAATTTATTATTGTTCATTGGTAGGTCTATTTGAATTTTTTCAAAATCCCCGCAATTGTTGCTAAATGTAGTTCCCATTTAATAATGTATAGGAAAGTATACCAATAGGGTCAAAGAATTCCTATGCGGATTTACCTCAGACACACCGTGACAAGAGTCGCGGTCCATGGTTTCCACCATAGGATATGCACAACAGTGAAGCGCCATAACCCAGAAGAAAAGTGCAAGTGCAAACTATGTGGGTCGCACTGCGACCGATATCACCTGTTACAGTGTAAATAATATAGGTAGGCCTACTATCGATAAACAGCTTCGTAAGACATGAAAACATTCTTTCTACATGGCCATTGGCTTCAATACACCTATATTATTATTATTATTATTTATTATTAGTATTATTATTATTTATATTATTATTATTATTCTTATTATTATTATTATTAATTATTATTATTATTATTATTATTATTAATTATTATTATTATTTCTCTACTACTTCTTAATACAGGCCTTTCCAGTTACAGCCTTTCGCCCTTGATTCCGCTTTCCAGAAGATATATCTTCCCATTGTCTTACTTTCTTCCTGCTCTTCATTATGGCATCATCTATTCCTTAATCCCATGTGCTTCTACTTCTCCCCCTCATCATTCTGGGCTGGGTACCATCAATCTAAACACCTGTTTTAGGCCACTGGTCTTCCGACATCCGTTGTACGTGTCCATAACCACTTTAAAACTCTTTGTTATCCTGTCGATAACAGTTTCTTGTGCATCCATTTCTTGTCTGATATAAGTATTTCTACATATGTTGTAGCCTGGATATTCTAATACTTCTCCGTAATCCATCATTTCTGTCGCCAATATTCTGTTCTGCACCCTTTCATTGTATTGTCCAACTTTCTGATCCATATGTAAGTATAATTTCTGTTATTGTCTGTATAATCTCTTTTTTTTTTCCGGTCAAATTTCTATTCCATAAAATACCATTCAGGGATCTAATTGCTTTCCTTGCACAATTTACTTTGTTATTATATATTACTCTATTAATTTATAATTTCTACTTTGTTAAATAACGTATGTTGCTACCTATAGGCCTATAGGAATTATTTTAACGAATAACAATTGTTTTTGTGATTTAAAATAAACAGAAGAATTAGAATTGGAAGTAAAGGATATTCTACTCTTGTTCCCATAGGCCATTTTTAAAAAATTACGAATCTGTATAAAGTTAGGCTTACACTAAAAAATGTGATTTAATGTTGTCCTGTTTCTTCTATAACTCGATTCATTTTCAATATCCGCCGTTATGACCATATTTCCGAACACTTTAATAACCTCTCTTGGCTCCGTCTTACTGACAGACGTAAATTGCACTCTCTTTCGCTACTTTTCAGCTTCTGAATTCCTACATTCCTACTTACCGCTGGCGTCCAGATTTGAGAAGTTATCCTCCTACACAATATTTGACACTGAGTCACAAGATAGCAGTCGCTAACAATTCCTCTTCATATTCACTTCCACTTCCTCCTATCTTCTACTTCCTTCACAGTAGCCTCCGCCCGCTCCTAGAATCTCCTTCCTCAAGATATCAGGGGTTGCCGCACACTTGGCACCTTTAAGTCACGCTTATACAGTTACCTGTTGTCTAATAATTCATTTTTCTCTATTTATTTAATTTTATACTATGTCATTAATCTTTCTCCTCGTTTTCTTTATATATCTTGTACATATTATATATTTAATTCGTTAAATTTAGAGTAAATCAAAATACATTATAAATTATTAATTGTATTGTATTCATAACTTGTATCGTTATATATATATATATATATACTATATAATATATATATATTAGGCCTATATATTGTACTTTAGATTTAAGACTTTTCTTTGTATTTTTTTTATATCCTGGTGAGTGTAGACAAGGCCTTAAGGCCTTAACGCTGCCCAGGTAAATCTATAGTTATTATTATATATGTATTATTAGTATTATATTATTATTATTATTATGATTATGTATTATTATATCGTCGATATAAATTAGCTCTGGATCCTACTAATACGCAACATTTGTTAAAATGTAATACTAATTTGAAAGTAGGTCTATGGAAGTCCGCTACAATGATTCGACCAGTTTTATGTAGGGCCTATAAGTAATATTTTTGTGTAACAAAACAAGGAAACCGGACTTTAGGTAGGTTCTAAAAGAAACATGACCAATTTTTTATCAAAATGATGTTTGTCAGCTTTACTGTGTGGATGTAAAAACTGGGATTTAGGGAAAGAAAAATTGAAGCTGCTGAAATGAGGTTTCTGAGATTTGTAGCCGGCTGTAGAAGTGAAGACATTTACATCAGAACTAAAAATACACAACATTTTGGACGTAATAAGATGACATCATGTCAATTGGAGAGAGCATGTACAACGCATGTCAGAAACATCAATTACCAAAACAATATAGCCTACAACTACGATCCTCGCGGAAGAAGAAACATAGGAAGGCCTACAAAAAGATAGCGAGACCAGTTTTGATTGGGGCGGAACGGACCTTATGGCCCTTACCGTAATGCAGATGATCATGATGACTAACTCATGCCCAAAATGATAATCAATGACCAATCACGTTTCAATGAATTTTGTTTACAACCAATGGCAGCCGTGTTTCACCTCGATAGTTATCGATTTCTCTTCAACCAGCTCCTGTCTTTGTGATAAAGAAGGCTCCTGCTTTTTTTAATATTCTGACACAGCTCAGAGCATTATTTTTATTCCAACAAATACATTGAATGTAGCAAAAATGAAGAGATTCCATGATTTACTGAGTTGTTTTACTAAAAAATAAATGAGTAACCTTTACTGTTGATTATAATAATAGGCCTACAGTTCATTATTTTTCCATTAGAATGCATTCTTACAATATTGTGATCCTAATTGGCAATAAATAATATTATGAAGTTGCAGTGAATCTATATAACCTCGCATTTTTGGTTTGTTTTCAAACATCGACATTTACATTAAGTGTACAAATATTTTAAAATACCGGTAACTGTATTTAAATAATAATTTTGAGTAAACAGCTTAATTTTTATTCGTTAAATAGTCCTAAAACAAACGCCACTCTTAGTTTCCAATCCTGTAGATTTATCGATGATTTTGAACATCACTCCTGACATTAGTTAAGAAAATATAGGCCTATCTGAAAAAAAAGATACGTACAAAACAAATTTTAATAAGTGGAAGGGATCGTAGCTGGGGTAGAAGTAGCCCTTTTATAGTTTTTTTTAACCTGTTTCTGGAGGCAACAAGAAACCATTACCTCAAAATAGAAATAAAAGATTGGGGAAAGGAAAAAAAATACAACTTAAGCAAACGAAAAAAAGTAAGAAAAAAAGTGGAACCTTAAGGCCAAATGAAAAGAGGGGGAGGTCACGTGAGTAGCATGCGTATGGAGGGTGGCCGGCGAGTGGCTGGGAAGAGACCCAGAACGCGTCTTCACAGGATGATGGCAGATCCTCTTGCCCCTCGCAAGTGGTGGGGCGCTCACCCTCGTGTGAGGGATGCTGGCTAAGAACAGGTGCTCTCTCACAATACATTGAATCTTTAATGCGTTTTTCACAGACTTGGAAAAAAATGTTATCCCCTAGATGCCATGATTCTTGGATGACATGACTTGAATACAGTTTTTATAAGTGAATGTAAAGTGAGACAGATTGTAATGTAAATGCAAGTTTGTTCTGATAAAAGGCTGCTATTTTTTTACTGTGATAAAGTTTAATTTTATTCAGGAATTGAAACCGAATCTAACAATTGTTGATAATGCTAAACCAGGATCTTCATAGGAGCTGGTTACTACACTCTTTCCCATAATCATCATCGTAATCATCAACACTTTAATTATAAGCTCAGTTGAGCCTGTTTCTATATTCCAAGGTGTTCTCGACTTCCCAGTGATGATTAGGTTTCCATTTGTCTCTGTGTCTTTATAGGTTTGTTACGTTTAAGGATGCGGTTCCTTCGGAGATTATACTTACAGTCGACGTAGAAAGGTTTCTTTTACAAGTATTAGTAGCGTGGACTTTAACACTTAGGCATAAAAAACTTTATACTTATAAGTCAGTATAAAGTACAATGAATACTATTTTCTAGACGTCGAAACTTTCTGATTTTATAATATCATCTGAAGTGTGGTAATTATCATTAATGTCAAACTATTGATTTTCTAAGATATTATTATTATTATTGTTTATTATTATTATTATTATTATTATTATTATTATTATTATTATTATTATTATTATTATTTATAACAAACTAAAGTTTTAGGTTTACATATGACAGGCCATAACATGAATTTTGCAATGACACATTTGTGTGTTAAATTAACATTCTAGGAAGGAAGGAGCATTTACAAAACTATTTTTAAATATGGCCTACATGACATGTCAACACTTTTGAAATTCAAATTAAAAGCACCGTTGAGGTTATGTAATAAACGTTCATCATCATCATCTTAATGGCAAAAGTGAAAGTTTTGGTCTTCTCAAAAAACCTCCTCCATGCCAATCTGTCTCTTGCCACTTTCAAATTCAAATTAGTCACTTTAATTTTCCTTAGATCGTTCATTGTGTCATCAGCCCATCTGATCTTCGGTCTTCCTTCACTCTCTGCCTCCTAAGGGGGTCCATTTGTAGAGTCTTTTGACCAGTCTCTGATCATCCATTCTTATCAAATGTCCTAGCCAACCAATTCTGAGAGATCTTAGGCCCTATATGGTTTAATATGTTCTGATTTTTTATTAATTTGTGTTTAGTTCGTTATTTGTTTTGATTCTCCAACAGTTATCAGTTCCTGTATGTGGTCCAAATATTCTTCTTAAAATTTTCGTTTCAAAAAATTAGTAATTTTGGTTTTATTGTTTCTTTTAGGACCCAAGGTTTCACAAGCATATGTAACTACTGTTCCTAATGAGTGTTTTGTAAGAACCTTATTTTTGCAGTTTTTTAATATTAATTTGCTTTTAAGTAAGGTTCTATTTGCAAAATAAGCGTTATTCCCACTTACCAATCTTTCTTTAATTTCCTCTTCTATGTAATAAGACGATATAATTATGTAATTTTTACCTGGTAAGTTAGTCGTCCTCAACTAAATTATTAAACTCCTTTAAGTTATTCTAATGTGGAGGCCTTTCGAAAACAATGTTTCATCTTCTGCGTTTTAACTGGAACTTATGGTGTTTATATAGGTTGTATAACGAATTTATGTCTGCGGTTATGTTTCTCGTTTGAGTAGGTCTTCATTCCGTGCTTCTTTTAGAATCTCTATGTCTTCAAGGATGCTTGATCCTATTTTTATTATATTCCTCTGTGTAGTATTGACATAGAGTTATCGATATTTTCAAATAAACGGATCATCTATTTGAAAAAACGATAACTCTATGTCAATACTAACACACAGAGAATATAACAACAAAATCAGGATCCTTGAAGACATAGAGATTCTAAAAGAAGCAAGGAATGAAGACCTGTTCAACGAGAACATAACAGCAGACATAATATTCGTTATACGGGATTGCTGCTGTTGTCGGCCGGCTGGAGCGTAGCGAATCACTAAGGTTCCACGCGTCCCTCTTGGAAGAATGTGCACCACCTGGAGACATTGATACGGTCCATACAATCATCCCCATACACGCCACGCATGTCCCTGTGAATTTCACTGGGTTTATGCCCTTTGGCCCACAAAATCGAACAACACTTCTCTGTTCCTCACAGGTGGACGACTGTAGCATGCGCGCCATCTTTGTTGCACAGTCAAGCTTCTCTCGCAAGAGGTGCACCTGAGAAAAAAATACCATCTGTAGTGAAAACTTCAAACTATATCTCTGTGAAATTTCAACATTCTAGCTGCAATACCAAGGCAGAAAAAAATTATTGTGCGTTACTTTCCGATCCGCCCTCGTACAACCTGTATAAAGGAGAAATGTGCACAAACCGTGCAGATAGCCTATTACATGTGAAGTGCTTAATTGTCTTTGCTATAAGCACTGATTGATTTAAGTCGTTTTTACAATTCAAATGTGGTACTTTTCACATGTTTGTGAACCACAAACACATATAGGCCTACACATGTCGTTAGGTTCATGAAATGTCTTGTTGCAGCACATCTTGTGAGGAAGCCATGGACTGCCAGTCTGGTAGTGACATGACGCATTTCACAGTTCGATTCTGTCCATCGTCTGTCTTGCATCGCACAGGTCGCATACAATGATGATGGTATGTCCTTCTTCTTCTCTTGCAGGTCTTGCAAGAGTACATTGTAGGCCTTACTAGATGGCAGGAGTAGTGTTGTCCGCAGATCTTCTATTAAAAACGTCTCTCGGGTGAGTTCGTAAACCAGCCTCGATCTCGTACTCGGTGATACTCCTAAGAGTCTCTTGACTTCACTTTCTCCATATCTTCCAGTTGCTTATATGTGAGGTGTTCCCATATCAAGTCGAGTCCATACACAAGTACGGGTAGTACCTTCAATCTGAACAAGTCCATAGCAGTGCTGATTGACAGTCACCTGATGTTCCTAATTCATTCATTGTCCTTATTGCTGCCACCGCTCTTGATCTGATATGTAGCCTGAAGCTCTCCCCTGTTGTTTGTATCGTGAGGCCTAAATATTTAAAGTTGTTAACTCTGTTGAGTATTTTCCCATTACATTTAATTTTTTCCGCTTCGGTCAGTCTGCCGCCTTTCCTAAACACTATCATTTCTATCTTCTCTTCATTTATCTTTATGTCATTTCTCTCTGCCCAGCCGCTTAGTATAGCTATCGCTGTCTGTAGAGAGTTTATGTCTTCCGTTGCGATAGCCACATCATCGGGTAATACAACCTATATAACACTCAGTTGCAGTTAAAACGCAGAAGATCAAACATTGTTTTCGAAAGGCCTCCATATTAAAATAACTTGTAGTTCAATAATTTAATTGAGGACGACTGACTTACCAGGTAAAAATTACATAATTAATGACATGCTCCGAAATCTAACTCTTAAGCAGAGAGAGTGTAATAGTTTTAAGAATTAAATATAGTTTTTCAAATTGTAATTTTGATCTTTCCCTTAAATATCACATTTGGAAATATTGTAATAGTTAATAAGTTAATTTAGTCAAAAGTTTTAATTTGGAAACTACGTGGCGGAGATTTCTGAATGTAAATTGAATTTTAGCTACTGCATAAGTTAATCTAATTTTATAGGATATCACTATGATTTTTCACATGATATAATTTTGATAATTTGTGAAAGTCTTCTCGTAGATGGCAAAAAGTCTACTTCCTTGCTGTGTTTTCATGTTTGAGATAACAGCGTTCCTTGAGTGTATTTTATGTTAACTTGTAGAGGAAGTGTTTTCATTCATGTTAGCAGTTGTTAGATTGAATGCTTGTCTGTCTTTCAAGAACATTTTTGAGTAGATATTCATCGACACTAAGGTGAACGGATAGAATGTGATCTGTGGTTCCATGAAAAGTATCAAGGGTTGACTGTATATAAATGGGATTTCAAATGGAGACTGATTAAAAAGTTTTCACGAATTTACTCTAGCGTAATAAAACTCCATGGCGCGGCAAGCCTGAATGGCTGTTGGCCTGTCAGCCGGCTACTGACATCACATCTTACTTACTTACTTACTCACTGGCACTATCGAACCCGTAGGTTCATGGCCGCACGGACATAAGCTCTCCATACATCCCTATCCTGAGCTAATGTTTTCCAATCATTCCCTGTATAATCTACTTCCCTCAAATCATAGTTAATGTTATTCTCCCACCTCATTCTTGTTCTACCAACTGGGCGTTTTCCCTCTGGTTTTCCTACAAGAAGCTTCCATGCAAGTCTTTCATTCCCCATACGTGCAACATGTCCTGCCCATCGCACTCTACGAGACTTAACTGTTCTTATTATATCTGGCTTCCTATAAAGACCATGTAGTTCATTGTTATGTAGTCTTCTCCATTCACCTGTCTGTTCATCTATCTTTGGTCCAAAAATTTTCCTAAGTACTTTATTCTCAAATACTTGTAATCTCCTTTCCTCTCTTAAAGTAAGAGTCCATGTTTCGCACCCATATAATATAACTGGTAGAATAATAGATTTATATATTTTCAGTTTAACGTTTTTTGAAAGGAGTTGGGACATCAAGAGTCTCTGCAATGCATAATAGCATGCATTTCCAGAATTGAGCCTATGTTTAATTTCTTTGTGCATCTCATTCCTATTTGTGATTATTGTTCCTAGGTATTTGAATTCAGCCAATTCCTCAAAATTTCCGTCATTTGTCATTAGCTGTCCATTTCCATTATATAATGTATTTCTATGTGTGACCATATATTTAGTTTTACTGATATTTACTTCCAGTCCCAATTTCTTAGTGTTACTCAATAGTGTGTGCGTGTTGGCCTTTAGTATCTCCTCGCTATCGGCCAGTAGTACTACATCATCAGCATAAACTAACAGCTTATTAATACCATTGAGTTGTAAGCCTTCCTCATTCTCTAAAGATTTAATGGCATGCTCTAGTACAAAATTAAATAGTAGAGGAGATAGTGCATCTCCTTGCTTCAACCCATTCTGGATTTCAAAAGTGTCTGAAAACTGTTTGCCTACACGCACCCTACTCTTTGTGCCATTTAGACACATTCGTATAAGTCTAACTAACTTTTTAGGAATTCCGACCTCCAGCAGGATACTATATATCTACATTTGTTAAACGCAGAGGTAGACGATGCCAATGTAGGAGCGACATTTGGTCAGCAGTCGGGTTTCCCAGCCGTTATAGCTGGTCTTCTCAACCTGCAGTCGCTACTTATTGTAGCTACCCCAATGCATCACGATGCTGGGTGGGCACCGGTCCCATATTGGCCGAGATTTCTTCCCCCATTGGAGACTCGAACCAGCCTAAGTCCTGTAGATCTGCTCCAAGGCATCTTGCCTTAACCACTCGGGCTACGGCGCGGGGCAATTTACTTCTGATACTGTCACAGAACTACCCGAGTTCTTCAAATCTGTAGAAAAAACTGATACATAATGTATGTCATATTGGTAATAAAAATAAAATATATAGGCCTATTGCACATCCCGGCATATACAAAGGCCCTATTTGATCTTATACTACAGCCACTTAATAGCAAAAAAACAGAAGACGAACTACAAAGACAAACTAAATGAAATATCAAAAAAATACAACATGGAAATATCCTCTCAAAAAAAAACAATGGCCTTCAAGGGCGCTCATTCAGTTCGGACAAAGATAATATTAGAAAATAAACCAACAGAACAAGTAGTAACATATAACTTCCTAGGTTGCAAAATATCATACACAGCAGAAACAGATATAAATAACAAACTAAATAAGTTTAATTATATAACAGGAACACTAAAAAGAACTTTGAAAAATAAAACCAGGAAAGAATCTATAATGAAATTATACAAGACAATGGCAGTGCCTATTATTACTTATGGATTCGAAACATGGGCAGTAACAACACAACAATCTGCCAGGATACAAGCTGCTGAAATGAGATTCCTCAGACCAGTAGCAGGATATCAAAGAACAGGTAAAAAACATAACACAGAAATAAGACAACTAAAAGTAGAGGAATTAAACACAACAATAGAGAAATACAGAACAAACTGGAAAGAACACTTGGCAAGGATGACTGAGAATAGAATACCAAAAGCAGCATACAACTATTCACCACAAGGAAGAAGAAGTTTGGGAAGATCAAGGAAAAGATGGAAAGAGCAGCAATTTGGAGCCGGAACAGGCTAATAAATAAGCCTAAACCGCGAAGAAGAAGAAGACTACAGCCACTGATTCTCCGGCCTCGACATTTTCACGACAGTGTTGCCGATATGGATATTCAGTGGGAGTGGCCGCTTTATGTATGCGGTTAGCAGACATACAGCTGACAACATCTCAGCAATTTTAAACCTTACTAGCGCGCTATAGCTGCGTCAAGAGCAGTGATTGGTTGTGGCAGACATCTACTCCCACTACAACCATATCCTTATTGGCATTAGAGGGCGAATTCTCCCTTTACCCCTCGTATAACCTAAACTTCAGAGCCGGAGATAGCCTATGGCGGCTCGGGTAGGGCCTATATATCCTTAACTTTAACATTCCTAAGACTCTAACCTGAAATGTTCATAATATTAAGGTATAATAATCTAAAACCTTCTATTCTATAGTAATTCTGCCCCCAAGGGCAGGTCTTTCACTCCAACCATTGCATTTTATGCTATGTTTCGCAGCTTTACTAGGGCATTATAGGTGTGGTAGCTTCCCATTGCTTTCCACACCGGTGAAGGATAATGATGCTGATGATGATAATAATAATGATAATGGCCGGATGATTTTCGGGGACCGTTGGGCCCCAAACTTCCTGACATTTGTTTTACAGGTGAGGAAAAACCCTGAAAAAACCTCACCCAGGAGCCTGTCCCGACCGAGAATCGAACCCTTGCCCGCTGTGTGACAAGGCAGCACGCAACCTCGAGACCACAGATGTATCACGAAATCAGCTGAAGATGATACATCAGTAAATCAAGATCATGCATTCCTTAGCTATTTTCGCTGTGGTCCGCGACATTTAAATAAACTGGTATTGGAAATTGAATTTAACCAATTTAAGACCTGACAAATTTTCTATTAATGCTTTTAACATATGAATAATAGTTGTAGGTGCGTGTATGTAGTTGATACAGTCATTTTCTCGCGTTTTGCTTGTATTGTGGTACAGTTCCCACAGTATAGAGCAAGTGGCACGGAAAATGTTGAGAGGTCGATAGCCGATGAGAGAATCTTGCAGCAATTACTTGTACTAATCAAGCTATGAACCCGGATCCATTTTAACTTTTTTTGACTTGTCTCGCTTCTTATGTGCCATGTATAACGCGTTCACATGTGCCCCCAGGTATGTATAAAGCTGCTAATTTTCCATCTTTCCTTATTATGTAGGTATATTGCTTAAGCCACTTCAAGACAATTAACCTTTTTTACGTAAATTTGAATTATGTTCTCAGGTTAAGCAGGGAAAGGTATATTATGTAGGTATATCTAGGTCGTGGCTGATGTAAATTTGATTTAGTTTAAATTGTTCATCATAGAAAGGGTATAACCCTGTATTGAGTAAATTAGTAATGGAAGTGAACATCAAAAAACCAAATATAGGCTATGTTCACATAGGCCTATAGAAATACATTACATAACGGAAATTGACAGTTAATGACAGATGAGAATTTTTTTGAAGAAATGGCTGAATTACAATACGTATAAATAATAATATGGAGCTGAAGTTTGGAAATTCAACAATAACTTATGTCGATGGAAATGGATTTCTTGAGGAGAACAGCAAGATGTTCAAAATTAGACAAAATAAGAAACACTGTCATAAGAGAAAAATTGAATATTGGTTATTCAATAGTAGATTATATACGGTATAAGCAATTAAATTGGTATGGGCACGTACGACGAATGCAATAAGAAAGATTACCCAGGAACACATTGAAATGGTGTCCGCTTGGAAGAAGGAGGAGAGGAAGACGTCGAAACTCGTGGATGCAGGAGATAAGAACTGGAATGAGAGGAAGAGGACTGGAGGACATGAATTGAATGGATAGAGACGAGTGGAGAAGAAAAATAAAACTTTAGGCACAGAAAGATGTGTAAACATTAAAATTCTGTATATAAATAGGCCCTAAAATAGGCCTAAATAATAATTACAAGTAGAAATGAAATACAGAAAGAAATTAAAAATAGGGACAATACTGTAATTGCGTGCTATTAGGATATGTAGGCCTATTACAGGGATTCTTGTCCCAACTTCTCTCAAAAAACGTTAAACTGAAAAAAAACCTATATAGGCCTAAAACTGTTATTCTCTCAGTTATATTAAATAGATGCGAAACATGAACTCTTACTTTAAGGGAGGAGAAAGGATTACAAGTATTTGAGGATAAAGTTCTTAGGAAAAGTTTTGGACCAAAGAGAGATGAACAGACAAGTGAATGGAGAAGACTTCATAACAGTGAGCTGCATGATCTTTATAGGAAACTATAGAATATAATAAGAACAGATAAGTATCATAGACTGCGATGGGCAGGTCATGTGACACGAATGAGAAATGAAAGAGGTGCATGGAAGCTTCTTGTAGGAAAATCAGAGAGAAAACGCCCAGTTGGTAGAGCAACATTGAGGTGTTTGAATAAAATTAAAAATTATTTCAGGAAAGTAGATTATACAGAGGATGATTGGAAAACATTAGATCAGAATAGGGATGTATGGTGAGATTATGTCCGCGCGGCCATGAATATACGGGTTCAATTCTAAGAGTAAGTGATTGAGCCAGTTAGCTAGTTAGGTAGTTAGTAAGAAGCGTAACCATATATTATTCTATAAAATATTGTAAAAAGTATCCACGGCGCGACAGCCCTAGAAGATCCTTGACCTGCCGTCCGGCTACTGGCCTCACGTCCAAATGTGTTAAACACAGAGATGGACTATACAGGCAGTTAACGGGTTATACGTGATCAGCATGTCGGGTCCACAGCCGTTTTTATTAGCAACAGCAGCAGCAGCCTGCAGCGCGACTCGACTCTCGGCTTCCCTCAGAACCCTGTTCCAGGCATCTGTCTGTCAACCAGCCACCATCCCTCTATTCTCACCTCCAAAATTCCATCCATCCAACGCAATCTCGGTCACCCCAAATTCCTCTTTCCTTCAAATTTACATTCTATGATTTTCTTAGGTATCTCATGTTCAGTCATCCTTTGTATGCTTACGTGCCCTGCCCATCGCAATCTTGAAACTTTAATTGATGTAACCACATCAGCAGACTTATACAAATTATTGAGCTCACAGTTATATCATATAGCCTACACCATTCTCCCTTGTCGCATATTCTACCACAATTTTTTCTTGATATCTTATTTTCAAATGAAAACTCAGTCTTGACCTAGGTCTATCGGTCTTGGACAAAATCCATGTTTCTCTGTCATATAGGGTAGGCCGGGGCACGTTGTTCCACTTTTAAGTTAAATGATTTTTCTAGGAAATCGATTAAGTTTTTTGAAATGGTAATTTCTGTATAATGTTCAGCTTTGTTTACATTATGTAATATTAATAAAAGAACCCGATTGTACTTCGCGATTTGATAATACAATATATTTTTCTAAACTCTGCATTGTGTCACAACTAACCCCACCCTGGGGCAAGTTGTTACATATGTGAGGCAAGTTGTGACAACACTTTTTTTATTTAAAATATTACAATAAGCTATATGGAATATGAGTTAAGCATTATTTTATTGCAGAATTATAAATTATAAAGTCATTGTTACAAAATTAGCAAATTTTCTCACAACAATACCTGGCAAATTCTCTCACAACAATAAACAAAATTTGACATTAAATAAAATAGAAAACCTATTCCAGTTATTATAAATAATTATTGTGTAGAAACTCCTGGAGTTTTGTCTTTGCTTCTCTGTTAAAATCTAGTGTTCCGTTTCTTGTTCCATATCAGAATGACAATTAATGCACACAAAAAACGGATCGTTGTCTGTGCATTTGACATGAGCCCAAATTTCACACACTCTGCACTGCACCCATTCTTCTCCACTTGATGATTCTTTATATGGTTTAGACACACTAAACATAGACAATCATCTTCGGTCTCTGTGTCACTGCTCTGCGTGTTTTTCATTTTATTTTCTTGTATTGTTTGTTGGAGAAAAGTATTTTTTTTTTGCCATTTCCCTGGATTTTTTTTTTCTCTCTGCGCATTTGTTCTTCCCTGAGAGCTTCTTTTACAGGTGTATCTGTTAAAACAGCTGCCTTGCGAGTTCTTCGACTATTCTTATTTTTTCGTTTTCCTGCTTTTGACAGTGGACGCAGGTCGTCTGGAGTCGTTACAACGTCGCTAGTGGAAGCAAGGTGTTTGTAATTTGTGTTTCCTCATCACTTTGGGTGTCCTAATTTCAAATTGAGATTCTGAAATTTCTCCAGGTCCAGAAAGTTCTAACGACGATCGGTGACCGAAGAACATAGAAAATCTTCATCTGTAAAGATATTCCTATTGAACTCCCAAATACCGCAAGCACGAAAACCTGCCTGAATATTTTTGGTGTTGCAGCATTCGGTAAGGCAGTCTTGACAATCCCAGGGATGTCGTAGATTGATATCGTCTCCCCAGGGTGCGATTTCATCCAATCACAAGCAGCTTTATTATAGAATTTTTTAAAGGACCGAAAACAGAAATATCCAAAGGTTGGAGACGGTTTGTGGTGTGGGGAGGAAAGGAATGCAGAACAATTCCATTAGCTTTACAAAAGTCCAATACATCAATGTTTAAATGTGAAATGTGATTGTCCAGTAAAACTAAAACAGGAGAGGATATGGAACAGCGCACATTTCGAGAGAAATGCTGCATATAGGCCAAAATATCAGGGCCTGTCATCCACCCATTTGAATTGAAACGGCCTATACAACCTATTGGCCCATCGCGTATGAAATAACTTTTAAATGTTTTCCGCGGAAATAAGAACATAGGGGCATGGAATTACCAATAGCGTTCACGCCGAAAACCATGGTAACATTAGTTCCTCTTTCGGCAGATGTCATTCCACCCACTCGGTTTTCTCCTTTCTGAGCAATTATTTTACACGGCTTCTGTACGATTCCTATCCCCGTCTCATCGATGTTCCAAATATCATTTCTTCAGAACACCCTCCAAGCTGTCAAAGAAACTGCTGACATTGTGTCGATTAAAACTAGTGCTTCGGCTTAAGCTAGTTGATTCAGGGACTCTAAGTGACAAGTTTGTATGCCGTTTCATAAATCCTGAAAACCAATCACTGCTTGCGCTTTTGTTTGAAATCCAATTTTCAGGAACCTTAATATTATTTTCAATAGCAAATTCATGTGCTAAAGATCTCATTTCGTAAGGGGTAATACCATAAAATATTTTCGAAGCTCGTAGAGCATAATCATTCAAAAGATGTTCCTGTTCATTGGTGAAAATCTGCCTAGGTTTCTGATACCCCATCTCAATTTTATTTCCGGTAGAATTCTTTTTCTTATGCATGTACCTTAGAAGTGACATTCTGTTAACTTTAAATAATTCTTGTGCTTGTCTTAAACTACATTTTCCAGATTCAACTTCTTTCGCAGCCTTTTCATAGTCTTCTAGAGAAGAATTTCCCCTCTCTGTTTTTCTTTTATAAGTTCGGACCATATCTGCAAATTTAAAATTTAAAACGTCAGTACGGGGTAAATTGTGACAGTGTCACAAGTTGCCCCCAGACCTGTGTCACAACTAACCCCTCCCGCTTCCATTTTGTTTCGTTCTCATTATACAGGTAACCATAAGTGAATTGGTGAACGTTTATATAGCAGATGTAAGGGAAATATGTGTAGTTTATGTCTGTATAAAACATTTTTACTCACATTCACTATATTTTGTAGCAGGTAAGAAAGTATCCAGGTACGAAAAATTAAGTTTTACTGTCAAAAACACTTCAAACAATACTACTTGAAAACCCGTTACACGTCATCCTTCAGCTTCAGTCTACACACTGGCAGGATGAATAGGAATGTTATCAGTAGTGTGACAAGTGTTGCCATTTCTTAGAAGCCGAAATAATTAGAGTGTCACAAATTACCCCCTGTCAGAACATGCCCCGTCCTACCCTACTAATATTGTCCTTACCTGAGTTTTATAGGCTAAAGATTGCATTTTCTTTCTCTTATAAGAAGTCTTGACTTAAAGTGTCTCAAAACCCAAAGTAACCTACTGTATGCTTTATTGGCATTTTGAATTCGCCTTCCAATTTCCTCAGTGATCTTGTTAGTATCATTAATTATGAAGCCAAGGTAATTAAATTAGCTTAGTCTAGAAGCTTCTAACAAAGAAGTACTTAAAAGCTAGACTCAAGTGGTCCAAAAGGCTTTAAGTAAATAAGAGAAGATACGATTGGAATGTGCAATATCTAGGATGTCACCAGACAGGAAGGTTCATACAGGGTGAAAATTATTTAAACCGACAAACTCTGGGAGGTTGTAGCGGACACCAAAACAAATGTTTTTTCCTAATGCAATTTTTTCCTATGAGGATTATTTAAACCGGTAGAGGGCTGCAACTGCTGTTGATGGTAGGAATTGTTTTGTCCACCAGTGTAGTAGTGAATTGTATCTGTTTACTAATGGAGCGATACACCTGGAGTGAATACACTGATATGTGTGGGCCGGTGTTGTTGGGGACTGTTTAATTGGGACATCTCCTACCTAGGTCATTAAATGGCATTGCCAGAATTGCTGGAAGACTTCCCGCTCCCTATAAGACAACGCATGTGGTTCCAACATGACGGGGCGCCGGCACATTTCAGTCTTGAACCAACCATTTTTAGAAAAGTTGATTGGCAGCGGTGGTCCTGTACCATGGCCTGCTTGATCCCCAGATATGACCCCTTTGGATTTTTTGTGTGGGGAGAGATGCGCAGCCTTGTTTACACAACTCATGTTGCATCAGAAAGGGATCTGGTTGCCCGGATAGTAGCAGCAGCAGGAGCAATTAACGATACTCCTGGAGTTTTTGCCCAAGTTAGACAGAACGTGATCCGCCGGTGTAACTTTTGTTTACATGCCAATGGTGGCATTTTTTAACCTCTACTGTAATTTAAGTAATTGCGTTGTGTTAATGTGTTGTCAATTGGTAATAAAAATGCAAAAGTGTTTGTTGGTGTAATTAATTTGCCGCTAGAGAAATTTTCCTCTACCGGTTTTAATAATCGTCATAGGAAAAAAATGACATTAGGGAAAAATATTTGATTTGGTGTCCCCTACAACCTTCCAGAGTTTGTCGGTTTAAATAATTTTCACTCTGTATAACAAGAAGTGATCTACCGACAGATAGAAGGATAGCATCTGAAGACTAAAGAAACATTGGAAAGTTTCTTGGTTTTTTTGACTGTAGGCCTATAGGCAGTAAGCCTAGCTTAACTAAAAAAAGGAGGAGGAGAAGAAGAAATTTACATACAACTCTAGTTTCATCAGCATCATCAATAATCACGGATTAAGTTCATGTACCTTGTTCCAGTCTTACAGATTCTCTTTGAAAAAGTTGAATCCATCTTTCTTCTTTTTTTTTTATCTACCAACATCCATTTTTCTTTTGGTTTGTAATTAAGTATAGTTTTTTGGTATTCGTTCATCTTTCATTTTTTGGGCATTTATTTCCTGTTCTTTCTAGATTGTTTTATTTCATTTAAATTTAAAAATATTTAGTTAATTTCTAATATCTCCATTTCTTCTTTTATCCAGCCAGAAGCTTGCAGCCAGCTACACTTCTCAGAAATCTAATTTCAGTTGTTTCTATGATTTTTTCTCTTTTAATTAAAAACCCAAAACTCACTACCATACAATAGTAAAGGAACTGTCATTGCTTTATAAAATTTTAGTTTTTTTCTTGTATTTTTAATATTCTCTTAATTGTGCCACATATATAATTACATTTATTAAGTTCGTTAAAAATATATTCATTTTTAAAATAGGACATTTCCTAACTCAGGTATTTAAAATGGTTCACTTGTTGAATAGGTTTCCCTTCCGGAATTTCCAGCTCTAGTTTCTTGGTGTTATTTAATAGAATATAGGCATATGTGTTGGCGTCTAGAAAACATTTTCTTCACTATCGCCCACAAAAGTGTACTATGTCGTAGTCATTTATCAACACAAATAGTGAACCTATCATTCAGTTGTAAGATTCAATTGCGTTCTCAGAATCAAATACCAGCAGAGATAAGAGTTCCTAACGCTTGCGGACGTTATATAGAGTGTCTCCAAATTCACTGTCTATTTCAATGAAGGAAGTTGATGATTTAAAAAATCAATGTTATTATAAAGTTTTACACATATTCTGCCTTTCTCTATCACCGCCATCTAGGTGAAAACACATAAGTACTCCATCTTTCAGCTGTGGAAACAAATGTAGACCTAAACATATAAATCGTAAAAAAAAAAGTCTGCTGCTTCTGTGATGAGATTCCTTAAATCAAGCAGACGTGATAACCACGTTTTCGTAGAGTGAAACGTAGAATTTTCCACATTGTGTTGCGAGGGACATTCAACTCCCTACTGAGGCGTCGAGTTGATGCGTTCGGACTATCACAGTACATTTGAACCTGCTGCACTGTTTCTATCTATACGTGTGGTCGTCCATGACGTCTCTCATCACACATTGTCGGTATTACCCGTTTAAGGAATAAGCGCAGTTGTTGACGGAGGGCACTGCAGTCGTGTTTATGCAGGAATAGAACACGTGACACTGCTATCTGCGAGTACAGAGGGGAATGGGACGTGGGACGCTGACAATGTACACTGCCTTATATGACGTCACATGTAGCAACAAACAGAGCTTCGTAATTCTTCCGCCTGCAGAGATATTTTGAATGACTAATACGCTTAAATTTGTTTACAAGCAGACGAATGTGTACCTTTTTTTTTGAGCTGGTTTACGGAATTTAGGCTATGGGAAAACTCAGCTCTGGCGTGTTCATATGACAATCCTATGCACAAAAAATGGCAACCGTTCTTACATGCTAAACATATTGCACTAAGCTAACAGTACATGTAAAGAAAGTAAAAGAAAGTGTGTTTTCATGAAAATGGATAGTGACTTTTGAAACATTCCATATAGCCTAAGCAACCTCCGTAAATCAGATCACATAACTCCAGCATTTCAAATGTCGTCTTGGCTCCAGTTTAAAGACAGCCGAAAATACATTGCCTCTACTTCTTATAGAATACTTTGTCTACCTCATCACCCCTTTATATTTCTACTCGCTTCCATTCGTTATATTCACACCGTAACTTAAACGCACGTTCGAGACAAAATTTGACTCTAGCTGTGCCTCTACTCTTACTAATCCTCGTCCTTCCTTGTTTCAGCCACACGACTCCCTCCCATCTTATATCAAGGACTGGCCAACTCGAAAACAGTTCGAAAAAACCCACCAAATATTTCCTTTGACAATATGGTGTAGGGTATAACAACGTTCTAGATATATTTTTATTATTCTTTTATATTTTACACTTTCTTTATCAAGCCAATTATTTAATCAAATTATATAGGCCTAGATACGAGGCCTAGATAGATCATCGGTTGATTTAATGTCATCGTCCGATTCCTAATAGTCAATTTCGTCGGTCCCTCCAATCTCCTGGTTGTAGATGTTTCTCCTTCGTGTAGGCCTATAAATATATTCCCAGACTCCAGGAGTTTTAGGTCTTCCTCTGCCTCGTCTTCCCTCAGGTTTCCACCCCAAAATACATTTTGGTAGCCGATCCTCTTCCATTCGCTGGACATGTTCATACCATCTTAATTGCTGAGTTTTAATATAATCTAAAATAGTGTCTTCAATCTTCATTTTGTCCCTTATAACTGAGTTTCTAATTTTTTCTCTTCTTGAAATTCATGTTGTCCTTCGTATAAAATCCATTTGCGTAATTATATGAAGCAATTATTATTATTATTATTATTATTATTATTATTATTATTATTATTATTATTATTATTATTATTATTATTACATTTACTTGTTTTTTTTCCTTGTCATCATTGTACTGTGTAGTCTTATGCCTATTAGGTCTATATATTAGGCCTATAAATCAAGTTGTAAATAATTCATCATCATCATGAACAAATTCGTTTTAGGCCATGTGGCCTGTACGGTAAACCTAGCGAAGATGGTCTTGATCTTTCCACCGATGTTTTGGTCTTCCTTGGTCCCTATGTCCAGTTGGGGTATATTGGAATGCCAATTTTGGAAGTCTATTTCTTGCCATTCTTCTCAGATGATTTTTCCATTCTTGTTGGTATCTTTGGATATCTTCATTTAAACAATTCATAATTGTTAATATCTGTATAGGCTAATTTAATCTTGGTGAAGTGGAAGATAAGATCCCATGGTCTTAATTGCATCAGGTGAAATTAAGCATTATTATTATTATTGTTATTACTGTTATTATTATAATTGTTATTGTTGTTATTCTTATTATTGTTATTATTATTATTATATTATTATTATTATTATTATTATTATTATATTATTATTATTATTATTATTATTATTATTATTATTATTATTATTATTATTATTATGAACGATGGCAGTACGAGTGGCGAATGGAGGCCTATAAAGAAGTGAGTCCTGGGTCCTGAAGAAAAAAGAAAGAAAAAAAAAAGTAAAATTCAGGCAGCGGTCTGTGAAAGGTTGTACAAGAGAAGAACATATTAGAAATGAGAATATTAGATAGGAACTAAAAGTACAATCACTTCTCCAACAAATAGAAAAACACAGGAACAATTGGATAGAACATCTGCAAAGAATGACAGAGGATAGGATACCAAACATGGCACTGATGTATAATCCTGGAGGACGAAGATCGGTAGGAAGACCAACAAAACGCTGGGCTGAACAGATGTGAGACCTAATCCACGAAGTTTGATTATTATTATTATTATTTATTATTATTATTATTATTATTATTATTATTATTATTATTATTATTATTATTATTATTATTATTAATTTAATTTAATTTAATTTGTAGCTTTAACACACTGAGAATTTATTTTTAGCACGTAGGCCTACAAAATATGTTTTTTAAGTTCTCTAGTTTATGAAATCCGGGACGAAGCGATCTTACAATTCCACTTGGATCAGTGGGTGGAGTTTAGTTCAGGAAATTGTACAGGAAGATGATGAAATGTTAATATGTGTAAAACAAGATGCGTGTGAACGCGCAGATTTGGAAGTTTGTTGGGATCTTCCAAGAACTGATTATGCATGAAACAGTACGTTCAGTTCAAGGAACGATTCTTCTTTCTGCATTATAATTTGATGGGTTCATGTCAACTTACTTTGACGCCCAAGTCTTTCAAGTGACATGATTCACCTTCCGGTCCTTAATCTTCCCTTTATTTACTCTTGTTTCTTCTTTCATTTTCATCTATCATTCCTTGTCATTTATTCACGTCAGGTACGATCATTTAGAATCTCGAAAACAAATAATTATGTAAACCACCTCAGAGCAGACTTGCTTTCGATTCTCTTTAAACTTTATGATTTTTAGTACGAAAAGACCAAGCTTTAAATTATTCTTTTGTCTATTATTAACTATTTATGTCCACCGCTGTGGTCTCGAGGTAGCGTGCTGCCTTGTCACGCAGCAGCCCGGGTTCGATCCCCGGTCGGGGCAGTTTTTCTGGGTGACGTTTTTATCGGGGGTTTTCCTCACCTGTAAGACAAATGTCAGGAGAACTTTAAGGCCCAAACGGTCCCCGAAATCATATGTCATCATCATCATCATCATCCTTATCATTATCATCATCATCCTTCACCGGTGTGAAAAGCAATGGGAAGCTACCACACCTACAATTCGCTAGTAAAGCTGCAAGCATAGCATGAAAATGCTATGATTGAAGTGAAGGACCTGTCTTCGGGCATAATTACTGTGGATGGTATCTTATATAGTCTGTCGCGAGTTAGAGAACGAACCACGCTCTGCCAAACCAATTTGTCGCGTATTATTATTATTACCCCGCTCTGCTTTAACTATTAGTACGTAGAGAGAGATTACGATGCTGCTACCTTCCGGGATCGCTGGGTTATGGTAATGCTGTATTTTAGTAAAGTGTTCTAGATATCTAATGAAGTTATTTACAAGAAAACAGCCTGCCTCGGGCCCATAGAAGGCGGCTAACCATTCATCTTTCTTTCCTAATTGAACATGCATATAAATATAAATACTGACTATAACTTGCATGGACTGAACTAACTTCGTTATAGGATAGAGAATGATAATAACTCTTAAATAATACCAAGGGGCGTAACATAAAAGATAAGCTTTTAATAAGAAAATAAGTGTGGATCATGTAAAAAACAAAATAATGAATACATAACACAAATTAATCTCTGATCAGTCGATCAGTCACAAACAGTAACCAAAATATAATAGAACAATAACGTACCATTTAAACTATCACACGCATTCTTGTCTAAGTCCTATTGGAAATCCTTCTTCCATGTTTACTTAGACGAAATCAAATCTAACCGTTCCTCGGTTACAATCCACTTGCTCATCTTCTGAATCACCATGTTAACCTCGCCAGTTCATGGTGGACTTGAGTTGGATTCACACACTGAATCCCCCTTCTAAAGAACCAAACGCCACTTAGTGAGCCGATCGAATGATGAAGTCCGTTGCGATAACCGAGCATATATCAGGTTCGCGAGTGGAAGGGATGTGCGCAGTAAAGATGCGCGAGGAAAGGGCAAAAAGGGAAGGGGTAACCACACGGAACACAGGAACATTGGCAAGCTTCACAAATGTTCTTCAGTAGGGAGGAGCACACAGATGTATAACTGAACCGAAAAAAGGCACTTTCGGTTCAATAGCTCTCCCTACACCCTCCGGGTAACAGAAAAGAGTCCATAGGCTTGACGTAATGTCCAAAGAAGCAATCCCACGTTGGGAGGGGAACATAAGCGGTAACTTCAAAGCAAATCTTTCATCGTCCCCAATATCACGATCACCACAACTGCTTTCATGTAGACTATTCCAGCGCTGAAAAATATACTCCAATTTGCTTCAGCCGCCATAGCACAACATTGCGGTGTTCCAGGTGAAGACTCGGGTGACGATAATCATCGGATTGCCGGATCGCAATCCCGTTCCACCGCTTTCCAGGAATCCATAGTTCCAAAGCCACTATGTCGGTCAGCTGGGCACTCGGGGGTCGGCCGGATCCTCCAAGCGCTCGACTGCCGAACACTCCAGGCATACAGACTGTAGAACTGCCAATGTTTAAGGAAAGGTAACTGAAACAAAGAACAGGCGCAAACAGGAAAGCAGAACCATAGATATGCTAATTTAACATGTGTCACAATACAAAGTATTTAGCTTTAATATTCAGCTCTTTTCATTTATAACAAACATGCTTGAATTTACTCGATAGTATTACATATTTTTAGCTGACTCAGATGTTATTTTACAATGTGGTCATGGACGCCGACTAACTTCTACT
The DNA here is from genome assembly GCA_030220185.1 of Diploptera punctata. Taxonomy (NCBI): domain Eukaryota; kingdom Metazoa; phylum Arthropoda; class Insecta; order Blattodea; family Blaberidae; genus Diploptera; species Diploptera punctata. Next base: position 27,430 of record JASPKZ010004488.1, read on the forward strand.
CACTCTTTTCTAGAATTTAGTTTGCGTCACATTAGTAAGACCTGAACCACCTATACAGAAACTCATTCTAGTAACTCAAACATCGAAAAGAATGACACAATCAGCCCAAACACTTATATTCATCGGTATTATATTCTAATATCCCAAACGAGCATATATATATATATATATATATATATATATAAATAAACTACGTAAACTAAGATTGACATTCTCTAGACAGATGCCCATACCGCTGACATTTCCAACATTGAAGATTCTGTTTCGACTGCCAAGAAGGACGATTCGTCGAAGTATTAGACTTACTTAAATTGTCAGTTTTACTTCTTTCACTAAAGTCCCTCTGTCTTTCAGCAATTTCAAAATCCGCCACTTTCCTGGCTAAGAGACACATTCGGCTACATTCTGAGGTCTTGTAGCAAAAATCAAATGCTGTCTAGTAGCCGGGGACATATTTTGCAGAATAAGATCCATTAACTTTTCTTCAGAAAATAAAGGATTCAACACAAGTGCAGCTCCTTGTATATTGGCGATAAATTCCAACAAAGATTCCTTAGGCATTTGGAATCGACGTGACACAAATCTAATCCAAAAGTCTTCCAACAATCTAGGAGGCAACAACGAACACTTCACATGTTCTAAACTTTCCATCCAAGAGAATCTCGACTTAACAACTTCACTCCAGATTTTCAATAGATTCCTCCGATGAAACTCAAAATTGAGTTCACAAAATACTCATCGGGAACCAATTTCAATTCGAAAATCGAGTTAATTTTGATGAGGAAGACCACTAGCGATTCCTTATCCTCACCATCACAGGGATCTACCTTTCCAATCAACTCTCGGAAAATCCGCTGATTATTCTGCTCCATAAAAGAAGAAAGGTTGGAGACAGTTCCACTAGATAAATCTTTGATAGAGCTAAGTCTACGATCACTCATATCCTTATGGTGTTCTGCGAAATAATCCTCTTGAGTTGCGTTATCGACAATGAACTTACGTTTTATTAATATTTGTTCAGGCTGGGAGAGAGAATTCATATGATCCTTAAGCCGCTGACGTAATGTGTTTACATCACCTTCAACTTCTATACCTTACTTACTTACTTACTTACTCACTGGCACTATCGAACCCGTAGGTTCATGGCCGCACGGACATAAGCTCTCCATACATCCCTATCCTGAGCTAATGCTTTCCAATCATTCCCTGTATAATCTACTTCCCTCAAATCATAGTTAATGTTGTTCTCCCACCTCATTTTTGGTCTACCAACTGGGCGTTTTCCTTCTGGCTTTCCTACAAGAAGTTTCCATGCACGTCTTTCATTCCCCATACGCGCAACATGTCCTGCCCATCGCAGTCTACGGGACTTAACTGTTCTTATTATATCTGGCTTCCTATAAAGACCATGTAGTTCATTGTTATGTAGTCTTCTCCATTCACCTGTCTGTTCATCTCTCTTTGGTCCAAAAATTTTCCTAAGAACTTTATTCTCAAATACTCGTAATCTCCTTTCCTCCCTTAAAGTAAGAGTCCATGTTTCCCCCCATATAATATAACTGGTAGAACAATAGTTTTATATATTTCAGCTTAACGTTTTTTGAAAGGAGTTGAGACATCAAAAGTCTCTGCAATGCATAATAGCATGAATTTCCAGAATTGAGCCTATGTTTAATTTCTTTGTGCATCTCATTCCTATTTGTGATTATTGTTCCTAGGTATTTGAATTCAGCCAATTCCTCAAAATTTCCCTCATTTGTCATTAGCTCTCCATTTCCATTATATAATGTATTTCTACGTGTGACCATATATTTAGTTTTACTGATATTTACTTCCAGTCCTAATTTCTTAGTGTTACTCAATAGTGTGTGCGTGTTGGCCTTTAGTATCTCCTCGCTATCGGCCAGTAGTACTACATCATCAGCATAAACTAACAGCTTATTAATACCATTCAGTTGTAAGCCTTCCTCATTCTCTAAAGATTTAATGGCATGCTCTAGTACAAAATTAAATAGTAGAGGAGATAGTGCATCTCCTTGCTTTAACCCATTCTGGATTTCAAAAGTGTCTGAAAACTGTTTGCCTACACGCACCCTACTCGTTGAGCCATTTAGACACATTCGTATAAGTCTAACTAACTTTTTAGGAATTCCAAACTCCAGCAGGATACTATATAACTTCTCCCTCTTAATTGAATCATATGCTTTTTTGAAGTCTACATATAGTTGATGTACAGTACCATTATATTCCCATTTCTTTTCTAAATCTGTCTTATACTAAAAATCTGATCTGTTGTAGACCTGTTTCTTCTAAATGCACATTGATGATCTCCTAGAATGTCATCAATATAGGGAGTAAGTCTGCTTACTAATATATTTGTTAGAATTTTGTACGAAGTTGAAAGTAATGAGATGCCCCTATAGTTGTTGCAATCAGTTTTATCTCCTTTCTTATAAATTGGTACGATAATTGATTCCTTCCATTCATCTGGAAGAGCTTCTTTTTCCCAAATCATACTAAGCAACCAGCGTATCTTGTCCATCAATATTTCTCCCCCAGATTTTATCAGTTCTGCTGGGATCTCATCTGAACCTGATGCTTTATACATCTTCAATTTTTCAATTGCCATTTCAACCTCTAATGCACTTGGCTCTGCGACTAGCATTTCTGCTGTCTGTAAGTTATTCTCTTCAATGTCCTGTTCTGTATGTACATTTAATAGCTGATTAAAATAACTTCTATACCTAGCAGGCTTAATTCACGAACGAGCTTATCTTTGGATATTATATCTACCCAGCTAGGCATGTTTACTAAGTATAATAAACACAAGACGTAAACAATTATAGGCAAACGTAGTATTACATACATAAATCAGTCTCTGTTCTGGTATAAAGAAAGATGAGTTGATGTTTACGTAACATAAAACAAACACGTAAACTAATGCTTAATAACTTCAACTTAAATACAGCATATCTTTCTATATGAAAAGCACAAAACGAATGCCTTGCTACCATTTGGGCGCAATTAAACCCCAAAAAACCAAACCCTTAACCACGCTCTGCTACCATTTGTCGCGAGTTAGAGAACGAACCACGCTCTGCCAAACCAATTTGTCGCGTATTATTATTATTACCCCGCTCTGCTTTAACTATTAGTACGTAGAGAGAGATTACGATGCTGCTACCTTCCGGGATCGCTGGGTTATGGTAATGCTGTATTTTAGTAAAGTGTTCTAGATATCTAATGAAGTTATTTACAAGAAAACAGCCTGCCTCGGGCCCATAGAAGGCGGCTAACCATTCATCTTTCTTTCCTAATTGAACATGCATATAAATATAAATACTGACTATAACTTGCATGGACTGAACTAACTTCGTTATAGGATAGAGAATGATAATAACTCTTAAATAATACCAAGGGGCGTAACATAAAAGATAAGCTTTTAATAAGAAAATAAGTGTGGATCATGTAAAAACAAAATAATGAATACATAACACAAATTAATCTCTGATCAGTCGATCAGTCACAAACAGTAACCAAAATATAATAGAACAATAACGTACCATTTAAACTATCACACGCATACTTGTCTAAGTCCTATTGGAAATCCTTCTTCCATGTTTACTTAGACGAAATCAAATCTAACCGTTCCTCGGTTACAATCCACTTGCTCATCTTCTGAATCACCATGTTAACCTCGCCAGTTCATGGTGGACTTGAGTTGGATTCACACACTGAATCCCCCTTCTAAAGAACCAAACGCCACTTAGTGAGCCGATCGAATGATGAAGTCCGTTGCGATAACCGAGCATATATCAGGTTCGCGAGTGGAAGGGATGTGCGCAGTAAAGATGCGCGAGGAAAGGGCAAAAAGGGAAAGGGTAACCACACGGAACACAGGAACATTGGCAAGCTTCACAAATGTTCTTCAGTAGGGAGGAGCACACAGATGTATAACTGAACCGAAAAAAGGCACTTTCGGTTCAAGTCTACTATTCAATATCTATTTTTTTTTCTCGTATGACAGTATTTATTCTAATTTTGAACATCTTGCTGCTCTCCTTATGAAATCCATTTCCATCGACATAAGTTTTTAAGTTTTTGTTGAATTACCAAACTTTAGCTCCATATGTGACAGTACTTCTCACTATTGAATTATATATTTGTAACTTATTTTTTCTGGTTGTATGTTTGTTCCATAAGACTTAATTCATCATTGCTGTTATTGCTCTACCTTTATTGATTCAATTTTTAATATCGCTTTGTTGTTTATCCTCTTTATCTGCTTTTACTCCCATGCGCTCAAATTCATCACATCCTCGAATATACCCCTTCTGATCTTCTAATATTAAATAATCGGTTTCTGCTCCACATCCCATATATTTTTTCTAAATTTATTTTCAACCCCCAGGTATCGTATTCCTCCAATAATTTTCTGGACATAACTCCATGTCTTCATATTCTTGAGCAATTATCTGGCCATCTGCAAATAACAGTAAATAACACTTAGTTATGAGATGCACAAAGAAATTAAACATAGGCTCAATTCTGGAAATGCATGCTATTATGCATTGCAGAGACTTTTGATGTCCCAACTCCTTTCAAAAAACGTTAAGCTGAAAATATATAAAACTATTATTCTACCAGTTATATTATATGGGTGCGAAACATGGACTCTTACTTTAAGGGAGGAAAGGAGATTACGAGTATTTGAGAATAAAGTTCTTAGGAAAATTTTTGGACCAAAGAGAGATGAACAGACGGGTGAATGGAGAAGACTACATAATAATGAACTACATGGTCTTTATAGGAAGCCAGATATAATAAGAACAGTTAAGTCTCGTAGACTGCGATGGGCAGGACATGTTGCGCGTATGGGGAATGAAAGACTTGCATGGAAACTTCTTGTAGGAAAGCCAGAAGGAAAACGCCCTGTTGGTAGACCAAGAATGAGGTGGGAAAAAACATTAACTATGATTTGAGGGAAGTAGATTATACAGGGAATGATTGGAAAGCATTGGCTCAGGATAGGGATGTATGGAGAGCTTTTGTCCGCGCGGCCATGAACCTACGGGTTCGATAGTGCCAGTAACAGTTAGTTATTCATTATGCTTAATTTTTGTGGTGGCAAAATCTATGTCTCCATCCGTTATCATTTGCAGAATTTATATAAAGCAATTGAAGTGATATAAAATGACTATAAGTGGTTAAAGAAAAGAATACAAATGGCCAGAAAAGTTTTTCATCAGTTTTTTCACGAATTTGTATCCAGTTATGATTTGAAACCCTCCATGGTGTCTTTATCTTGAAATGGTGTAGTGGCTTGCTTGCTTAAATGACACCGAGAGCCATGCTGGCGGTAGCATTGCTGTCGAGAGGGTTACCCATGCCGGACTGGTCAAAGGCGATAAGCCATACGAAAAAATAGCCTTGTTCAAAAGAGTGACGATCTGTAACCGTAAAAATACAACCGTCAAAAAAACGCGAACATGGTTTCCATTGGGGTAGGCCTAATATTTTTCGAAGACCAAAGAGAATTGTACAGACATGCGAATGGAGGAGACTGCATAATAGGAGCTACATGATCTTTATAGCAAAGCAGATATAATAAGAATAGTTAAGTCTGGTAGACTGCCATAAGCTGGATAGACCTATTAGCACGAATGGAGAATAAAATAGGGACATGGAAGTTATTTATGAAGATTAAACTTTTCTTCTGTGGTTGTACATACAGATGCACTTGTTCAGTTAATAAAAAATCCTCGTAGCCCCCCCCCATTAGTCCCGCTATGTATTTTCGTGAGTAGGCCTTGTAGCTGAAATACATAAGTTCCCTTCATCTCATTGCATGTAGGCTAAATTGTATTAAACGACAATGATACGTCATATGTCATTCATGAGTAGAGACCGGATTTGTTTGCGAAATGCATTTTTTTCGTATTAAAAAGTATGCGGAAATGATTTACGTGTTAAGTGGTCCCTTCACAGACAATTTAGCGGTAGGCCTATTTAATAACACATAGAAACGCATATTCCGGGGGAAAATGCTTATTTTAGATTTTTCATGCATAAATGCATATTTTACTCATAAATGTGATATTAAATTATAATTTTCCCTTCAGCTAATTACTAGTAATTAATTAATTATTTTTTTGTTAATAAAGATTATATAGTCAATTGGATATAAGCATAACGTGTATGTTTACGTCTGTGTAAGAGGGGAATACCCGTGGGCCTTGATAAATAATATTACAGTGTTGCTAAAATCACATTTGATAAGCTTAGTGAAGTTTTAAATAAATAGGCTAAATAATATTTTATTATTGATTTCGTACATCTCAATGATGGATAAATCATATTTGAAGAGAAAAATTATACTGAGCGGTCTGAGCGTATAATTTTTCTCTTCAAATATGAAATAAATAATAGTTTTAAAAAACTAAAAGAACACGCTTTATTAGAAAACTAAAAAATAAAAAATAATTTTAATTTCCAATACGCTTGGGATAAAATAAAGTGGTCAACAAAAAAAATAATCTCCAACACATATAGAATAAAATTAGAGTTATCAACAAAAAGAAAATAGCCTAATTTTACCATCAAAAACGTGGGGTGCTCTATATCAATTAATATATTTGATAATAAACAGATATTGGTAAAAGTAAGCTCTCTAAGAAGAAAATGTAAAAATCATAAAAAGCACCCCACGCTTTTGATGGTAAAATTATTTTCTTTTTGTTGATAACTCTAATTTTATTCTATATGTGTTGGAGATTATTTTTTTGTTCACCACTTTATTTATCCCAAGCGTATTGGAAATTAAAATTATTTTTCATTTTTTAGTTTTCTAATAAAGCGTGTTCTTTTAGTTTTTTTAAAACTATTATTTATTTTTTATTTTTTGTTTTAATATTTTACAGAATAAGATAAAAATGTAAATATCTTTAAATTCGATACTGTTGTAGTATGAGCTAAAAGTAATACTCTTCTATAAAGAAAACCCTCCCAGCCGGATTTGAACCAGCGACGTATGGATTACTGAAATTATATACCACTATGAGTTCACTGCTCTACCAACTGAGCTCTTACGACGATTGACTAAAAACTCGACAAGTCCGCAACCTATTATACCAGTTTTCATTTTTTTGATTTTCGGATGATTCTGGCCAGGATTTTAGAAACAAAATATGAAATTATTGTATTGTCACGGGTCCTCTACACGTATACAAAGTTTCAAGTCGATCCAATGTTTCTAAGTGGGTGAAAATCGCGTTGAAAGATTCCATTACATTGATACAAAAAGACTTTTTTTGATTTTCTGATGATTATGGCCAGGATTTTAGAAAATAAATATAAAATTATTGTATTGTCACGGGTCCTCTACAAGTATACGAAGTTTCAAGTCGATCCAATGATTTTAAGTGGGTGAAAATCGCGTTGAAAGATTCCGTTACATAGATAGATAGATAGATACAGGTCAAGCTAATATAAAGCGTGTAAAATACTGGCTTCTTTAGAATTTGTGAAATTAGGAAAATGCTCTCTGGTGATAGTGAGAAAACTGTAACCGAAATAGGCCTACTGTTGTGTTTTTCACATGCACCTATGCCATCATGTGATGTAGGAAGGTAATTTTCATTTTATAAAACTTTCTTGACTGACAGACGCAGGAGCTTCACACAAAAAAAAAAAAACCTTCCTTATATACTGTATCAGCAAAGATTAAGCTAAGATTACCCACAAAGCAAATTATTTATTTTATTTTATTTACCGAATTTTCCCGCCCCTAGTACTACCTTGGTTTCCTAGATGTCAGTTTGAGGCGGAACGCTGACCACGTACCACTCAAAATGACATCTATACGAAAACAAGTGTAACTAAATTAGTATGGTTCAAATTCTTCCCTGTAGGGGGAGAGCGCCTAAATCTCTGTAAAACGAAAGCATAGGCTTACAATACAATACAATACAATACAATCTATTTTGCATATTTAGGGTGCATATATTCTATAGTCCACCGCTGTGGTCTCGAGGTAGCGTGCTGCCTTGTCACGCAGCGGGCCCGGGTTCGATACCCGGTCGGGGCAGTTTTTCTGGGTGAGGTTTTTATCGGGGTTTTTCCTCATCTGTTAGACAAATGTCAGGAAATCTTTAAGGCCCAAACGGTCCCCGAAATCATATGGCCATCATCATCATCTTTATCATCATCATCATCATCCTTCACCGGTGTGGAAAGCAACCGGAAGCTACCACACCTACAATTCCCTAGTAAAGCTGCAAGCATAGCATGAAAATGCTATGATTGCAGTGAAGGACCTGCCTTCGGGCAGAATTACTATTGATGGATATATTCTATATTTTTCCATGCATATTTAGTACCTTATTTTTCATACAAATCCAGGCTCTAGTTTATGAGAATTATGAGTTATCTCTAATAAAATAGTCTAATTACATAAATTTGTACGTATTTTGCGTGTGTTAATATTACATAACCTCACTTATTATGATTACTTTAGCTCTAGTTGAAGCGATACGTGTACAGTAAAAGCTCCTTATTCGCGATTCCATTATTCGCGGGTTAAAAAATTGCGACACAGTTCCTGTATTCGAGGCTAAAAAATTCTTTACTCGCGGATCCAGTCGGTATATCAGAAGGATTTGTATCCTTTATTAACCATCGGAAACTTTTTTGTATGTCCGTTGATAAATGCCACCCTCGCTACAATGTGTGTTTTATTGTTTTAACTTGTCATTCGTTGCAATAATTGTTATTGAATAACACGTGTCTCTTATGCTATTGCCAATTTATAATGTAGAGTAAAAGGAAAGAAAATTTGTATGGAAAGGAAAAAAAGTAGTGTTGCCGCTTAAAGTAAAAATATATAAATGTTTGACCGTTTACGTGTTGGAGAGTGGTTTGCTTCTATATCACGCTGTATCAGTGTTAATGATTCAACTGTAAGATTCATAAGAAATCCGAACCCAAAATAAGGAATTATATTTCTGAATTTTCAGCTAAATATCAATCTGAATTGAAAGACCTTAAAAAAGCGGCAAAACAGGGAGAAAAAAAAACTATATTCTTTAAGCCCTTGTCTAAGCCTGACAGCATTAATTAATAGAAATAGTTCAAAATCTCTAATTAATTGATTTCACTTTGACTATTTAACTCATGCCCCAAATGGGAGTTAATGACCAATCACATCTCAGTGATTTCTGTTGTACAACCAATCAGAGTCGTGTTTCACGAAATATTTATCAGTGTTAAATTTACCATATTAAAGAAAGCTCCTCCTTTTTAATATTCTGAACAGGTCTGACCATTATTTTGCAGTGACTGAGCCTGTGAGAAATACGGCTACCAGATTGTATATATAGTGCATAGATGTCAACACATAGCGCATGCAAGAGTTAATATAAAAACATTTGTAGCAATTTATTATACCACCAAAAAAATAAACCACTGTTTGCACTTTCTTAAATGTATTTTTTCCCAGGTAATAATCCAGAAAAATATAGTTGTCATATTTACATCATACGACATCAGAAATGAATTAATATACAGTTTGATGTGTTTCATTTTTCTCCACTAGAGAGCATTCTTACAATATTGCGTTCCTTTGGCAATAAATAGTATGATCTGCTTGCAGTGATAAACAAAAGAAGCTGATGAACCGTACCTATCGTTTCTCATTTGTTTTCAAACATCGCCGTTTACATTAAATATATAAATATTTTAAAATAACTATAGTTAAATAATGATTTGTGAGTAAACAGCTTAATTTTATTCGTTAAATAGTCCTAACAAATGCCACTCTTGATTTCCAAATTCTCTAGATAATTTGAAAATCACTCGTGGCATTACTTATGATAACTTTTATTTTATTTCGGAACCTTGGAAAGTACCCCTATATACCCCTATATACCCCTATGTACCCATACAAATTCCCATTCCACTTTCACGGTTTCTGTATTCACGGCACATTTGCGGAACATTATCCCCCGCGAATAAGGAGCTTTTATTGTATTTACGTTGATTGATAAAAATAAGGGCAGAGGAGAACACTATCTGCGCAGTGGCGAGTTTACAGTCAAAGTAAAACAATGTATCAGTACAGGGTTTTGTTCCCTTCAAAGCTATGGTATGAATGTATTATACAATTTTAATAGCCCTAATATCTTAAAATTGTAATATGTATGTAATTTTTGTATAATTCTTCTGTTCGCTGGTTGAGTGGAAGAGAAGGCCTTATGGCCTTAACTCTGCTAGTTAAAATAAAGCATTATTATTATTATTATTATTATTATTATTATTATTATTATTATTATTATTATTATTATTTATTATTATTATTATTATTATTATTATTATTATCATTATTATTATTATTGTTATTATTATTATTATTATCATCATTATTATTATTATTAGGGCCTACTACAATTTGTTTGGGATATTTAAATGGCCGAGCCCCGAATCCTAATCCTAGAGTTGAAAAGGCTGAAATTAAAACAACAATGGAATCCGATTTCCTTTTACTTGTGGTTGGGATTCAACTTGAATCTCTTCTTAAAATAATGAAGGATGAATACGAGATTCGTAGGTAATAGTATAACGTTACTAATGGTGTTTCCTAAGTTTTTTTTTTTTTTTTTTCAAATGCCCCAGGTAGGCTATGTCTTTCGACATTCCTGGTTTCTCTCCTGGCATGGCGTACCTGTAACCCACTTCTGAGGTTGGGGCGCCTGGAAGGCGGGGTTACGTTGCCCCGATGATATGATGGGTGATTGATAATGATAATGGTGCGCCAGGAGAGTCCCTAATCCTAAGCTTAACCTAAGATGAATATGAATGATGATGATTGCGATGGCCATATGATTTCGGGGACCGTTTGGGCCTTAAAGTTTTCTTGACATTTGTCTTACAGGTGAGGAAAAACCCCGATAAAAACCTCACCCAGAAAAAGTGTCCCGGCCGGGGATCGAACCCGGGCCCGCTGCGTGACAAGGCAGCACGCTACCCCGACACTACAGCGGTGGACCGTTTCCTAAGTTTATGTTGTTGTTTTGAGCTGCCCCTGGAAGACTAGCTACCCGTATTGCGTGTTCGTGTCGGGCTCGTGGTAGTGCGCCTGCCCGCCGCCTGGAGGGCGCCACGCGCGGCTGACCCCACGTGACCCCCCTAGCTGCCGGACGTGTGCTAGGCAGAAGCTCGGTGGAAGCGTGGGAAAGCAGGAGCTCACTTCTTCCCAAAACACGGCCTTCCTGCGCCGACTCAGCGCAATAGCGACCTACAGAACCATTAGAGATAATACAGTGTGCAACCAACCGATATATTACTTACAATGGTTATTATTGTGTGTATAAGGTCGACCCCATTAGTGTTAATAGCGTCACTAGATACGCGAACTCTTACTTACTCACTGGCACTATCGAACCCGTAGGTACATGGCCGCGCGGATATAAGCTCTCCATACATCCTTATCCTGAGCTAATGTTTTCCAATCATTCCCTGTATAATCTACTTCCCTCAAATCATAGTTAATGTTATTCTCCCCACCTCATTCTTGTTCTACCAATTGGGCGTTTTCCTTCTGGCTTTCCTACAAGAAGCTTCCATGCAAGTCTTTCATTCCCCATACGTGCAACATGTCCTGCCCATCGCAGTCTACGAGACTTAACTGTTCTTATTATATCTGGCTTCCTATAAAGACCATGTAATTCATTGTTATGAAGTCTTCTCCATTCACCTGTCTGATCATCTCTCTTTGGTCCAAAAATTTTCCTAATTTTCTTCTTTCCTCCCTTAAAGTAAGAGTCCATGTTTCGCACCCATATAATATAACTGGTAGAATAATAGTTTTAGGCCTATATATTTTCAGTTTAACATTTTTTGAAAGGAGATGGGACATCAAGAGTCTCTGCAATGCATAATAGCACGCATTTCCAGAATTGAGCCTATGTTTAATTTCTTTGTGCATCTCATTCCTATTTGTGATTATTGTTCCTAGGTATTTGAATTCAGCCACTTGTGATAATGACAGAGGTGGACGATCATAGGCCTATAACTCAGCCAGTATTGGAATGACGTGTGGTCAGCATCTTGTGTCATTTTGAAACAGGAAAACGTAATGCATTCCTATCCTGACAACTTCCAACTTCATCATCATCATCCTTCACGGATTAGATCTTTGCCTGTTCCGATCTCACATCTGTTCAGTCCAGCGCTTTCTTGGTCTTCCTACCGATCTTAGTCCTCCAGGGTTATACATCAGTGCTATCTTTGGTATCCTATCCTCTGTCATTCTTTGCAGGTGTTCTATCCAATTGTTCCTGTGTTCTTCTGCTTGTTGAAGAAGTGGTTGTAGTTTTAGTTCCTCTCTAATGTTCTAATTTCTAATATGATCATCTCTTGTACAATCTTTCACAACCCGTAGGAAAAATAAGTTACAAATATATAATTCAATAGTGAAAAGTACTGTCACATATGGAGCTGAAGCATGGAAATTCAACAAAAACTTATGTCGATGGAAATGGATTTCTTGAGGAGAGCAGTAAGATGTTCAAAATTCGGAAAGATAATAAATAATGTTATACGAGAAAAAAAATGAATATTAAAAATTCATTTACGGCCTAATAGATTTTATAAGATAGGCCTACTAGCTAATACCCGGCGTGCGCTGCTATGCCTAAATAATTGAAAATTAATGTGTTTTATGTTTAGTTGAATGAGTATAAGGAACAATAATTATAAATAAATATTTTGTAGAAACACCGTGCTGATTACCCGGCGTTGCCGGGAATCTACTCATCCCGATCTTCTTGACATAAATGAGCTGAAATACGAAAATTAATGTTTTATGTTTAGTTAACTAATGGGAGGAAGCATATATATCGTAATTATTTTTAGCTACCCCGGCGTTGCCCGGGTATCTACTCATCAACTTCTTGGCATAAATGAGCTAAAAGACAAAATTCGTTATTGCGAGCTATCCGTAAAAGAATACCCGCCATGTGCTGCTATGCTTGCACAGGAATCTACGATTTGTCTCGATCTTCTTGGCATCAATGAAAGACAAAAATGGTTAGGCCCTATTGTGAGTTATCCGTAAGAGATAAACATATGCTGTCGTGGACTTTTTTTTAGAGCTTTTTGAGGTATTCAATTCTGTGTACATTAATTTTGTGTATTTGTTATGGTTTATGCAGCGTAAGCCATTTAAGCGTCCAAAGAGCTGTTTTTTTCACATTTTCCACTACAAAGGGTGATTTTTAAGGGTGTAGGAGTTGAGTATCAAAACTCTCTTATAGCCTATATTCATCCCGGGAATCCTCTAAACATTGTGGAAAAAAAACCATCACAATTGGATCAACTGTATGGTCGCGCATAAAGTACGAACAAACAAATAAATTAACATTAATTTTTATATACACTATTTAATTAAATAGACATAAAACTTACAATTTTTTGTGATTTTCATGTCTATTCAAATATAATTAGTTACAGCTGTTTCGGTACTGTAAGTTTTATTTTTATTTAATTAAATAAGTGATGATTTTCATCAAGTAAACACCAATTCAATTGATTATTTTATATATTAAATAACCAAATAAATTGATACGGGATTCCATGACGAATGCATGAAGAAACGTTGCACAGAAGAATATTGGAATGGTATATCCACCTGGAAGAAGAAAGAAAGAAAGAAAGAAAAAAAAAAGGCCTCGAATCTCACGGATGTAAGAAATAAGAACTGGAATGATATCAGGAGGACTGGAGGACATGGAGTGGATGGATAGCGACGACGAATGGAGAAGGAAAATAAAAAACTAGGCTCTTGAGCTCTTATTCAAGATGTCTGTTATTACCCGTTTAAGGAGTAAGCGCAGTTGTTGACGGAGGGCACTGCAGTCGTGTTTATACATGAATAGAACACGTGACACTGCTATCTTAGAGTGCACAGGGGAATGGGGCGTGGGACGCTGACAGTGAACACTGCCTTAGATGACGTCACGTGTAGCAACAAAGAGAGCTTCGCAATTCTTCCGCCTGCAGAGATATTTTGAACGACTAATAAACACTGACTACAGACTTGCAGTGTCAATTTTCAGCATTTCTGTAATGATATGAGAATTTCTGTAATGATATGAGAATTTCTGTAATGATATGAGAATTTCTGTAATGATATGAGAATTTCTGTAATGATATGAGAATTTCTGTAATGATATGAGAATTTCTGTAATGACATGAGAATTACTTTTTTTTTTGACAAATATTAGTAACAATATTCTTATCATGCCAATATCTCAATTGTATGTCCACCGCTGTGGTCTCGAGGTAACGTGCTGTCTTGTCACGCAGCGGGCCCGGGTTCGATCCCCGGTCGGGACAGTTTTTCTGGGTGAGGTTTTTATCGGGGTTTTTCCTCACCTGTAAGAGAAATGTCAGGAAAACTTTAAAAGGACCAAACGGTCCCCGAAATCATATGGCCATCGCAATCATCATCATTCATATTCATCTTAGGTTAAGCTTAGGACTAGGGACTCTCCTGGCGCACCATTATCATCATCACTCATCATATCATCGGGGCAACGTAACCCAGCCTTCCAGGCGCCCCAACCTCAGAAGTCGGTTACAACTACGCCACGCCAGGAGAGAACACCAGAATGTCGAAAGACAGCCTGGGGAATTTGCAAAAATAAAAAATATATATCTGAATTGTTGTTTTCAATTTGTTCTCTGACAGCTCCTTCAGTTGTTATATTTAGTTAATTTAATAGAAAACTTGGCAAGGATAACTGAGAATAGAATACCAAAAGCAGCATACAGCTATTCACCTCAAGGAAGAAGAAGTTTGGGAAGACCAAAGAAAAGATGCAAACAGCAGCAATTTGGAGCCGGAACAGGCTAGTAAATAAGCCTAAACCGTGAAGAAGAAGAGGTTAATTTAATTTTTATTTCTATGAATTGTATTTTTAAAAAAACTATAGGCCTATTGTATAGTGGAAATGGATAGTTAATGTCAAATGAGAAAAATCTTTTAGAAATAGCCAAATTCAAATACTTAGAAACGATAATAAAACAGAACCGTCGCTGTGGTGTAGTCGGTAGAGTCCCTACCTTCCACTCCGGCAATCCGGGTTCGATTCCCGGCGGGGTAAGGGATTCTAAAATCTCAAACTTGGGACTGGGTGTGTGTTGTGTCCTAGTTGTACCCATTGGGTTTAATTCGTCTAAAATAATAATAATTAAAGGAATGAGATGCACAAAAAATTAAACATAGACTCAATTCTGGAAATTCATGTTATTATGCATCGCAACTTCTCTCAAAAAACATTAAACTGAAAGTATATAAAACTGTTGTTCTAAATTAA
>JASPKZ010004489.1:0-60404 GCA_030220185.1 Diploptera punctata
GGATACACCTTCTAGATAGTATTTTTGGAGTTTTTGAATTTTTGAAAGTTTTGACATTTTTGAACCACAAGACTATAGCCTTGGAAAACCACTATTTTGAAATTTTGGATTAGAGGATTTTTTGCATTATAATCCAGGCACACCCTCTAGATTGTATTTTTGGAATTTCGAAAATTTTGACTTGTTTTGAAAAACCAACCAAACTAATAGCATCGGAAAACACTATTTTGAAATTTTGGATTTAGACCGGATTTATTTCATTATAAATCCCGGACACATCCTCTAGATAGTATTTTTGTAGTTTTTGAAATTTCTAAAATTTTGACATTTTTTGGAAAAAAAAACTAGACTATAGCCATGCAAAACACTTTTCTGAAATTTTGGATTTAGACGGATTTTTTTGCATTATAAATCCCGTACACACCTTTTAGATAGGATTTTTGCAGTTTTTGAAATTTCGAAAATTTTGACATTTTTTGGAAAACCACCAAGACTATAGCCTTGGAAAACACTATTTTGAAATTTTGGATTTAGACCGGATTTTTTGCATTATAAATCCCGGACACACCTTCTAGATAGTATTTTTGGAGTTTTTGAAATTTCGAAAATTTTGACATTTTTTGGAAAACCAACAAGACTATAGGTTTCGAAAACACTATTGTTTGAAATTTTGGATTTAGACCGGATTTTTTGCATTATAAATCCCGGACACACCCTCTAGATTGTATTTTTGTAGTTTTTGAAATTTCGAAAATTTTGACATTTTTTGGAAAACCATCAAGACTATAGCCTTGGAAAACATTATTGTGAAATTTTGGATTTAGACAGGATTTTTTGCATTATATGTCCCGGACACATCTTCTAGATAGTATTTTTGCAGTTTTTGAAATTTCGAAAATTTTGACATTTTTTGGAAAACCACCAAGACTATAGCCTTGGAAAAACACTATTTTTAAATTTTGGATTTAGACCGGATTTTTTGCATTATAAATCCCGGACACACCCACTAGATAGTATTTTTGGAGTTTTTGAACTTTCTAAAATTTTGACATTTTTTGGAAAACCAAAGACTATAGTCCTTGGAAAACACTATTTTGAAATTTTTTAATTTAGACGGATTTTTTGCATTATAAATCCCGGACACACCTTCTAGATAGTATTTTTGGAGTTTTTGAAATTTCGAAAATTTTGACATTTTTTGGAAAACCACCAAGACTATAGCCTTGGAAAACACTATTTTTGAAATTTGGATTTAGACCGGATTTTTTGCATTATAAATCCCGGACGCACCCTCTAGATAGTATTTTTGCTGTTTTTGAAATTTCGAAAATTTTGACTTTTTGGAAAACCACCAAGACTATAGCATGGAAAACACTATTTTGAAATTTTGGATTTAGACCGGATTTTTTGCATTATAAATACCGGACACACCCTCTAGATAGCATTTTTGCAGTTTTTGAAATGTAGAAATTTTTGACATTTTTTGGAAAACCACCAAGACTATATATAGCCTTGGAAAACACTATTTTGAAATTTTTTTAATTTAGACCTTATTTTTTTGCATTATAAATCCGGATACAACCTTCAGATAGTAATTTTTGTGGGTTTTAAAATTTTGAAAAGTTTTTGACAGTTTTTTGAACAAGACATCTTGGAAAACCCTATTTTGAAATTTTGGATTTAGACCGGGGATTTTTTGCATCAGAAATCCGGACACAAAAAAAACCCTCTAGATAGAATTTTTTTTGCATTTTTTTGAATTTTTCGCAAATTTTGACATTTTTTGAAATCTCCAATATTATAGCCTTGGAAAACACTATTTTCAAAGTTTTGGATTTAGACCGGATTTTTTGCATTATAAATCCCGGACACAAAAACCCTCTAGATAGTATTTTTGCAGTTTTTTGAAATTTCGAAAATTTTGACATTTTTTTGGAAAACCTACCATACTTGTAGCCTTGTAAAACACTATTTTGAAATTTTGGATTTAGAACCAGTATTGTGTGCATTATAAATCCCGGACACACCCTCTAAGATAGTATTTGCAGTTTTTGTAAATTTTCGAAAATTTTGAACATTTTTGGGAAATCCACCAAGAATATAGACTTGAAAACACTATTTTGAAATTTTGGATTTAGACCGGATTTTTTGCATTATAAATCCCGGACACACCCTCGAGATAGTATTTTTGCAGTTTTTGAAATTTCGAAAATTTTGACATGTTTTGGAAAACTACCAAGACTATAGCCTTGGAAAACACTATTTTGAAATTTTGGATTTAGACCGGATTTTTTGCATTATAAATCCCGGACACACCCTCTAGATAGTATTTTTGCAGTTTTTGAAATTTCGACAATTTTGACATTTTTTGGAAAACCACCAAGACTATAGCCTTGGAAAACACTATTTTGAAATTTTGGATTTAAACCGGATTTTTTTGGTCATTATAAATCCCGGACACACCCTCGAGATAGAATTTTTTTTTGAGTTTTTGAAATTTTCGAAATTTTTGACATTTTTTTGGAAAGACTACGAAGTCTATAGTCCTTGGAAAAACACTATTTTGAAATTTTGGATTTAGACCGAAATTTTTTGCATTTTTATTCCCCGGACACACATCCCCTCTAGATAGTAATTTTTGCAGTTTTTGAAATTTCGAAAATTTTGACAATTTTTGGAAAACTACCAAGACTATAGCCTGGAAAACACCCTATTTGGACATTTTGGTTTAGACTGGATTTTGTGCATTATAATAACAGGACACACCCACTAGATAGTAATTTTTGCAGTTTTGAGAATTCGAATTTTGACATATTTTGATAAACTACCAGACTCTAGCCTTGGAAAACACTATTGTGAAATTTGGATTTAGACCGGATTTTTTGCATTATAAATCCCGGACACATCCTGTAGATAGATATTTTGCAGTTTTTGAAATTTCGAAAATTTTGAATTTTTTTGGAAACCACCAAGACTATATAAGCCTTGGAAAAACACTATTTTGAAAATTTGGATTTAGACCGGATTTTTTTGCATTATAAATCCCGGAACCCAACCTCTAGATAGTATTTTTGCAGTTTTTGAAATTTCGAAAATTTTGACTTTTTTTCATAACCACCAAGACTATAGCCTTGGAAAACACTATTTTGAAATTTTGGATTTAGAACGGATTTTTTGCATTATAAATCCCGGACACACCCTCTAGATAGTATTCTTGAAGTTTTTGAAATTTCGAAAATTTTGACATTTTTGGAAAACTACCAAGACTATAGTCTTGGAAAACACTATTTTGAAATTTTGGATTTAGACCGGATTTTTTGCATTATAAATCCCGGACACACCCTCTAGATAGTTTTTTGCAGTTTTTGAAATTGCGAAAATTTTGACATTTTTTGGAAAACCACCAAGACCATAGCCTTGGAAAACACTATTTTCAAATTTTGGATTTAGATCGGATTTTTTGCATTATAAATCCCGGACACACCCTCTAGATAGTATTTTTGAAATTTTTGAAATTTCGAAAATTTTCAAATTTTTTGGTAAACTGCCAAGACTATAGCCTTGGAAAACACTATTTTGAAATTTTGGATTTAGACCGGATTTTTTGCATTATAAATCCCGGACACACCCTCTAGATAGTATTTTTGCAGTTTTTGAAATTTCGAAAATTTTGAAATTTTTTGGAAAACCAGCAGACTATAGCCTTGGAAAACACTATTTTGAAATTATGGATTTAGACCGGATTTTTTGCATTATAAATCCCGGACACACCTTCTAGATAGTATTTTTGCAGTTTTTGAAATTTCGAAAATTTTGACATTTTTTGGAAAACATATTTTCGGTCAATCAATTTCCTTCTGACAGTGTTAGTTACCCTACCAGTAACAACATGCAGTGCGGAAAGATCTTTTTTCAACCATGAAAAGAGTGAAAAGTGTGTCTAGAAGTTTGATGTCAGATCAAAGACTGAGTGCACTAATGATGATTTCCATTCATCGGGACATCACTATCAAACCAGAAAAAGTGATCGATAAAATGGCTTGGGAGAAGAAAAGAAGACTGTTGCTGTAAATTAAAATGGTGTCACAAAACTTACAAAAAGAACAAAACTATCTAATTAACAAATGTTTACTACTTTGATTTTCAATGTATAAGTAATCTGCCAAGAAATATTTTTAATGAAAATAAATAAACTGAAATGTTTATTTTAACTGTTATTGTTATTCATTCCATTATACTCATCTTTTTTTTATACACATTGGGTTTTATTAGGGTGGATTCTTCTCTCACTCCGACTCAGCAGCACCCCCCCAAATGAAAATCCTGGCTACGTGCCTGGCCAAGACTATAGCCTTGGAAAACTTAATAGTGAAGTTTTGGATTTAGAGTGGATATTTTGCATTAGAAAACCCGGTCACATCCTCTAGATTTAATTTTTGCAGTTTTCAAAATTACAAAAATTTTGGAATTAGACCGGATTTTCTGCACTAGAAATCCTGGACAATTCTTCTAGATATTCAGTATGCAGGATGTGTCTGGTGTTTCCAATGCAAATAATCCAATCTATGACCAAAATTTCTGATTGTATATTCCAAGGCTATCGTCTTGGTGTTTTTGCTAAAAAATATAGTAAAAATTTTCAAGTCTGCAAAACTAAGTTAATTGTAAATCTCTGTGATGAATAATAATGGAGATAATCACATTTAACTATAATACTAGCCAACAGTGAAAATGTAACTGGAATGAAGTAAATGTTTTGTAAGCATATCGACCACACTGATAACAAAAACGACAATGAAAAGCTCGAATTAACTCTCATTTCCAAGTTAAAGAGGGTGCATTTAACCCTTTTAAATTATGATTTTGTTTAGGTTAATTTCAGGCAAGCAGCTACAGCAACATCATTATTTATCATAAGTAATGCCAAGAGTGATTTTCAAATTATCGCTAAATTAAATTCATGACTCACGAAGTGAGGAGTGAATTTTTGTAGAGAATTTGGAAATCAAGAGTGGTATTTGTTAGGACTATTTAACGAATAAAATTAAGCTGTTTACTCACAAATCATTATTTAAATATAGTTATTTTAAAATATTTATATATTTAATGTAAATGGTGATGTTTGAAAACAAATGAGATACGATTGGTACGCTTCATCTGCTTCTTTTGTTTATCACTGCAACAAGATCATACTATTTATTGCCAAAGGAACGCAATATTGTAAGAATGCTCTCTAGTGAAGAAAAATTATACACATCAAACTGTATATTAATTCATTTCTGATGTCGTATGATGTAAATATGACAATTATATTTTTCTGGATTATTACCTGGGAAAAAAATACATTTAAGAAAGTGCAAACAGTGGTTTCTTTTTTTGGTGGTATAATCAATTGCTACAAATGTTTTTATACTAACTCCTGCAAGCGATATGTGTTGACATCCATGCACTATATATACAATCTGGTAGCCGTATTATATACAGAGTAAGTAACTGCAAAATAATGGTCAGACCTGTTCAGAATATTAAAAAGGAGGAGCTTTCTTTACTATGGTAAATTTAATATTGATAAATATTTGGTGAAGCACGAATGTGATTGGTTGTAAAACAGAAATCATTGTAACGTGATTGGTCATTGACTCCCATTTGGGGCATTAGTTAAATAGTCCTAGGATCATGCTTTGAACCTTATTCTCTTCAGAAAAGAACAGTCTCTTAAACAGTACCACTCAAATGCCCCTATCATGTACCCAAGGCGGGAAAAATTGATGGAAATTGGCATTTTTTCCTGAAAATCCCTTTCTTCTAAGTTTGGGGCCCATGTACTCCCCTGTGTTAATGCACAGATCACAAAATCAACTGAAATATACTAAGAGGTGCACACAACATGTGTGCAAAATTTTAAACTTCTATGTGCAAAAGTAAGGCCAAAGTGATGACATCATTACCCTATGTCTCAATGCAGAAGAGCGTATTACTATATGTAACATGTTTTACAATGCATTCACGCTTGAAAAAAAAATGTAAAAAGCTTTAATAGAAAATTTTAAAGCCAATACTTACATTACTCTCTTTTGGGACTAATGGCAGCTTTGGGCATTAACTATAAAAGTGTTGGGTGGATGTTGTTCATCAGTAAAGTAAGTAAAGTGATCCCACAACAGGCCCGGAGGCCCTTGGGGTAGTAGGAGGTTAAGGCTCCCACTTTTTCTAGACAATCGGCACTTTATGTCAGCCGGGTTGTCAGCCCTGCGTGACGGCCGCCTTTACCCCAGAACATGCGTCTGGTACTCATTTCCGTTAGAGGCTGAGTCGACCCCAGGACCATAGTGCCGCCAGAGGGTTTGAGTCAGTTTAAAATTCCTGACCCCAACGGGACTTGAACCCTCGACCCTCCGGCTTGTAGCTCAGTGCCTTAACCACCACGCTACGGCCTCCTCCAAATAAGTCTCAAGTGTGTCCTACTGCATAATGGCAACGTGTTACCATCAATTCCGATTGGGTACGCACCTTACATGAAAGAAACATATGTTAACATGAAACAATGTTTTTGAGATTGAACTATGACAAGTTTAAATGACAGATTTCCAGGGATCTGAAAATCATAGGCATACTATAGTGCACAGACAAGAAGAATGAAAGCACGGGACGAAGGGGGGCACGGGGAATTGCAAGCAATACAATGGCTTACTACCTAAGAATAAAGGAACAGTCATGACTATATGAAATACTTTACTGCTTTCATTTACTTCGTCTGTGGACAATACTTGGTCTACAACAGGGCTATACCAAGTTCTGTTTACTTCCAGTGCCTCTCGGATAGCCGCGCCATAGCACTTCATTATAAAAGAAAGATTGACCTAAGTATTAATCACTTGAACCAGATCTCACAATATTATGTAAGAAGCACTTGTCGAATCCAAGATCGAAATTCTCCCTGCTCTTCACGTAAAATTGGGCCTGATGAAAAACTTCATTAAGGCCATGGACACAACTGGGATGGCATTTATCTATTTGCGCCAGAAATTTCCATGGCTTAGTGAGACGAAAAACAGAGGGGATTTTCGTGGGTCCCCAGATACAGTAAATGTACAAAGATGAGCATATCAACACCATCCTGACTGGTAATGAAAAGTTAGCTTGGGATGCCTTTGATCAAGTGTCAACAAACTTTTTAGGAAATAAGAGGACAGAAAACTATAAGGATCTTGTGGCAAATCTGCACTGCTACGATAGACTGGGGCATAACATGTCCTTAAAGTTACATTTCTTACATTCGCACTTGGACTTTTTTTCCTGACTTTTTTTTTCTGTGCTGTAAGCAACGAGCTCAGGGAATGCTTCCACCAGCAAATTTTGAACATAAAAATGAGATACCAGGGAAAGTGGAGTGCATCAATGTTAGCCGATTACTGCTGGACACTAATTAGGAAATCACCAGCAGAAAATTAAAATGTCAGGCAAAGCGGTTGTGCCTTAGTGACCTTCTTCCAAAGGATTAACCCTTTGCCCCGTATAGCGTAGTAAAACGTACTGAATGTGCTTTGTCGCTGCCCCGCATAACGTAGCAAAGCGTAGTAGACTGTAATAGGGCTGTATTTCTAACTTGTATTTAATTTCTTGGAAAATTTTATTATTTTTGTCATAGTTTGGTATCTGTGGAATGCATTAAAGTGGCAACAAGGCTTGCTTTGTACATTTTCGTAAATTTCTTAACGGTATTTTCTTTGTGTACCGAACCCTTTTTGAAAACCTCTATCGGTTCATCTGTAACCATTGTTAACGAAAGCAAAATTTCAGGTCTTAGGAAAACTATTTCTAGTTTCAATCCACTGTGCAGTGAAGACATTGTGGCCGCGATGGATGAAGAAATTGATTATTAAAGTGATGGTTGGAGCGCTAAGTAGAGGGGTAGCTTAGCGCAAGACTGTTATATAGAGCGAGCGTGTGACTGTGAACAAGATTTTCAAGCGTCAACTGCCGAGCCTAGAGATAACCAAGGAAAGAATATTATTACTCTTTTAATAAAATTGCTCCTCAGAATTAAAAAAAAAAAAACTTTTTATCGTTTACTTATGTTGTACATAGTTTGGAGGCTGGAACAAACGAAAGATTTTTTTCCCACTATTCAGGCCTATAGATAGTAATTTCAATGTCCTGATTTCAGAAGAAAATAATATGCCGCGAAAATTGAGAGGAAACAAATAAATAAAACTGAAATGGGTGGAAACATATCTAAATTAAATAAAGCTTAAGTTGGAATTTTAATACTTTTGATAGATATTTTTATTGTCAGACACATAGTACAATGTATGACTTCAATTAGTACGTAAATTAATGTGGTGTTTTCAACCAATCAATGCGATATATTCATGGACAGTATAAAGAGGATTTAAAGTCAATGCTGATTTATTTATTTTTAAATTTTGAAACAAGAAAATACTCTATACCGTCTTCAAGACTATTGAATATATTCACGGATACCGTCTTATATCTATTTTGAGTTATAGTAAATTTACATTAATTAGATACTATTTTTTGATGATATTTGTGTATGTCCTATTGTAAGACAAGCAATGACTCTTAAGCGATTCGAAAACATCGCAGTATCTCCATTTGAGTGATGTTATGGGAAGAATATTACGAAATAATATTGAAAGTGCGCCACGCACTGAACATCATATAATAAATATGTTAGGGCTGATTGTAAGAGGTCTTATAAATTTATATCACAGTGAGAGAGGAGTGCAAATTAAACCTTAGTGTTAATTTAAAGAGTTTAAATTTGAATTTAGGTACAGTGATTTTTAAATAGGGCCCATAGTGATATATATGTGTGACTATATGAATATAACAATAAATATTGTATATTATGCAATTAAGAAGAACAGCTAGACACGAAAATGGTGAGTACTCTTACCAAATTAAATATTTAATAATGTAGCTATTAGCGAGTTTAAAAATATATTCAAATTCGGCGATTACTGCGAAAAATGTAATGGGTGACCAAAATTATAATAAATTATTTTTAAAAGTATAAAACTCATATTTTGTCGGTATATTATATTAAAATTATCGCGGCATATGGGGGAATTTTTTCTTCAGATATAATATATATATATATATATATATATATATATATATATATAGAGAGAGAGAGAGAGAGAGAGAGAGAGAGAGAGTAATAAGAAAATAAATTGGCAAATATAGTAGTAAGTAAATTTAATAAATTTCAACAAATATACTTCATCCGTATTCGAACATTGGAATTGCTTATGTAATCAATGATACTACTTTCTCTGTGTGTACATTGTTTTATTTATTCAATACATGTTTATTTTTTAAACATTGGCATAATACTTTCAACTGGAATTTAAAATTTAGAAATTGCCTAATTAATACGGTTTCTTAATATATTGATTTTAAAAATATATGTTATGGATATTGTAAACAATACCATCTCCATAAGATGTGTGATTTAAGATTAGTTTAATATATTATATTATATATATATATATATATATATATATATATATATATATATATTTAAGATTAGTTTAATATATATATATATATATTATCTTTACATATTTGCTTATTATTTCATGAAAGAAATTCGTAATTACAACACCAGATTCTGATGTAATTTGATTCACATTATTTTCAAAGAATTATTCCACATATGCCACTCTTCAATTAAAATAGTCGAGAAGACATTTAAAATTTAAATACCCCAAAATGAATATGTCTCTCCACAGCTAACTAGTAGAAATCATTGAGCGGGGCAAAGGGTTAACAACAAGGTAAATACATGCATAAGCTCATATAGCCAATAATGTAATGTTAGCATAACTTCAAAATGAGACCTAATCTTGCATTTTCCATTAACATTTTCGTTATCAGCACACCTGAAAACATAAAGTGTTAAAACTCTGTTTCCATGCCAGTTACAGAAAAAAAGTAAAATTTTGTTGGCTAGTGTAATTATCCACATGCTATCTTAACTGACAAGTTCTCCAGATTTTAGGTAACTAAAAACAAAGAAGGCTTGCTAAATATGAGAGTTTTTAAGCAAATAATTGGAACTTCATAAGTTTTCAAATATAAATTATCATATTATTTGTACGTTATCTTTACACACTTTTCATAAGCAAAAAACAGTCTCAAATAATGAAAAATCTTTGTGAGGTTTAATTCAGTCACACTCTCCTCTTCTGAGTGCTGATGTACAAGACATTGGTTTCCTCTTATAAAGGCATCAAACCATATTTGTTCTTGAGTTGGCCATTTACATACTCCTCTGTCTGCTCCAAAGCTATGTTCATATATCCATCCAGACATGCTAACACTCCTGAAATAAAATATAAACCTTGAAATTGTTGTTTCCACACAATGTTGTAAAATGGGAACTATCAATATATTCTTATATCAAATTTTGTTAATGAAGAATCGGCTAGTAACGATACTATATACCAAAAATCAACTGTTTCAACTGCAAAAACCTGAGATTAAGACTATTATTTTAGTATGCCAGCTCGACAGTCTTGGTCAATCACACCTCCAGCAAGGGCTGCCCAAGTGCAACATTTAAAATTAACAGCTTTTTTCAAGAAACTGGAGTCTTGATTTTCATTAGAGTTAAAACTTGCAGCTATTATTTTTTTTGTCTCTTGACTCTACACAGAACAGAAATGCTGTCATAAAATTTTTAAGGTAGGTTTCAATATGAGAACATGATACTTTCCATCTATGATCCTATGTGAATATTAGATGCAGTATTAGGCTACCAATCTAAACTTCTTTAATCCCCAATTGTATAGAACTTGAACTAAAGTTTGCTGCAGTGAAGTTAATACTTCTCATTATATGGTTCATCATGTAGGGCCGCATGCAAATACATTAGTCTCTACTCAAATTACTTCCAATCACTGGTGAGCTGACTCACCGTGAGCAATTGCTGAGATCGAATTAACGGCCGACTTACCGGTCATGCACGAAAGTCGACATTTTCGTAATATTGGCAACGAATTACCCAGAATTCTCAGCGATAAAACCACTTCCGTTATTTTCGTCTGCTATAGAGGTACGCATTTACGCTTGCATCCCGCAAATAATACCGTATACAACGACGTCTGCATCGTGCAATATTACGCCGATTCTCCTGTTCTTCCAATTGAATTCTTTGGTAGACTCTATCAAATTCCTCTTCTCCGTGTATACCAAAAACATGATGGAAGTCTTCAAGGTCCGACATCTTGGATAAAGCGGCAAAGTTTTAAACTACATCGGTTACCATCGGTTCCCTTCGGGATTCTCACGATAAGTTTCTATCTTGAGCTATTATCTTAAGTTACCTTGTCAGGTAGCTTACAATTATTATCGCATGAATAGATTTCTGAGTAAGCAAAATGTATTAGGATAAAACTTTCTCAGCAGAGAACGCCTTTTACGGTCTAATGCGTTTATAAATTCAACCCGTACTGATAGAATACCAGTCAAGTTTTAACAAGATTGAGCAATTCCACTGGGCCAACCACCATATCCACAGGCTCTCTAGACCCACCTGAAGTGGTGTGCTTAACAATAAAGAAAACACATCACACTTACAGTCTTGAGAGAGTGTTTTTTCTAACAGAAAAAATAGTGAGCCATAAATGCCAGACTAACTGTGCATGCACAATCCAAAATTGTTTTATGATTCTGAATGAAGAGTGTAATTTAATAGTTTTTTATTCAATGCCCCAGGTTGTCATTTTGAAATGTCTGGTGTTCTCTCCTGGCATTGGCTTATTGTAACCCACTTCTGAAGTTAGGGCGCCTGGAGGGCAAAGTTACATTATCCCAATGATATGATGGGTGTTAAATGATAATGAAGCACCAGAAGAGTTCTTAACCTAAACTAGTCTAAATTCCAGAACATGGGAATTGGACCTGGGACCTTATGAACAATAGTCAGAAACATGGACCACTAGCCCATGAGGCTGGTTATAATTTAAAATGTGAGTAGATTTTTTTTATTCAAAACTGTGATATTTACAGCATATTCTTATTGGAAGAGGATTTAAAATTATATTACTTACACTTACCGTATATCCCGGCAGATAAGGCAACCTTCAGATAAGACGAGATATAGATTTTTGTCAAAGTTTTATAGTTTTAGCATATATCTGCCCTATAAGACGACCCCCAAACTATCAATGGCCTATGAATTTAGTTCAGATCAGCAATCATTACTAGCTTACTGTATAGCATATACAAAATTACCGTATTCGCAATTTTTCAAATTAAATTTTATGTTATATATTGTTAATATTATTAACCCCTCATTATGATAAATAAATACATTTTATTTTCATTCAACCGGCAACACTGCTACACTTTCGATAAGTTGTACTAGCACTAGAGGTGAGACCTGTCGCATGGAAGGCGGTAGAGGGGAAAGGAGATTGTTATGATAAGGAAGGAAGACTTGCCGCATGAGAAATGTCTTGTTACGCTACTATCAAACCCAAATATATAAGTTATCAACATATTTAAATGTTATACAGTGCCCTTTGCATCATGCATAGTAATAATACTACTATATCAACAATTAAAAGAAACAATGCAATATAAGCAATAATTGACGATTTTTAATTATTAATTTAACACTTCTCATAGAAGGATAAATTATATTTGAAGAGAAAAATTTTTGCCTAGACCGGGACTCGAACCCGGGATCCTTGGCTTTCCGGGCAAAGAGCTCTACCAACTGAGCTACCGAGGCGAGTTACGATCTAGACGCAAATTTTTCTTTTATGTACGTTGTAATTCCCTCGTGTCAAATGCTTCTTGAAACCATAGCTTCTATCTTTGCAAATGGCGGCTTCTTAGTTAAGAAGACATTTATTGGGAATTTAACACTACTTTATAGCCAGTAGGGCTTCTATTGACGATTTTTTATTATTAATTTAACACTTCTCATAGAAGGATAAATTATATTTGAAGAGAAAAATTTTCGCCTAGACCGGGACTCGAACCCGGGACCCTTGGCTTTCCGGGCCAAGTGCTCTACCAACTGAGCTAACCGAGGCGAGTTACGATCTAGATGCAAATTTTTCTCTTATGTATGTTGTAATTCCCTCGCGCCAAATGCTTGAAACCATAGCTTCTATCTTTGCAAATGGCGGCTTCTTAGTTAAGAAGACATTTATTGGGAATTTAACACTATTTTATAGCCAGTAGGGATTCTATTGACGATTTTTTATTATTAATTTAACACTTCTCATAGAAGGATAAATTATATTTGAAGAGAAAAATTTTCGCCTAGACCGGGACTTCTATGAGAAGTGTTAAATTAATAATAAAAAATCGCCAATAGAAGCCCTACTGGCTATAAAGTAGTGTTAAATTCCCAATAAATGTCTTCTTAACTAAGAAGCCGCCATTTGCAAAGATAGAAGCTATGGTTTCAAGCATTTGGCGCGAGGGAATTACAACGTACATAAGAGAAAAATTTGCATCTAGATCGTAACTCGCCTCGGTAGCTCAGTTGGTAGAGCACTTGGCCCGGAAAGCCAAGGGTCCCGGGTTCGAGTCCCGGTCTAGGCGAAAATTTTTCTCTTCAAATATAATAAGCAATAATGTCCATGTTTATTTACTACACAAAACAGACTGCAAAAGAACTG
The DNA here is from genome assembly GCA_030220185.1 of Diploptera punctata. NCBI lineage: Eukaryota > Metazoa > Arthropoda > Insecta > Blattodea > Blaberidae > Diploptera > Diploptera punctata. The sequence goes on from JASPKZ010004489.1 coordinate 13,668, forward strand.
AATAACTGGATGTTTTCAGGACTGGTTTGATACGATAGTAGCTATACTCATGGGGATTCACTAAATCTCTAACAGTCCCCCCTCCCCCACATGTCAGCTGATCGGTTTGTCACCGCGCATCATTATGTCAGTCTCAATCAGTGGTTGCATTGTTATTTGTGTGCCGTGTGTTCAACCTAACTTTTTTGTATATGTCCTATAAGACGACCCTGGATTTTGGAGGCTTTTTTTTTATGGTTCAACTATCGTCTTATCTGCCGAGATATATGGTAATCAATATGATATGACACACTGAGATACTAATCACAAAAATTAAATAATACATCTCACCTCATAAAATTAATAGAATAGAATAGAATAGAATAGATTTATTTAGCCTGGTGGAGTTAAGGCCATGTGAACTTCTCTTCCACTCACCAGAACAAGCATATGTTACATATGAATACAAAAAAATACAATAATAGTCATATTAAACAGGACAAACATATGTTACACATGAATACAAAAAAATTACAATAATAGTCATATTAAACAGGACAAACATATGTTACATATGAATACAAAAAAAGTTACAATAATAGTCATTGAACAATTAATTATCTGTCATATTGAATAATAATGAAATTAATGTCTAATAATAGAATGAAACTAAATACAATTAAAATTAAATTAATGATACAATGAATAAAAAAAGGAATAACAGCTCGAATCTACTATACATAAAAAGAAAAGAAAAAAAAATACAAAGAAAGTAATAAACTACAATGAATTAATCTATGCTTTTTATACAATGCATTAGGTAAATATATTAACAAATCCTAAGTCTATTTTTATTAAATAATGCAAAAACGCATTATTAATTCTTAAAAAGTAGTATTAGTGAGTTGTTTCTGTTAGTGATTTTATTTTCAATTTATTTCTGAAAGAAGGTAAAGTTTGGCAGTCTCTGATATAGGGTGGAAGTGAATTCCATGTTCTAGCAAGAGAAACTGTAAAATTAATCTCCTCATTCAGACATCAGACTCAGTCAGAATCTAACTGAAAAGAGGGTAAAAGATTTCTGAAACATATCTAGATGGGAAGATTCATTTTAAAGGGTAAGGTATATTACTTTCAATTTGATTCAGTTGAAATGATGTATCTGGTTATTTAAAGAGAAGCAAATTTTGAATTTAAATTTTCAGAATGGTTAGGACAAGAAGGATAAGAAATTCCAGAAAACATGTTCTATGTACAAAAATATGTAGTTAGAGCTAGTTAAATACATATTCACTTCTGCTGGGATCTTGGTTTCCAAGTTTCCCAATCTTGTTGCTTCTACGAAGGGATTTGGAGAATAGAAGGAAGTGGGAGGGGAATGCCAAACAAGTGTGTGGGATTAGAATGCAAGCAGGAGTGACAGGAGTCCCGTTGAATCAGATTTCCCATGTACAGTGAACAGTCTTCATAGCAAAATAATGTATACATTCAACAATGTGGGTATGTATGTGTCTGCATTCATAATTTCAAGGTCAATATGTGATTAATGAATGAGTTGGAATAAATGCTTTAACATCTAACCTTACAAAGTTGCTGTCTTCATGATACCAGTTTTAAAAGTATAGTTTTACTTCCATCTTCAGTCAAACTCCAACTGTCGAAATTTCACTATTAACATCATCTTCTGAACTGCCATCTGGTGTCGATTTTATGAACTTTGAGAACAAATTATTCTCATCGGGAATATTAAAATTCAACGCTAAATATTTATTCTTCTGAATGTTGGAATTGACAGTTTGGGAAAAGATATACTTTCAGAAGAATAAATATAAAGGAATGAATTTTGATACTCCCGACGAGAACAATTTGATCTCCAAGTTCATAAAATTGACACCAGATGGCAGTTCAGAAGATGATGTTAAGGTGAAATTTCGACAGTTGGAGTTTGAATGAAGATGGAAGTAAAACTATACTTTTGAAACCGGTATCGTGAAGACACGCAACTTTATGAGGTGAGATGTTAAAGCATTTCCTCCACCTCATTCATCAATTTAAATACCTCATAGTGTTTCCTCCCACTTTAATTTTGATTAAAATCAATAGGTGATGTTTGTAGGGTTCTCAAATATCGCTGACTGCATCTCAAATGTTGTAAATGTTTTAACGCAACAGAAATAGCGTAACATTCCTGACAAGCATGAGAACTAGTAAAATTATGTTGGTCCCGTGGGCTAGTGCTTTTGGTTCCAAGGTAAGCTGGTTCAAACATGACTGGGTTTGACAAATTTTTCAGGGTGTAAAAATATTCGGTATGTCTTCCTTTGGGTAGAAAATAAAGCCATGTGACCAGTCTCATAGACTTACAGCACATAAAAAAAAAACTCAAACCTGAATTAAGAAGATTTTAAGCAAAATCTGTAGGCCCACGTTTGAATTCCAAAAGTATCGACCCGGGCTATTAAAAAGCATAGTAAACAAAAACTACCTATTATTATAACTAGAGGACAACACGCACACACTATAGAGTAACACTAAGAAATTAGGACTGGAAGTAAATATCAATAAAACTAAATATATGGTCACACGTAGAAATTCATTAAATAATGGAAATGGACAGCTAATGACAAATGAGGGAAATTTTGAGGAAGTGGCTGAATTCAAATACCTAGGAACAATAATCACAAATAGGAATGAGATGCACAAAGAAATTAAACATAGGCTCAATTCTGGAAATGCGTGCTATTATGCATTGCAGAGACTCTTGATGTCCCAACTCCTTTCAAAAAACGTTAAACTGAAAATATATAAAACTATTATTCTGCCAGTTATATTATATGGTTGCGAAACATGGACTCTTACTTTAAGAGAGGAAAGGAGATTGCGAGTATTTGAGAATAAGGTACTTAGGAAAATTTTTGGACCAAAGAGAGATGAACATACAGGTGAATGGAGAAGACTACATAACAATGAACTACATGGTCTTTATGGGAAGCCAGATATAATAAGAACAGTTAAGTCTCGTAGACTGCGATGGGCAGGACATGTTGCACGTATGGGGAGTGAAAGACTTGCATGGAGGCTTCTTGTAGGAAAGCCAGAGGGAAAACGCCCAGTTGGTAGACCAAGAATGAGGTGGGGGAATAACATTAACTATGATTTGGGGGAGGTGGATTATACAGGAAATGATTGGAAAGCATTGGCTCGGGATAGGGATGTATGGAGAGCTTATGTCCGTGCGGCCATGAACCTACGGGTTCGATAGTGCCAGTGAGTAAGTAAGTATTATAACTAGAGACCAGATGTTAAGGAAAATGCCTATAGTTATTTATTATAGATCTTGTAAAAGTGATTTCATATAAGTTCATACCAACGACCCTAGAGTTGTTTTCCATAAGTTCATTTTGCCTATAAATGCCTATTTCAGATTATAATGCCTACAAATGCCTATTTGCAATTTTTTTTTCAAAATTAACTCAGTATTTCAATGAAATCAATTGAAATGGACAAACTTCATGGAACAAATCATTTCATAGAAGTTTTCAAGTGTTCTTTTTATAAATTCCTTTAGAATATTTTAGGATAAGGGTGCCAATAACCTAGCAGGTAGATGGTTTCCCCATCAATGCACTCCCGTTAGGTAAATATTGTATTTTTCCACCTCATGCATTCCCGTTAAGCAAAATAGCCCTAAGCTATGTCCCATTGTATTATGCTCCAACTCTAAGGCTTGGAGAAAAGTTTTTTTTTGCTTCTTTCCAATACAAACATTGCTGAGTGACCAAGAGGGTTCTGTCCTTTGTAAAAAAGCAAAACAAATTCCAAAAGAGTCTCTGATATCTTCACATGCTATTGATAGCATATGTTTATATTCTTAACATAATACTGTAAAAAGTTATGTTGTAGTCCAATTTTGTAAGAGCCTATTTTGAATTGTTTGGTACCTTTATTAATGATTTTTAGTGCCTTTTTGCCTGCCTATTTTGAATTTTTAAGTGCCTAACATCCGGACTCTAATTATAACATTGTACTAATGCCCGGGTTAGATTCCCAGTTGGGACAGGCTCCTGGTGAGGGTTTTTCAGGGTTTTTTCTCACCTGTAAGACAAATGTCAAGCTTAGGGCCCAACAGTCCCCAAAAATCATCTGGCCATCATCATCCTTCACCGGTGTGGAAAGCAACGGGAAGCTACCACATCTATAATTCCCTAGTAAAGTTGCAAAGCATAGCATCAAAGTGCTATGACTGCAGTGAAAGACCTGCCCTCGTGCAGAATTACTATAGAATCAGACATTCATATCTAGTGTACTATGCATATAATATTACACTACATTAGAAAAATGCAAGCTACAAATGTTAATTTTTACAGTATAGGCTAAGTTTTGAATTGATACACGCGAATTTCAATAAAAACTATGCTCTAGCCAAAAACTATTTAAAAAAGTTCATTTCTATTATTAAGATTAAAAAAATAATAATAATAAATTGATATTAACATATCTATATGTATGGTCTACACATTGGAAATTGTTATGAAAATTATAATTTATGAGATTTTCTTTCATCTATCAATAAATAAAATATCAGATACTTAGTTGGTCCTTATTATTTATTTATTTATATAAGAATGTTAAAATGGTCTATGTATACTGATTAAATTTATGCCATTTGGCCGCGGTGGACTAGTGGTTATGCTTCTTGCCTCTGGTCCCGAGGGTTGTGGGTTCAAACCCGGCCAGGGTCAATGGATTTTTTTAGGATGGAAAAAATCCAAGGAGCAAGTCCTCCGGGAGGGACTTTAAGCCATGAAACCTGAGTCTGAAGATTTTCAGGCTCGTAAAAGTCCTTAAGCCTGAATGAAAAGGCCTCTAAGCAAAATTTACCAAATTTTCCCGTCCTAGCACTACCTTGGTTTCCTAGATGTAAGTATGAGGCAGAACGCTGACCACGGATCACTCAAATGACATCTATACGAAAACAAGTGTACTAAATTAGTATGGTTCAAATTCTTCCCTGCAGGGAGAGAGCGCCTAAATCTCTGTTAAGGAAACATGGGCTTACAATAAGAACAAGAAGAAAAATGTAAATGTCAGCAAACTAATTTTCAAATAAAATGCAAACACGTTGTTCCAAATTTTATACTAATCTCACTATACCATTTCCTCACTGGGCAGCACAAATTTGGCCAATATGTCCAGAGATTTAACATGAGAGAAAATGCAAGTTGTAATTGTGGCATTAGCAACCAAAGCGTTGAACATATTACCTTAGATTGTCCTTTGTTCTGGAATGAAAGATTTGAATTCTCATATCTTCTAAATAATACCGCCTGTGGAAATAAACCACCCAATACAGAAGTATGTAATACAGAAAACAACTACAGATTTTTTAATGTTTTTATACATAAAGTTCATAAAAAACTTTAATTTTAGATAAAATTATATAATGACTTTGTAACAAACTATAACCCTAATATACCTTAGGTGAAATAGGGTTTATCTTCTTCTTCCTTCCAAGTATTAGGCCAAGGCCTGTTACGATCCTATAGAAAAGTTTCCCTCCAGCGTTTCATAGGATGGCCCAGTGATCTTCGTCCTCTTAGTATATAATTATAAACAGCTTTGGGGATCCGATTTGAACTCGTTCTTTCAAGATGGTGGTAATCATAAGTTTGATCCTTCCAGTAAATTCTCATATAAGACTGAAAGCATAATAATAGTCCCTTTGATTGGTTGCTAGCCAAAGGAAGGCAAGACCAGTGATGGGGCTGCCATCTTATAGCTTCTGGTCAGGCTTTTCTGGAGAAGAAAAGAAAATAAAGGAAAGAAGAAATGGAAGAAAGGAAAGACTCCCTAGCCATCGAATGCCCTAATAGCATCAGGGTCGAAAAACAAGAGTTAACCAGAGAGGTTAGATAATAAAGTTAAAAGAGTCTGGTATAAGTAAGTGGAAGAAAGGAAGAAATACTAGATCGGTTAAAGATAAAAGTAAGGAGCAAAACAAGTAAGTGGAAGCAATGTTTTGCTCAGCTTGGGCACCTTGTGGTCGCCATCCACATATCCCCTAGATGGGGACCCCTGAGGCTAAATAGGGTTTATAAATTTTGGATATTAAATATAATAATAATAATGATAATGATCAGAGACATTAAAGAGAATTGTTAAACTAAATACTTACTAAATAACACTGAGTAATAACACTATCTATACAATAACCTTTCTTGGTCATATTTCTAAACAATTTGGCGCAGATATGTTGATGATATAACAGCTATTGTTAATCATAAACAAATAGAAGATGCCTTAAAACTTCTGAACCTTCAGAGCAAAACTGTAAAATTTATGGAAACTGAAACTGACAGACAAATTTTATTTTTGGATCTAAACCTAACTAGAAACGAAAAAAAAAGATAGAATTTGGAATATACAAAAAGAACACACATAAAGATAACTAAATTAAGGCATCAGGATTCAACCATTTCGCTCACAAAGAAGCTGTATTCAATAGTCTTAACACACAGATTGGTGAATGTACCCCTGAAAAGAGAAAAATATGAAGAAGAAAAAGAATACATAATTAAAGAGCAATAGAAAATGGTTATGAAGATAACATGGTACACAAGAAATAAATAAGTTTAAAAGGCAAAAACTAATAAATGAAAGTACACTTAAAAAACAAACAGAAGAGAACATAAGATTCAAATAATTCACTTACCATCCTTTAAAACACAATAAGTTCCAGAAAATTTTCAATAAGTTTAACATTCGATTGGCTCCGAAGAATGAATACAGCCTAAACATGATAATTAAAACCAACAAAAATGAAAAAATTGAAGAAGAATACAAATCAGGAATATATCAGATCAAATGTAAGGATTGTGACAAAATCTATATAGGAAATCAAAAGGAATTTAAAAATGAGATTGAAAGAACACCTTAGAAATGTAAAAAAGGGTGAAGTGGACAAGTCAGCTGTAGCAGCCCATGCTTGGTCTGAAAAACATTTAATCAATACAAAAGCTAGCCTAATCAAACACACAGATAAACAAAAAGAACTCACAGTCTGGGAAAAAATTCCACATCCAAAAAAAGCAAGAAAGATAAACTCATGAATTTCGAAACTCCTGCAAATTTTGACCTGATCCAGAGGTTCATCGGTCCACCGATAGAAATAAGAAGAAAACCGCCAAGAAACGACATAACACCAGTCGACCAGAGGCTACTGATGATGGAGATAAGCTCCGAAACTGCAGTCTAGAAGAAAAAGGATATGAGGTGAGGTAATAAAAACATTAATTAATTCTTAAATTAAACCTCATAGTGTTCTTTCCCTGTGAAAGTTAAATAAATTTCCTGTTTTGTTGACATTTTGTCCTGCACCTTGGCTAAGCAGTCTAAGTAACATGCCTTGCTGCAGAACTATAGGATGAACTACTTCAACTCCCCATGGGGAAAATTTTTTTCATAAAATATCAGCTGATATGGGACTAGTGCTCTTGTATTGCAAGGAATTTGGATAGGTAGAATAAATAGCACTACCAGGTTGAAGAAACCAGCTATAATGATTGGGGGGACACGACATACCAATTATGTCACTTCTATATTGGCAACAAGATCACTCACAACTGAGATTAATGCATATACATATCAGACCAACAAGCAGCTGGCCTTCTAGGCCTGTCACGCAATTATTTTTTCTTTTTTTAGTTTGTTTTAGACAAGTTTGTAAACATTCATAACCATGAACTGTGAGTTTTATTTCATGCGCTTGACATCATTTAAACTTGCAAGCTTTTAGTAGGGCAAGGATTTTTATGCATATGCATCTTTTTTTCTATGAAAACTATACAATGTTCAGTTAGATATAAATTTGTTTTGGTGGAAAAGGATCTTAAATAGGCAACATTGTGGTTGCATTTATTTGCATTTTTTGTCAATTTTTTGGCATATTGCATTTTTTGTGAATTTTCTAGCATATTAATGCTTATTTCAACCACTCAAACATACTTTTTGACATTTTTATGCATTTTTGCGAGGAAATGTGCATTTTTTAAACATATTTACTTTTACTGTCTTAAAAGCTCTAGTGTTAGAAGCTGTGAATAAGAGATATCCACCAGAAGAATGGTTACACGTCTACACAGATGGATCTACTATTGAAAACAACTCAGGATCAGGAATTACATGTGCATTATTTTCATTTTATCTACCAGCAGGATACCACACAACAAATTTTGATGCAGAAGTAACAGCTATTCATATTTCACTCCAACAATTACTATACAGAATAAATAAATTTCAAAATGCTGTCATATTCTCTCATTCTAAGCCAGCAATATATGCAATAAATTCACACAAAATGAAGTCAATACAAATTAAAGAGTGCTACAAAATGATTCAACAACTACAAAAACTACAGAAAATAATTCAATTGCAATGGATACCTACACATTGTGGAATTGCTGGAAATCAGACTGCTGATTTTCTTGCCAAAAAAGGCTCCAATCTAATTCAGAATACTACTAAAACCTTACCTTTCACATCCATAGAGAATAATTAAAAACAAATATAAAATCAAATGAAACCAAGACCTATGTAATAAAGCCAAAGACAAAAAATGGAATATTTTAGTAAAGAAGCCAGATATTATTCCAGAAATTACACGTAAAACTACAGTAGCAAAATTTAGACTGCTTACAGAAGATGACTATTTGGCCAAACATTTATATAAAATAGGAATCTACACAAATCGAAATTGTCCTCTATGCAACAAAGACGAAAAAATGAACGAAGAACATCTACAAACCTGTGAAGTATTACCTGTTGGATCCACCATAGAGAAATATTGGAGAGCAAGAACGCTAATGGCTTCGTTGCCAAGGCCCAGCATTTGAAAACAACAACTTTTACTGTCTCTACCAGTATAAAAATTGACTTGAACTTACATTTTATGAAACAAGAAGAGGTTCTGCTTTCCCACATTCCAACTAATTGTACATATCGAACATCGAAAAAAGCCGTACTGTCATTTATAATGTAATGTATAATTCCCAAATATGTCTTCTTAACCTTTTGTATGCCATGCCCGGCATGCACCGGTGAAAGTACGTGTACAGCGGTACACCATGCCAGGCAAGCTCCGGTTTTCAATCATATTATTTTAAATATTTTTTTCTCGAAGTTTTTACTTCAATAAACTAAAATTATTTTTCGTTCTGTGTTTGTACATCCTTTCTTAGCAATACTTTGCACATCCCTTACAGAATAACGGTACAGGCTGGTTGTAAATGGTTTTTCTAAAGGAGGGTGTACATTCATGTTTCAAGGCCTTTTTTGGCTATGGAATATTGCAATTTCAGGATTTTCTCTTTATTTATTTTATTTTTAGTTGAAAAGATACCTGGCCAAGGGGTAGGTCGTGCTGTGAAACACAATGATTCATGTCTCGAAGTTTACGAAAATACAATATGCGAGTTTATTGTGTCAGTTTTATCAGAAGATGAGAGTAACAGTTCATCAAATGGTTATTCGTTATGACGAATGTGATAGTAGTCCTGTTTCTAAGAGAATATTATTACAATCTAAGCCTGTAAATAGTAAAGCAAGTGATGTGACCTAAATGAACAGGGTGTGAGTGACAGTGGTGGGCGTGTCGTGCCAGACGAAACATGTGGCATAAAACAGCTGTTTGACTGGAATTGATTCGAACTCAGGACCATAAGAAATGTTCAACAATATTTAATATTATAGGTGTTTAGTGATAATGCCATCAAAAGTATTCAATAGGATAAATGTTTTAGTGATAGTGATAACAAATTTCAATAAAGACATTGTGCTGAATTCGAACCTGGGATCTTTACAAGTGGAAGCAACACCGCCTAACCTTCAAACAAATGTATAATAATGAGTTTAAATTCAATTTAGCATAGCATGTAGACAGTTAATTATACTTTATATAGGTTTATATTATATAGTATGGCGTAGTACTTTAAAGTTAAAAAACCTGGCACCCACAGCCCAGTCGGCAAAAGGGAAACTCGGCGGTCAAAAGGTTAATAAAGGAGTCGCCATTGGCAAAGATATAAGCAAAGGTTTCACAGCATTTGGTGGGTGGGAATTACAACATATATAGAGAAAAATTTGTTCAAGTTAAAATTGGGAAACACATTATGAGGTTCTTAATTAATAAATTAATGAGTCATTTTAACATCTTACCTCATATTTCATGTTTTTCAAACACGGTAACTATAGTTTTCAAATGACAAGATCATTTGAAAACTATAGTTACCGTGTTTGAAAAACATGAAATATGAGGTAAGATGTTAAAATGACTCATTAATTTATTAAGAAAAATTTGTGTTTAGATCAGTACTTGCTCAGGTAGCTCAGATGGTAGAGCACTTGGTCTAGATAACCAAGGGTCCCGGGTTCAAGTCCCGGTATGAGCGTATAATTTTTCTCTTCAAATATAATTGTACATATACTGTAACTCATTTATAGAAATAAGGAGTTCAATTAGTGGAGCAAAGGAACCTAGTGAAAACTATAGTAAATTATCTAGAAACAGTGAATGGGAAAATGGGAAAGGGTGTATTAAAGAAAATGATAATGGTTATATTATTTTTGGTCTGGACATCTTACCTCAATATTAATGTTGATTTGTTCTTGGACATGTTTCAAAACAATTCTGTTTTATCGTCAGCTTGAGTCTGGGAAAGCTGACGATAAAACAGAATTGTTTTGAAACATGTCCAAGAACAAATCAACATTAATATTGAGGTAAGATGTCCAGACCAAAAATAATATAATTAAAATAACCTCAAAATATAACTTCCTAAAATTAAATATTAAATGATAATGGTTTTGAGTAAAAAATAAAAGATTTGATATGCGGTCAGCAATAGCTGATGTTCTATCAGGTGAAAATTATTCTGTAGGAGTATTACCAGGGAGCTTACAATCCAATGAAATAGTTTATTTTAAATATTCACCTTTAGTATCGCTAGAAGTGGAATGGAATTTCACGATGTACAAATCATTATTAAGAGACAATAAAAAATGTGTCTCCTTTGGCAATCTATAGCAGTTGTTTGTTATACATTGCAATGCAGGACTAAAAAAGTTAACACCTTATATTTATTAACACATTGGTGACCGACAGATCTGCGTTGCACCCACCGCTGCTGGACCGGACATTTCTGTCAGTAGGGTGGACTTTTAAATTTTAAACCGCGCTAGCACAGTGTGGCTTTTACATCAATATATTTACAATCAATAACAATAATGCATAAGTAAATATTTATTAGTGTTATCACCAGACTTTCTAGTAGAAATTGAGGGTTTGATAGTGTTGGAAACATTTCCCTTTATGTAAAGGCAAAGTGCAAAAGAGCATACGTAGCGAGTTTCTTTTCTTGTGTTCACTAAAATCGCGGCAAAGTTTTGAGGGTATTATTTTCTTTCCAATCACAGTTGGTGTTAATTTATTTTTCTTAATGTCTTAGCCTCCCTGGTGGGTCGTGAGGTGGTCTCCTAGAAGTGGTTTCTTTTCACTCTGTCTTTCCTCGTCTTCCCTGTCATCTGTTCCTAATTTCACGACTGCCAAACAAGAGGCTGTTTCAAGCAAAAAACTTCTGTTTGACATTTTGCTGTTAGGATTTTGAAATTTATAGACCCTGAAAGCATTAAAGAGTGTACAATTCAGGAGCCACAATACAACTTTCTAGCACCATTTCACTATTTTTCTAAGGATGGAGTAATATGATAGGTATTGGTCAGCCCTGTCTACACCCTTCACATACTTGTTATATTGAAGTATTCAATAGGGCAATTTTACAACTTTACTCCTCCCACTCTCGTGTTGCCTGATGCAATATGCTAACCATTCTTACGTCTCTTTTATCTTTCCATGTTTGTAGCAAAAGGTCCCCCTTACTACAAAAACACTTTCTCCTGGTTTGAGTTTATTTCCTGCTTCCACAAATGATTTAGGAAGCCCTCTGTTAATCTTTATTGCTTCAGAAGCTCTCGTCTTTCTTTCGAGCAAATTTTCAGCTATAGCCACACTGTTATAACAAGTATCATGGTGGGACATGATCCCACAGATATGAAATTCGGCTCCAGAACGCAAAATAGAGTTTCTTTTAATTTTTCCGCTCTGCAAAAAGTAGTTACAGGTTACATATGTATCCCGTAATCGACCTAACTACCCGCACTAAAATTCCATATTTCACCAAGCCGTCTGTCAGAACATTGTAACCAATTCTGTAAAGTTGGCAATTTCATAAAAAGAGGAAGAGACGGGGACAAACGACAACTAAAATTTATTTCACAATGAGAAGAAACAAAATTGAATGCCTTATTCAAAAGTGCAAGCGGCAGGGCAGGAAGCCTTCGACAAAGTAAAAACCGAAATCTCCGTGACCGGTCGTCTAGCGCTGGCCATTTAAACACGGAGATCTCCGTGGCCCGTCACCAATGTGTTAATAGTGAGTGGAGAACATATTTTAATCGACTTACCTCATACATTTTCAAACTTCTTTGATACCGACAATATCATGTCCTTCTTCAGTGGAAGCCATGACTGAAGAAGGACATGATATTGTCTGAAACCGTCGGTATCAAAGAAGTTTGAAAATGTATGAGGTGAGTCGATTAAAATATGTTCTCCACTCACGATTAATGATATACCTCATAATGTTTACTTCTCAATATTAATTTAAATATACCTTATATTTACCTTACTTACTCACTCACTCACTGGCACTGTCAAACCCATAGGTTCATGGTCACACGGACATAAGCTCTCCATACATCCCTAACCTGAGCTAACGATTTCCAATCATTCCCTGTATAATCTACTTCCCTCAAATCATAGTTAACCCGTCAGCGTGGAGCGACGTGACGTGTACGCAAGTTGAATTCTTCACCAAATGCGGAACAACGTGACATGTACGCTAGCTACACGCACGGCTTTAAACTGTAATTATGACCTTTGTGTTTACATTAACTATTTACAGTTTATACAAATTTTATGTAGAGACTTCAAAGTTTATATTAGTGCATATATTAACTGATTACGGCCCTCAGTAACAAGTTAAAATAATTTTATATTTGCATTATTCTTGCGGCCTCTGACATTTTTCTTAAATTTATAACTTGATAAAGGATTTCTTATAAAACTAAATTAGCCTTTTTTTTAGATTAGCTTGTCTATCAAATTGAATCTATTTTCAAATCTCTTCATTTTTAATAATAATGTCGCAAAATTCAGTATATATAAAGACCCAACAAAGTTATTTCCGATTTACGTTACAGTACAGGACCACAACAGTAAATTTCAGATATATATATATATATATATATATATATTTCAAATGACGATATCCTTACATTATGGAAAGGTAGTTAGTCTACAATTCAGTCAGTATCTAAAAGGTAAAGTGGTCCACTACAGACCTTAGAAGGTTCTTGGGATATTAGGAGGTTAAGGCTCCCACTTTTCTAAACTATCGGTACTTGATGTAAGCCGAGTACTTATTTCTGTCTGACGGCCCATAACAAGCATCTGGTACTCATTTCAGTTAGAGGCTGAGTCAACCCCGGGTTCACGGTGCCGCCTGAAGGTTTGGTTCAGTTTAAAAATCCTGATCCACCGGGACTCAAACCCTCGATCTTCCGGCTTGTAGCATGTTGATCTTTTAAGTCCACACCTCCGGCGAAAACTATTATAGTCATATTTCATCAACTGTTTTCGGTTTGGAAACCAGAAGAAAGGCATTGAAATTTAGGGTTGATGAAGGTCTTAGTACAACAGGTCTGATGTGTAGAAAGACCATTTTTTGAAGGCACACGACCTAAAATAATGTTTCCAAAGTGTTAGAAAGACACATTTGGAGAAGGCTGCCCCCCCCCTACAAGAAAGAAGGTCAGCGCATAGAAGCAATGTGTTTGTAATAAACATGAACAAAGTAAACACAAGGGGAAAAAAATACACTTATTGTTGCCCGAGTGTCAAACAGCTGGTTTACATTTTGAAGATTTATCACACCAATTTTTGAAGTTCATACTTTTTTTTTCAAGACCCTTTTCTTTGTGTAAATATTTCGTTTTGTTGTTAGGTAAAGCCGGTTCTCTGAATTCTTCAAAGAATCCCTAGTGCAATACACTGTGTCACTTATGTGAGAAGTTTACAAAAAGGACCTATTTCAACTGTGGCACAACAACCATAAATAAGTCTGCAAAAAACGCAGAGATGTTACGTGAGAACCGTAACAAATTTAATTAATTAAATATTATATTAAGGGTTCACCATAAACGAATTGCAAAAACATTTAATTACTCAAGATATATCAATTTAAATGCGTTATTGGAATACTGGCACTGAGCGGCTGAGTTTAAATACCGGTGAACTTCCTCCTGCATCAGAGTATTCTCGGCCATTTAAATCCATCCGCTCTGAAGGGTTAATGTTATTCTCCCACCTCATTCTTGGTCTACCAACTGAATGGGGTTTATATTTACCTACAAATGTGAATTTTATAAATATCATATTGCATTATTTTTATTTTAGTGTATTTTTCGTAATTATTAGTGCATTATTGTATTTTTATAATGCATTATCCTGTATTTCTTGTGCATTAAAATCCTTGCCCTACTTATTAGCAATGAATATCAATTTTTAGAGTATCTAAAAATCATGGTGAAACATATGAGGCACTTAGAATAGCAAGGGCGTTTGCAAAAGACTAGTTTTGAGAAAAACGTGTTTAAAGTGTCAAATATATTTTCTCTATATCGCATGACATATCATATGTGAAGAAGTTATATATTGTGTTCTGAAATGGTTTACAATTTGGATGAAAGAAGAAGGTTCAAAGTTTATATTTCAATAATTTTAAAAAAATATGATTTTTGTTGATATGCCCTTACTATTCTAAGCGCCTCATATGTGTTAGAGGTATAGCCAAATAATAACACAGTGCAACGAATTTGAACTTTGTGTTTGCCGTGAGATGAAAGTATGTGTTCCTTACTAAATCACATATGCTGATTACAAAAATGAAATCAGAAATGTTCCATCATGCACCAATTTTTCTGGAAAAGATATGCCACATATACCACGTTTGTGAAACTTGGAAATGGCTCAGTAACAATACAGGAGGAATCTGTAGTTGATTAACATACACATCATGTAACAAAATTGTTTGTAATACAAAACATAAAATGAAAACAGTTCGAGAAAGCTGAATAAAGCTTGAAATGTACCTACAAGTTAGAAACTTTGGAAAAACAGCACTTAAACTAGCGTGAAATATTTTCAAAGTCCTATAGAACAACAGTGTACATGCACCAGAGTTTATAGAGCCAGCGATAACCTACAATCGAACCACATATCGATTATCATCCTCGATTACTATCCGTGGCTATGAAATTTAAATGATCAATATTTGCAATAAATCCCCAAATCTATGTTAAAAATATATATTAATAATATTAAAATTATAAAATGTTTATTAAAAATAGGTGTACACTTACTTATCACTCCCTAACACTGATCCAACCAGCGATAACCCATAACAGCGATAGAAAAATCATAGATTAAGTAATATACTCTGTGGAGAAAATAGCAGTTAGCATCACAATATTGTCTAACAGTGTCACAATATTGTGATTTGCATAAAAGTAAAGTAAAGTAAAGTGATCCCACAACAGGCCCGGAGGCCCTTGGGGTAGTAGGAGGTTAAGGCTCCCACTTTTTCTAGACAATCAGCACATTATGTCAGCCGGGTTGTCAGCCCTGCGTGACGGCCGCCTTTACCCCCAGAACAAGTGCCTGGTACTCATTTCCGTTAGAGGCTGAGTCGACCCCAGGGTCATAGTGCCGCCAGAGGGTTTGGGTCAGTTTAAAAATCCTGACCCCAACGGGACTTGAACCCTCGACCCTCCGGCTTGTAGCTCAGTGCCTTAACCACTACGCTACGATTTGTATATTTAAATAAATACTTCAAAATTGTCTAATAATGTTATAAAAATTGTTTGAGAAAGTTTAAAATATTAAATAATGTTAGTAAATACAGAAGAAGAGCTATATAACTGAAAAATCAAATGCTAGTAGAAGTGCAGTTGAGCCGAAACTTTTCCTGGAAACTTTCAGTTTGTGGGTGGATGGTGAAACTTCTTGTAGGAGCGTCCAGCAGAAATTTTTATCTACTCCCATTGGCTATCTCTACTCCTATCATTATGCAATAATATTCCTAAAATAACAGAATGTGATAAGTTCTGGATAACAAATAATGCAGCCGAGCGCAGATGAAATTACATTTTCAGAAGAAAGTTTAGGTAGCAAACAATGGTTTTCACCACTGTCATTAGGGCACTGAACTACATAATAAAAATATCGAAAGAAGCCATACTGGTTTTATAATGTAATGTAAAATTCCCAAATAAATGTCTTCTTAATAAAGAAGCCGCCATTTGCAAAGATAGAAGCAAAGGTTTCATAGCATATGGTGCAAGGGAACTGACAGCATATGTAACAGAAAAATTTGCATTTGGATTGGAACTCACCCAGATAGCTCAGTCAGAAGAGCATTGGTCTAGAAAGCCAAAGGTCCTGGGTTCGAGTCCCAATCTGAGCGTATAATTTTTCTCTTAAATGATTTATACATAAAAACCACATATTTTTGTTCTGCAGCAAATTTCATTGTTGCACTATGTAATTTGTCTGTGAGTGCATGAGAACAGGAGTGGTTTAGTGATGTTTAAGATGAGCTGACAGATGGGAGTATCATGGGTTGGAACATGAGAAAGTACAACTCGAGGTATGAGAACATGATTAATGCTGTTGGGGATACAAAGGGAAAGGAAATGAGTCTGAACATTACTGGATGCAGATATATTATTTGGCTTTATCTCTACCACAAATGTGGTCTAAAGGCTCCTTAATTTGAGCTCTAGTTCTTATACTCACCTCGGTAATCAACTCCACTGTTGAGTTTTACAACCACCGGCCTGCCATGAATCTGCTGAATGAACTGTGATAAGGCTTCCTTGCGGCTCATTTTTAACTGGAATACAAATTTAATATAAAAATTAGACAGGGCTAGCTAGCTTTACTTTACTTTAGGATGCATTAAGTGTTTGGTAATTTCCCTAAAAAGTATCTAATTGAAATGTTCCTTTTTTTCTAGTTCACCTTTTTACTTAATTCAGTTAGACTGTTTTTTACAATGTATTATCTTGTTTTTATTAATGTACTTATCTAGTAATTAAGAATATGAAAAATGGGAAAGCAACAGGGGTAGAAGGAATCGCCATTGAATTGGTTAAATTCTTGGGTGAAGGAAATTCTGCTTTTATGCAACAAGGTATATAAAGAAGGTGAATGGCCCAAAGAATTGACTGAGACAGTGTTAATACCGATACCAAAGAAAAATAATGTGAAGAAATGTAAGGAGTTCAGGATTATCAGCTTGATATCACACTCTGCAAAGATTATCCTGCGAATACTCAATCAACGTTTACGTTCTATGATGGAAAGCGAATTAGAAGAAGGAACAGTTTGGCTTCAGGAAGGGAAAGGGTACGAGAGATGCAATTGGATTGATACAAACAATAGGAGAAATAAATATATATATATATATATATATATATATATATAGAACGCCATAGCCGAGTGGTCAAGGCAGGAAGCCTTGGCACAGAGCTATGGTACTTGCGCTGGTTCGAGTCTCCATGGGGGAAGAAATTTTCTCATGGTATTTCGGCCAGTATGGGACCAGTGCCCACCCAGCATCGTGATGCATTTGGTTAGCTACAATAAGTAGTGGCTCCAGGTTGAGAAAACCAGCTATAATGGCTGGGAGACTCGACATGCTGACCACATGTCACCCATACACTGGCTGATGATCATCTATCTCTGTGATTGACACATGTGAATGTGAGGCCAGCAGCCGGATGGTAGGCTAAGGGTCTTATAGGCCTGGCACGCCAGGAGTAAAAGTAAAAAGTAAAGTAATCCCACTACAGGCCTCAGGAGACCCTTGGGGCAGTAGGAGGTTAAGGCTCCCACTATTTCTGGACAATCGGCACATTATGTCAGCCGGGTTGTCAGCCCAGCATGACGGCCGCCTTTACCCCCAGAACAAGCGTCTGGTACTCATTTCCGTTAGAGGCTGAGTCGACCCCAGGGCCATGGTGCCGCCAGAAGGTTTGGGTCAGTTTAAAAATCCTGACCCCACCGGGACTTGAACCCTTGACCTTCCGGCTTGTAGCTCAGTGCCTTAACCACTACGCTACGGGTGTATATATATATATATATATATATATATATATAGAGAGAGAGAGAGAGAGAGAGAGAGAAAGATAAAGAAGTTGGGACATCAAGAGTCTCTGTAAAGCATAATATCACACATTTCCAGAATTGAGCCTATGTTTAATTTCTTTGTGCATCTCATTACTATTTGTAATTATTGCTCCTAGGTATTTGAATTCAGCCACTTTCTCCAAATTTCCCTCGTTTGTCATTAGCTGGCCATTTCCATCAAATAATGTATTTCTATATGTGACCATATATTTAGTTCCATTGATATTAACTTCCAGTCCCAATTTCTTAATGTTACTCAATAGTGTGTGTGTGTTGGCCTTTAGTATCTCTTCGCTATCGCCCAATAGTACCACATCATCAACATAAACTAACAGCTTATTAATATAATTGAGTTGTAGGCCTTCTTCATCCTCTAAAGATTTTATGGCATGCTCTAGTACAAAAATAAATAGTAGAGGAGATAGTGCATCTCCTTGCTTCAACCCATTGTGGAGTTCTAAAATATCTGGAAACTGTTTGCCTACACGCACCCTACTCTACGTGCTATTTAGACACATTCGTATAAGTCTAACTTCTTAGGAATTCCGAACTCCAGCAGGATACTATATAACGTCTCCCTCTTAAATGAATGTGATGCCTTTTTTTGAAATCTATGTATAGTTGATGTACAATAACATATTATATCCCCATTTCTTTCTAAAATCTGTATTATACAAAAAATCTGATCTGTTGCAGACCTGTTTCTTCTAAATCCACATTGATGATCACCTAGAATATCATCAATGTAAGGAGTAAGACTGCTTACTAATATATTTGTTGGAATTTTGTACGAAGTTGAAAGTATTAAGATCCCCTATAGTAGTTGCAATCAGTTTTATCTCTTTTCTTATAAATTGGTATGATAATTGATTCTTTCCATTCATCTGGAAGAACTTCTTTTTCCCAAATCATACTAAGCAACTAGCGTATCTTGTCCATCAATTTTTCTCCCCCTGATTTTATCAGTTCCGCTGGGATTTCATCTGAATCTGATGATTTATACATCTTCAATTTTTCTATTGTCATTCAAACTTTAATGCACTTGGTTCTGTGACTAGCATTTCTGTAAATTATCCTCTTCAATATCCTGTTCTGTATGTACATTTAATAGCTGATGAAAGTAACTTTTCCATCTATTTAATATGCTCCTGGAATCTGCAATCATATCCCCATTTTCATTCCGAATTATGTTGTTCTAGCTTGAAACCATTTCTTCTTCTATCTTAATTCCCTGATATAATTCTCTAATGTTCCTATTTTTTGTATTCATTTCAAGATCAATAATCTTCTTTCTCAAATATTCCCACTTTTTACTCTTTAGTAACCTGGTGGTTTCTTGTCTAATACTTCCTAATTGCTCTAAATTTACCTCATTTGGCTCGTGTAACCATTTCATTTTTGCTTGCTTTCTTTTCTTTACAATGTTGGCACATTCCTCATCAAACCATTTCTTGTTTTGCCTCTTTTTTAAATAACCAATGTTTTCTGATGCTAACAATTTAATAGTATCTCTTATAGACTCTCATTCTTTATTTATGTCAGTTTCTTCTTCGTTTGCCACATTGTCATCTGAAGATTCCAGTATTTCAAATCTATTAGTATTTTGGTTTAGTATTCTTACAGCATTTCATCATTTTTCAAGCTTTTTAATTCAAATTTTTTAGAATCATCCTTAGCATTTGTTCATCTCATAAGAAATAATCAATGTCTAATTTTCACCCTGACCAGATGATGATCCGAATTGTAGTCTGTCCCTCCAACTGATCTAACATCGATGATGCTACTGTGCCAGCGTTTGTCCACTAATGTATGATCTATCTGGTTCCGAGTTTCACCATCTGGAGACGTCCAGGTGTATCTATGAATATCCTTACGCTGAAATGTTGTGCTCATAACAATAAGATTCTTTGATATAGCAAAGGTAAATAATCTAACCCCATTGTCATTACTATCTTCATGAAGACTGAATTTGACTATTGTTGGTTTGAATATATCTTCCTACCCCACTTTTGCATTAAAATCTCCAAAGACATTTTCATATGATATCGTGAAAGGCTATCAATTACGCATCCTAATTCTTGATAGAACTCATCCTGATCTTGTCATCCATATCTTCTTTGGGAGCATGTACATTTATGGATTACAAAATCATGTTTGTTTATCCTTTATAATTATGTATGATATCCTATCAATAACAAACTTTAATATCTCGGATAGCAGACAGGATCCTCTTTCGGAATAAAAAACCCATTCCAAATTCAGGATTTTTCTTGCACCCCTGTAATATAATACAAAGCTTCCTGATTCCCGACTACCTTCTCCTGGCCATCTCACTTCCTGTACAGCGACTATATCCAAGGGTGATTTATCTAATTCCCACGTTACTACCTCTAGTGCCCCTCTATTGTATAAAGTCCTAAAATTCCATGTTCCTAGGAAGATGTCCCTGTGTTTATTAGGGCTATTGACTTAATATGGTCTTGAGCCATTGCTCAAGCAGTCTTCCCAAAAGTTCTATAATTTTACTCATTATACTGTACATAATATTGCAGAAGTTATCAAAACTCAATTGCAAGAAATTGGATTCAGAGATTATTTAAAATAACCTTAATTAAATGGAATTAGATTCAAAAGCAAACAATCCATTGCTCCACATCAAAAAATCACAACTAAGAACTATGAAAGTAACTGGTGTATTGCATTGTGCAATACAGAAAATCAAGAGCATATCTAAGTAAGCAATTCTGATGCTTAAGATCAGTTGTATAATATTCTCTTGCATTTGTCACCACTCCCTGTGATGTAGAAAACTTCAGTTAATTTGTGGTTGAAATACTAATGTAATAGGCCTAACCTACAGTTAACAAAAATGAGGATACAGTTTCCATTAAACGCTGTGAGAAATTTTTCTAAGTCCCAGGCAGACACCATTACGCATGTGCCAACAAATGCACAGATGTTTAGGTTTCGGCCAACTGCACTTCTACTAGCGCTTGATTTTTTCAGTTATATTGTTGTGAAACTATAGCTCTTCTTCTGTATTTACTAACATTACTTAATATTTTAAACTTTTTCAAACAATTTTATAACATTATTAGACAATTTTGAAGATTTATTTAAATATGCAAATCACAATATTATGACACTGTTAGACAATATTGTGATGCTAATTGCTATTTTCTCCACAGAGTATATTACTTAGTCTATGATTTTTCTATCACTGTTTGGTGGTTATCGCTGGTTGGATCAGCAGTTAGGGAGTGATAAGTAAGTGTACACCCATTTTTAATTAACGTTTGGTAATTTTAATGTTATTATATTTTTTAAACATAGATTTGGGGATTTATTGCAAATATTGGTACTTTAAATTTCATAGCGACGGATAGTAATCAAGGATGATAATCGATAAGTGGTTCGATTGTGGGGTTATTGCTGGCTCTATAAACTCTGGCGCATGCGCACTGTTGTTCTATAGGACTTTGAAAATATTTCACGCTAGTTTAAGTGCAGTTTTTCCGTTCTCTGTCTTACTTAATAAAAAAATACATATATCTTGTAAAGATAATTTACTAGAAGACATAACGGAAAAAAACTGCACTTACACTATCTCAAAACTGCAAAGAACTGCAAATACATAGTAGCAGTTAGAAATAGCAGCGATAACGTTATCATTGAATGATAACCAACATCATAGTGAGTTACCAAATGTTTATTAAAAATGGGTGTACACTTACTTATCACTCCCTAACGCTGATCCAACCAGCGATAACCCAAAACAGCGATAGAAAAATCTATAGACTAAGTAATATACTCTGTGGAGAAAATAGCAGTTAGCGTCAACAGTCTAACAGTCTCATAATATTGCGATTTGCATATTTAAATAAATACTTTTAAATTGTCTAATAATGTTATAAAAATTGTTTTAAAATATTAGAAAATGATGGTAAGTAGAGAACAAAAGCTATAGTTTACAACAATATAACAGAAAAATTTTGAGATAGTAGCAGTGCAGTTGAGCCGACATAACTTCTACATGCTATTTTTGGTCTAATACACAAAGAACCATTATTAAGCTAAATGAGAATTGGGCTATTCTATGCCTGTGAACATTGTGATAGAACAAATGATTGCTAGTGTCATGTTTGCCAACATATCACAGACTCAAGTTATAGCCAAATGCCAACATGTTTATTCTGATGTCAGATTGAGATTTATGTATTCAAGTTTATTCCGTTAGCTGAGAAAATGGCCAAGTAGGTAAAAAAAAATTGTCAACTTCCTGTAAACCACATTAGTTGGGTCATTGAGACTACATTAATTTCTTAGCGTGTTTCTGATAAAATGACTTCTATTTGGGTGATATATTAATATTCCCATTGTAAATATGACAATTTTAGGTTAGTTTTAATTCATCTCCCCATTTGATTATACGGTACATCCGGGTTTTTCTTAGTGCTACAATAATTTTTTATTTATGTATACTAATAGTTGGCATAGAATCTCCGAGAATAGTAATATATCCATCACTTACACTTTAAAATAATTAATATTACTCGCCCTAACCGTTCATACGTCAGGTAACATTTTGGTTGGGCATAAAGCAGTGATACCTAGTAAATTACTATACTAAGTTATCATAATTATGTTCGTAAGAATTTTTAGCTCTAAAATTAATCTGAATAATTATATACTTAGGAAATACAACCATTCAGTTTATAAGAAACCTAATTGTTCAATAATTGTTTAGTCTTCTGTTGTCATCATGATTAACTAGCTAAATAGTTCAAGCTTATGATGAGCTTTTTTTTAATTCAATTAAGTGAATGGTCAGATTTCCTAAGGTAGTAGTAGTACCGACATCTGCATAAAATCAACAGCGAAACTAAACCCAGCAACTGACTTATTAGATTTGAATTCAGTTGCAAATAGGTTAACTGCGAATTGAAAGCTACAAAACAAATTCACCGTACACATAGAGAACCGAAGACCGGTAGAGTAACAGAAGCACAGAGTAGCCAACATAATCTCATAGGAACCCGTCAGATACGGTCTACTGAATATATATACCCTCGGATACATTTGTTTGGAATTATACATCATTCATACCTAAATTTTCCATCAATAATTGAAAATATTTAATTTTCCTTTCTGAAAATTATGAAATATCTAAGGTGAAAATGCCATATTGGTAATTCAAACCATAGAGTTACCAGTTACCAGTGATCTGAACTGCATGCTCTTTGGTACACTGTATCCTTAATCATATGTTACAGTATATCTTAATTCCAAACCATATTTCAAAAAATTAACTTAATTTTGTTAGGTTCCGATGGGTACATAAGATTAGTTTATATGTTATTAAATGATTTGCATGTAACTTGTTAGGTTAGGAAATGGGAAATTGGTTTATGTCCATTTTTTATAAACGTTTGGGAATTTATTCCGAAAGTTTCTCTATGTCTGGTGGGTAACCCCGATTTGAGAGCCACCTAACCACGGTTCTCTATGCACCTAACAGAAACCGGTTCTCTATGACAGAAACTACATTAAGCGTTAGAGCAACTCGCGCATACGCACTCGTGCCGAACGAGGTTTGCACTGTGATTCTGTACAAGTTATAACGTCAAAATAATTCATGAAGTAAATGATCCGACACTCGATTTTTTCAAATGGTTGTATGAAAATAAAACAAATGGTCAATGAAGGTTTAAAGCTGAATAAGCATAGTTCGATAGTTAATATGGTAAAATGTATTACAGGTAAAAGGAACACATAACCAAATGTTTATTCTATGGTGATAAGTTTTATTTCCTTTTTTAAATTGACCAAATTTTTCATCGAATAATGTCTTCGGGGTCTCCATGTGGTTTACACCTTGAACAAGCTTTGGCATTTGGACCTATAGACGAAAATTTTGATCCTACAGTACCACCAACTACTGGAGAGGAATATATACAAAGAGTGGTTTTAGAAGCTTCTAAGTGTGATAGTGTAACATTTCGTCATGTGGACAGCTCTCGAATTAATAAACAAACAGTGTATGTAGATGTTTCCAACGTTGAGGCTCCTGTTGTTACACCATCCTTAGAATGGCAACGTTGTCAAGTAGCAGACTTCTCAGCTGTCCGTCAGAAAGTAGAAAGAGAGAAGACTAAGAATAAAACATCTTTTCTACTTCCACCTCTAGATGATGAAAGAGGATGGTATTCACTATGTTTTGGTAAGAAGATAGAACCGATAGAAGAAGAATCTTCCGAAGGAGGTTTTCAACCTCTGCTGTCCATAATGTTATCTATGAATCAACAAACAGTGGTTCAACTGCTCGAATATCATCTTGATTGGCTAGAGTTAAAATCGGCTTTAACAAATCAACAAGGAATGTGGCTATATGCATTACTTGCATGCTTAGAATTACCTCTTAGTCCAGAAATATGTAGTTTGTTGCGTTCACTTGCTAGAACATGTTCCAGAATTAGAGCAACTTTAAAAAGTATTGATCATCCATCCATGATACCATTGACATTACTGATATGCCTTGTAGCAAATTACTTTCGGCAAATGGATCTTGCAGACACTTAGAATTAAATTTATCATTAACTTTATTCAACATGAGGTTTTATTTCCATTTTTTTATCAGTTTTTATAAATTTTTAAATACAGATCAAAACCATGTGAAATGTATAACAGTTTAAATTGAAATTAAATCTGAAAAGCATTATACATTAAAATTTCTTTTATGTTAATTATTTAGATTATAGACTAATGAAACCTGGGATAAAGTTTCCATTAAACACAGTGACAAATTGTCCCATGCAGACACCAAATGCATGCGCCAACAAACACAAAGAGATTTAATCTATAGAATATTATGATGCAGCCAACATATAAATGCTATTTAATGAACCTAAAAGCTAAACCAATGCAATTTAAGTACTCTAACCTGTGAATAGACCAACCTAAAATCTAACCTAACACAATTTAAGCACTCTAACCTGTGAAAGAATGCAACACCCAAAAATAAATAGTATATTCTGAAGTACATAACTCTGTGTTGGCTACACTGTTGTAGGATAAAATATTCATTAAAATCAATGTGGATGCCACGTCATGTTACGTAAAATAAATACGTATATAGTTAAATATCATACAAAAATATATTGAAATAATCGTTAAAAAAAGGTAAAATTTATTGTAAATGGTAGGAAATAATTTGAAAAATAAAACCCAGTTGGCACATACGCGTGGTGTCACCCTGGGACTTAGAAAAATTTCTCACTGTGCTTAGTGGAAATTTCAACGTAAAACCTGTCTTAAAGATCACTCCATTGAACAATCATCCTGAAATGATCATTCAGTATCATGACAGCTGAAATAAATATCAGTGAAATTAATGTCACTTCATACTTTGTTTCCTAACTTGGACGTGTTCAGATGAACATCTTCACCATTGTCAACTATATAGTGTCCGTTGTATAAAACACTTTTATGTTTATTTTTCCATCTGAGATGGGTAGACGACTCTCCTGATTAAATTATCCTTTTCTCTGGGAACTCAAAATTCATTACTTTGTCTCTACATTTCTAGATGTAGATTTTTTTTCCCTGCATGCTGTGAGTTCTGTTGGCTTTTTCTAGTGTGTTTCGGCAATTTTGACTTCTCAATTTTATGATTTTAGATACATATGTACAGGTACTGCCAATTGTTCTATTTCCTCATATTTTATATTTCTAAGGTGTTTCTTCAATGTGATGTTCAGATTTCTTTTAGTTTTTGCTATGTAGATAGATTTTTTTTTCACATTCTCTAGGCCTACATCATATCTGACAAATTCCTAATTTTACTACTTTTTTTTTGTTTTAATTAGTTTGCTGAGACTGAAGAAAAAAAGGATAAGAAATGTTTGTATCATCCTCTGCCACACAACACATTTCAAAAAGTACTCAAAAATTCAATATCAGTATTTTATTTTAGGAAGTAATATTTTGAGGTTCTTTTAATTATATTATTTGCAGTCTGTTTATCTTACCTCAATATTAATGTTAATTTGTTCTTGAACATGTTTCATCTTCAACATCTTGCCCAGACTGGTTGGATTTATGTTGTAAACCCTGGATGTCAATGTCAACTCCCTCCTGTGATTGGCCAAAGAACCTTCAAACGGGGTCATGTTCCATCAGTATTTTGAAATTCATAACTTTGTTTTTGTTCTTCTGAATAGAGTTTTTTTTTTTTTTTTTGGGAGGAGGAATCTTTATTCAGAAGAACAAAAACAGAGTTATAAATTCCAAAATACTGATGGAACGTGACCTCGTTTGGAGGTTCTTTGGCCAACCATAGGAGGGAGCTGACATAGACATCCAGGGTTTACAACATAAATGCAACCAGTCTGGGCAAGATGCTGAAGATGATTGATATCCAATCGAAACATGTTCAAGAACAAATCAACATTAATATTGAGATAAGATAAACAGACTCAAAATAATATAATTCAATATCAGACTTATACAATAAAATTAATTTAGTCTCAGCAAACTAATTAAAATAAAACAAAACTAGATTGTAGATATGAAATCAGGCAAAATATGGGGAATGTGAAAATGTCTACAAAGAAAAAACTGAATAAAAAATTAAAAATCAGAATGAAGGAATACCTTACAAATGTAAAATAAGGAGAAATAGAAAAATTGGCAGTAGCTGCCTCACATATCATAGATTTGAAGAAAAGTCAAAATTCAAAATTGCTGAAGCTAGAAAAAACCAGTACAACTGACAGCATGGGAGGGGGAAGAGACAAAAGTAATGAATTTTGACGTTGCCCTCCACCGGAAGTAAAGAATGTACAAGACATCAACGTCAACACAACAGTCAATTACTATTGTTTATTTTTAATTATTTCACTCACCTCATACTTCATAATGCATATATTTCCTATCTACATAACTTAAGTCAATTACTAGTTGAGAATGATGAAGATTTAAAATAAAATGCTTTATACTTCACCTAAGCTTTTGAGATGTGGATATGGAGAAAGATGGAACGTATAAAATGGACAGACAAAATAAAAAATAAAGATGTGCTAGACAAGAGTGGGTGAAGGAAGAACAATGCTGGAACTCATAAAGAAGAGGAAAATAAATAGGATAAGAAGAAACTGCCTGCTGACGGATGCCCTAGAAGGAATTGTCAATAGAAAGAAATTTAGAGGCAGAAAAAGACATCAGATGATGGACAATATTAAAATAAATGGTTTGTATGCAGATACAAAAAGGAAGACTGAGTTAAGGAAAGAGTGGAGAATGTTGAATTTGCAGTGAAAGACCTACCCTTGAGCACAACACTATGAATGAATACTTCATCACATATCCAGTCTTCTAATTATACCAGTTTCAAAGCTTGGGCAGCTTCATCTTCAGTAATTTCTTGTCAACTGCTGTTATGTTGATCAGGAGAACTGAAGTCGACATCAGTCAACAAGAAATTACTGAAGATGAAGCTGTCCAAGCTTCGAAACTGGTATAATTAGAAGACTGGATATGAGGTGAGGTATAAAACATTTTAATTTAAATCTTAAATTAAACCTCATAGTGATTTTTTCTTATAAAAGTTCAATGAAGAAGATGTTCACCAAAACATTTCCAGGTGAAAGAAACAAAATACAAGAAGAGGTCTATATTTCTTCCTATTAATTTGTATTAATGTAATTCATATCTGAATTCACAGGTAATAAACACTGCCTAAGTAACTCAATGATGGAATGCCAGCTTATCATCATCCTGCCAGGTATTAGTCCTAGAAGAACTGTTACGGCCTGAGAAAGCGGTTTTTGTGCCATCTTTTCATAGGTTGACCAAGTGACCGTTTCCCATTTGGACAGTAGTTCATTATTGCATTGGGGATCCTGGATCTAGCCATTCTTGAGACATGTTCCTTTTAGTTCATGATGATTATTATTAATTTTTTATGCATCACTGATATATAGTATTGTGATACTGAAGTTAATAGATTTACACCAAATGGGATCGAAATAAAAATGTAGAAATCCTTCAAGAACTTAATGTGTCACTGAGATGTAGTCCAGTATTGGTGACACAATAAGTTCTTGAAGGATTTCTACATTTTTCTTTCGATCCCATTTGGTGTAAATCTCATTAACTTCAGTATCACAATACTATATATTAGTGATGCATAAAAAATTAATAATAATAATCATCATGAGCTAAACAAACCTGGGTGAATCAAGGCTTCTGCCTGAATTTATCCTCCAAACTTCTTCTTGGTAAACCATCACCAGCAATTAAGTCTGAAATCTTGTAATACTCAATCTTAGGTTTTGTCTTTCAATCATCCATCTTCCTTCTGGTTTACTTTCCATAATTCTTGTATCCCACTTTTATTAATCCTGTAATAATATTTGATCAACCGTCATTATATCTTACCATTATCCACCTTCTGTCCACTGCTGTGGTCTCGAGGTAGCATGCTGCCTTGTCACGCAACGGGCCCGGGTTTGATGCCCGGTCAGGGCAGTTTTTCTGGGTGAGGTTTTTATCGGGGTTTTTCCTCACCTGGTTGAGTGGTAGACAAGGCCTTAAGGCCTTTAACTCTGCCAGGTAAAAAAAAACTATTATTATTATTGTTAAGACAAATGTCAGGAAAACTTAATCATATGGCCATCATCATCCTTCACTGGTGTGGAAAGCAACGCGAAGCTACCACACCTACAATTCCCTAGTAAAGCTGCAAGCATAGCATGAAAATGCTATGATTGGAGTGAAGGACCTGCCTTCAGGCAGAATTACTATGGATGGATGGATCCACCTTCTTTTATAAGTCCAAATATCTTTCTTTCAAAATGCCTAACTAACTCACTGGTTCTCTTCAATCTATAGGTTTATAGCCAACGGACAAAGACTACCTCACATGAAACACAATGCAAACCCTTTACAGTTTTCTAGGAAAAAATGACATGGAACATCCCACAATTAAACAAAATGCAAGCTTTCATTAAGATTTAGTTTTCTTGGAAAACCTTAGAATCAAAAGATTCAAATGTTAAAAAGTTTGCCTCCTTCTCCCTCATTGCTATGAGGATGAGTGAGAGGTTTAATAATCTCTACTATTTCTAACTATACCAGGATAATCCAAACAGGGTGCTCCGTTACACCCTGTTGTTGTTAAAGATAACTCTTTTTAAATTGAATTTTCCACTGCTTTGATATCCTGGGGTGGAGTGAGGAAATCAGGATAGATCACATATATGGTGCATGAAATTAAGTGTGAAATATTCTGATTTTGTCTGACCATTTTCAGTTTTTTTAAGCTTTGACTTAATGGATTAGAAGTTTGGGAAGACCAAAGAAAAGATAGAAAGAGCAGCAATTTGGAGCCAGAACAGGCTAGCAAAAAGCCTAAACCGTGAAGGAGACTTAATAGGCCTATATTGCTGTGATTGAATGTCAGTGAATGCAGCTGAAAATGGCTTCGACTGCCTCATTGTTATCTTCAAAATAAAAAAAAAGATTGGTCATGGATAACTATCGATGATGTCTTTTACCATAGCTGGTAAAATAGTGTTGTAGGCCTATACACGTGTACTGTGCAGTTCTGGCTTCTTTAACCGCTTGAGGGGTCTATGGTGTATGATGCAGTAAGAGGGGAGGGCAAGTTACAGGTACTACCAGCAACTACACTGTTTTGAAAACATAATAGTTGCTACACGTTGGATTTTCCTATCAACTAGTTCTGTGTTAGTGAATAGTTTTGATGTCTAATAAGTTTGAAGTGTTCATCATTGAATAGCATTGATTTTGTAACAATTTATTTTATTATGATTATTATTAAGAAAATGTTTTTTGCATGGCTACTAGTTTCTCCCCCACTTGGCAATGTTCTCTCCTACCATGTGCCTTTGGTTTCATAAGACGGCTACAGTTACCAGAACTGGACAGCAGTACACTGTGCAACAAATAATTGTTGAAGTGCAAGAAAATTATATTTTGAAAGCGTGTACATACATAATTTAAACATCTAAAAAATAAGTAAATTTATGTGAAAATAACAGTAAGGTTATATACTCCACTCCGTTGTAATATTTAGTTTTTTTAGTAATATTAGGCCCTATATATATCTTAATTTAGGTTCAGGACCTATGTCTAAAATACATTCATTATATCCTTTTACACGAAGATGCTTCTGGATTGTTTGGTAATATATTAACCTCAACATTCTTATAAAATTAGCGAATTTTAAGTGACAAACATCTCTTCATAACAAAACTAAGCTGGACAAAGAAATATCACCCTTTGTATTGAAAAACGTGAAATAAAGTCCCTATTTTGATACATAAATGGCTTATGCTGCCTAAACCATAACAAATACACAAATTGATGTACACAGAATTGAACATCTAAAAAAACTCTACAAAAAAATAGAGTATATCAGCGCACGGCTGGTGGTAAAAACACATTAACATTTATTTAGGAGTAGCAGTGCACGCCGGGTATTAGCTAGTGAATAATAAAACAATTAATTTTATATATTTAATATTTTATTATATAACCTCAATGGTGCTTTAAAATAAAATTTAAAAGTATTGATCTATTGTCATTGACAGAATAAGAACATCCACTGAAATCTACATATCCAGAATGCCCTCATGCTCTGCATGAAGCAAAAAAGAATATTAGTAGCTTTAACTTGATGCATAGAAAATTTCCACAAATTACAGTACTAATAAAAAAACTGAGTACCAAAGTATAAGACACAACCTATTTTCAAAGAAAAAGTGTTATTATATGCTGGCAAATATGACAATTATTTTTAAAATTATATTTCTTCAAAAATATCTAACACGGCATTGTCATTTGTTGCAAAACATTTGAAACGACATTTTCTTCTTCATTTTTGAGTTCAGTATCAACACATTGCTCATCATTGAAACAAATGTCAGATTGTTCTGCTCATTTTCCAGCAATAATGGAACTGGATTACTCTGTTCATAATCAATTGACATTGGAACAGAATTATTACTCTGTTCATTATCTACTGACATGAGTGTTGGACTGCTTTGTTCAACATCTACTGACATACAAGTTGATTCATTATTGTCAACTAACATAGAAGTGACATTATCTTGAACATTTTCATTCAATTTTATTCATTAACTTGTTCATTATCGACCAGCATTGCATTTGAATTATTTTGATCATCATCAAATGGTGTGCAAACTATATTATGATGATCTTTTTCAGCTGTTGGAAGAATTGAGTTATTTTGTTGAACATCAGTAATTAAATTGAATTTTCTGTTATGCTCTTCTTTGGACAATAAAGATACAGAATTACTTTGTTGATTATCAATAACTGACTTGGAATTACTATTTTGCTCCTCATTAAGTAGTGTAGATGGAGAACTATTTTGTTCTCCATCGACTGACATAGGTACTGAATTATTCTGCACTCTAAAATCTGGTACAGATATTAATTCATTATTGCCATTAGCTAAATTACATGAATTACTCTCCTTATTATCAGAGATTATTGGGGCAAAATTTTGTTCTACATTTATTGTCACTGTTGAGTTTGTTTCACTTGCTTTAACAGTATCTACATAATTGTCTTCATCATGAACCAAATTAGGAATACACTGATCATATTCAGTATTGGTTATAGCAGGATCAATTTGTGTCTGTTCTGAATCATTTGTAATAGTTATATGTTTACTGGTATTTTGTTCATCGTGATTTGAATGTAAAATATGTTTTTCTTGAACATCATTTTTTGTAGAGATAACAGATTGATGTTCAACAAACTCTAGCATAGAAGTTGATCTAGTATCTTCAACTGTAACAGCTTTAGAAGGTGAGTTTTCTTCATGAGAACTAGAAACAGTATCTTGATCTTCATATGTTTTTCGATTTTCATTTGGAGCTTCAGAAGCTGAAGTAGATGTTTCTTGATCATATCCCTCTGCAGTTTTTTGAGTTAGTATCATTGATGGTTCCACTGTTAACAGCAGGACTGGTATTGGTGGTAACTGAAAAAGAAGTAGATGGTTCCTGTGCAGCTAGTTCAATTTCTCTTTTTGCCTTCATTCTTGCAAGTTTTCGTTCTTCTGCTAATAAACGATTTCTAAGAATTCTTTCCTTTTGCTCATCTGTAAGCTGCTGTAAAAAAGTAAACATACAATAGTTTTATCAAAAATTCATGAGAAGTGACATGAGATACAAAAATTAATAAAATAAAAATGTGATTTAGAAACTTTGTACTTCACTTCATAAAGGGATGATAAAAAATACAACCACATATCACTCACAACCAGACAAAATGGTTTTAATGAAAAGCTAATAATGAAGTAAAAAAAAATCAAGAAACAGAAACTACAGTGAAACTTTGATTAACACTCCATCAATGAATCATGTTATGCCCAGTAAAGCACTATATGGAAAGGATGATTATTGACCTTGCAGAGAGAATGTTATATCCATAAAAGTGTCATATACTGTAATGTTACATTGAGGTTTCAGTGTACTTAGAGGCTATTCTAACAAGAAATTTACCTTCCATCCAGAAATCCATAACAAATTTCTGAAAATATTTAGTAAATTCAATATAGTATTAGCAAAAAAAAATATATATATATATATATATATACACACACACACACACAGAGAGTTCAGTTTAGATAATATTATACAAACAAATACGGAAGAAAAAAACCTACAAGACAAAAAATCAGAAATTTATTAAATTCGTAAACATAAGAAAAATGAAAAGAAATTTGAATACCAGTACTAACAAGGGAACTGTCGACCATTGCATGCCAAAATTTATCTTGAAATTTCTCCCAGAGAAGTATTGCGATATATCAAGGGTGTGTCCAAAAAAATTATATGCCTTTTTAACTGTAAGACATTAAAATCCAGCACCAAAGCTCTCATTTAAACTACAGGGAAGTAATACAACTCCTGAATTGATGAAATGGATAACCTTGAAAACCTGACTTCATGCCACATGTCATCTTACTACATTCTGCTTTAATCATGCAGGGAGTCCATCTGCTTCGCACAGTAGGTTGCCATTATAGGATTCTGGCTTCAATTTCTGTGCAGGTAAAAACGACATAATTTTTTGGATATGGCCTTGGTATATGACTACGCTTCTCTGGGAGAAATTTCAAGTAAGTTTTGGCATGCAATAGTTGCCAGTTCCCTTGTAAGACTAAAGAATATTTCAGGAATATTAAAAATGGGAAAATTGAAAAATCGGTAGTAGCGGCAATTGCTTGATGACAATATCACAAAAAGGAGGAAACTAAACTATTAAAATATTTGGAAATGCCAATAGAACTCACAATATGGGAAAAAAATATACATTCAGAAAAACAAGAATAGAACCATGGATTTTGAACTTTGCAGTGGATAAGATTTGATCTAAAAGTTCATTCACTCTCCATCAGGGGCATAAAGAAAACATATATCAATGGCTAATTTCAAACAGTCGGAATTTAGTTGAGAATGGGAATGATGACTCCGAAACATGATTAAATGAGAGGAACCTGGGTTGATTTCGTTATTTTTTCACCATATCTCACAGGTGTATCTTCCATCTTAGGGATATTTTATGAAGTGAGGTGTAAAGTTTCCAATTCATATTTTTATTATGTACAATATGTTTTTTTTATCATAAAATTAAACTGTAAAATTATAATTATAATATTATGATAAAGTATTTATTAAGTTTTCACACCGCTGTGGTCTCGAGGTAACATGCTGCCTGTCCACACAGCGGCCTGGGTATGATCCCTGGTCGGCACAAGTTTCGTGGATGAGATTTTTTTCAGGGTTTTCCTAATCTGTAAGATAAATGTCAGGAAACTTTAAGGCCCAAACAGTCCCCAACTTCATCTGGCCATCATTATCATATTCACCTCATTATATTAAGTTTGTCCACCGCTGTGGTCTCGAGGTAGCATGCTGCCTTGTCACGCAGCGGGCCCAGGTTCGATCCCCGGTCGGGGCAGTTTTTCTGGGTGAGGTTTTTATTGGGGTTTTCCCTCACCTGTAAGACAAATGTCAGGAAAACTTTAAGGCCCAAACAGTCCCCATCATCCTTCACCGGTGTGGAAAGCAACGGGGAAGCTACCACACCTACAATTTCCTAGTAAAGCTGCAAGCATAGCATGAAAATGCTATGAGTGCAGTGAAGGACCTGCCTTCGGGCAGAATTACTAATGGATGGATGGATGGATGGATATTAAGTTTAGGAGTAAGGCCTCTCCTGGTGCATCATTGCCATCATCAACACCCATTATTGGGACAGTGTAACCCTGCCTTTCAGGTGTCCCAACCTCATAAGTGGGTTACAATACACCAATGACGGGAGAGAATACTAGAAATGTCAAAATGACAAACTAGTAGCATTGAATTAAAAAAAAAAGTATTTATTAAATAGCATGTAAAAAGCACTGTGTTTTCTTGTGTTTATGAAATATTGGTTCATATGCAAAATTAATCCACCACTGTGGTCTCGAGGTAGCGTGCTGCCTTGTCACACAACGGGCCCAGGTTCGATCCCCTTTCGGGACAGGCTCCTGGGTGAGGTTTTTTTTGGGGTTTTTCCTCACCTGTAAGACAAATGTCAGGAAGCTTAGGGCCCAATGGTCTCCGAAAATCATCCAGCCATCATCATCATCATCATCCTTATTATTATCATCATCTTTCACTGGTGTGGAGAGCAACGGGAAGCTACCACACCTATAATTCCCTAGTAAAGCTGCAAAGCAAGGCATAAAAATGCTATGATTGCAGTGAAAGACCTGCCTTTGGGCAGAATTACTATGGATGGATAGATGCGGAATTATTATTGTAGTCAGTGTAAGGGTGGCAAGACAAAGGATGAGTTCTATGAAGAATTAGAATGTGTATTTTGTAGGTTTTGCAATATCATATGAAAATTTTCTTAGGAGGTTTTAACGCAAAACTAGAATGGGAAGATATATTCAGGTCAACAATAGGTAAATTCGATCTTAATGATAGGATTAGGTTAATCACTTTTGTTACATCAATGAATTTCAATGTGATGAGCACAACATTCCAGCATAACGATGTTCATTGGACATCTCCAGTGCAAAATGAGAGAGGGGCACAGAAATTTCTTGCAGGAAAACCAGAGAGAAAGCACCCAATAAATAGGCCAAGAATGAGGTGGGAGAGTAACAACTAAAAATGAAAAAAATGTCGGTGATTTGTAGTTCTCATATGTTTAAAGTTCAGTTTCATTTTACATATTCTTAGTCATCATCATCATCCTCTTATTGTGTGGAAGATCGATTCTACATATTCTTAGTAATATTACATACTTTACACATTATCCAAAAACATAACATAATTATACATATACAGAGTGTCCCAAATTTATGTATACGCTCTTTGAAACATTATTTCTCAGCAACGAAATGAGACAGAAAAACAATTTTTGTTGTGAATGATCCACAAGGCACTGGAAAAGCATCGATTTTCAAGTCTTTATGAACAACAATGGCAGTGAGATTGTCATTCGATGAAAGTAAGTGGATAATGTTGTTGAAGTGCAACGACGTTGGATGAATTTGGGATACCACCACCAACAAGTGTAAAACAATAACAAGAATCCGAGACAAGTTTGAAGACGATGGAACGGTACAAGATGTGTTGAAAGGTCGGTGCGGAAGAAAGAGACGTTCGACTGGTAACGAGAGTACTGTTGCAGTCATGCATCGTCTTCAAACTTGTCTCGGATTCTTGTTATTGTTACCCTTGTTAGTGGTGGTGTCCCAAATTCAACCATCCAACGTCGTTGCACTTCAACAACATTCTCCACTTTTCAATAACACTTCAGTATCCACTTACGTTCATCGAATGATAATCTCGCCGCCATTGTTGTTTATAAAGACGTGAAGATTGATAAACGTGTTGCTATGCTTTTCCAGTGCCTTGTGGATCATACACAACAAAAATTGTATTTCTGTTTCATTTTGTTGCTGAGAAATAGCATTTCAAAGAGTGTATACATCAATTTGGGACACACTGTATAGTCAATAATTCAACATTTCAAAAATTTTATTTTTCAGAGACTCCTAAAATAATTGGTGAATTTCCTTTCACATAAAAAATATTAATTTTAACTGCTTTAAGATATATTCCAATAATAAAATCATATATATATCATATTTTAATTTATGATAAAATGAATCTGAGAGCTATTCTGGCGGTAGCATTGCTGCCAAAAGGGTTATCCTTTCCAGGCACCTTAAAGGGGATAAGCCAGACAAAAAAGTTCCTTGGTTGACAGACTGATGATCTTTCATTGTAAAATACAACTGTCTAGACATGTGAATATAGGTTCCACAGGGGTAAAATATTCTGGAGGTGAACTAGTACCTCATTCATATCTCTGGGCTGGGACTACTTCAGGGAATCAATGGCAAAAGACGTAAAATGAATAAGGATTGAAAGAGGGAGTTGGAAACTCCTTGTAGAAAAACCAGAGGGACAGCACTTAGTAGTTAGGCCAAGAATGAGATGGAAGAACAACATTTATCTTGAGTTCTTCTTCTTCTTCTTCTTCTTCCTTACAAGTATTAGGCCAAGGCTTGTTACGATCCTATAGAAAATTTTCCCTCCAGCGTTTCATAGGATGGCCCAGTGATTTTCATCCTCTTGGTATATAATTATAAACAGCTTTGGGGATCTGATTTGAACTCATATCTTGGAAATTCTCGTATAAGACTTGAAAGCATAATAATAGTCCCTTCGATGGTTGCTGGCCAAAAGAAGGCAAGATCAGTGATGGGGCTGCCATCTTATAGCCTCTAGTCAGGCTTTTCTGGAGAAGAAAAGAAAATAAAAGAAAGAAGAAATGGAAGAAAGGAAAGACTCCCTAGCCCTCGGATGCCCTAATAGCGTCGGGGTCGAAAAAAAAGAGTTAACCAAGAGAGGTTAGATAGTAAAGTTAAAAGAGTGCAAAACACAAGTAAGTGGAAGAAATGTTTTGCTCAGCTTGGGCACCTTGTGGTCGCCATCCACATATCCCCTAGATGAGGACCCTTGAGTTGAGGGAAGTAAATATTATTTGGGGATGATTGGAAAAATTACCTCAGGATAGGAATGTAAGAAAGCATATATCCGCATGGCCATGAAGATATGGGGTCGATAGTGCCAGTGAGTTAGTAATTAGTTATGATACAATGAATGCTAAACTGATACAGCAAGCATTCAGATTGATATCTTTCTCAATTACTTTAACAGAAATTAATACTATAAATAAATATCCTCAACTCGTGTCCAACTCAGGGTCGAGTTGAGGGATGAGATGAGCCCCATATATAGAGGTCTGTGAATGACATGGGTGCCGGCCGACCATGTCTGATGCACCATCACGGAGGCAGATGGATGAAATAAAATGAAATGGATGAGATGAGTATGGAGAAATAGTGGAATGAAATTGTGGCAGGGGAAAACGGAGAAAAACTTTGAGAAAAACCTGCCCAAGCTCCGTTTCGTCCACCACAAAACCCACATGGAGTGACAGAGACTCAATCTCAGGACCCCAGCAGTAAGAGACAAGCATCTAACCGCTTATGCTATGGAGCCACCAGAAATTAATACTATGAGGAATTATTTATTTAAATAAAATTTTATCATGTCACCTCAAAATCTTCTTCTTAGACTAGTATCAGAACTTACTTCTTCAATTCCATTCAAAATGACAAAACGGTCATGAAAATACTGAGGATGGAACAGAAAAAAAAGTTTCAAAGCTAGTCTAAGAAGTAGAAGATTATGAGGTAAGATGGTAAAATTTTACTTAAAAAATCTTTTTCAATACTCAAGCATTCCTGGCAGAATTATCATTCAAATGCAACATTTTTAAATTCTGATGACAAAAAATATTTTTTAGGTAACTTACCACCACATTTTGGTTTTGAGATGATGGAGGTAGAGGTGGTCTATCTTGTAAGGAAGTTGTGGGTGTAGTAGGAACACTTGTTTGACTTGTTTGCACTTGAGATAACTGCTGTTCTAACAGTTGATCAAAACATCTATAGGTGTGTCGTGAGCATTTTGTAATTGGTCATTTTGTTCATCTTCATCATCATCATGAAGAATCACTTGTTCTTCTCCAGTTTCTAATCCCATCCTTATCTTCTTTATATATACCTTAAATAAAAAATTACAATATTAAAATATGTAAGTAGGTAGTACTATATCTTATATTTGAAGAGAAAAATTATACAATCAGACTGGGGTTTGAACCCAGGACCTTTGGCTTTCTAGGCCAATGCTCTACCACTGAGCTACTAAGAAACTCCAATCTAAATGCAAATTTTTCTCTTATACACTTAATTCCTGATTGCCAAATGCTATGAGGATTTGCTCGATCATGCAAATGGTAGCTTCTTGTTTAACCCCTCAGCGTGGGAGCATTTAAATATATATTCTATGTTAAAGGAAATTTTAATATCTTCTCTATGAGATGGCAGTTCATAAAGCCTGTTTTCTTGGTATATTTTCATTAAGAATCATAATAAAACAAACGTGGTGCATGTCAAACATGCTCGATCAGCACTCTGCAGAGAAGTAGTGTTTATTTTATGCGGGCACTGCACGTCATTCCACGCTGATGGGTTAGGAAGACATTTATAGTACTATATCTACTCTTGTATTTTAAGCACTTTTATAATATTTTTTGTGATCTAAAAGATGGACACATGATTATGTAAAGAAAGTTTCAGGGGTGTGGTCCGACATGCTGGCTCAGGTAATAGCATGCCTACTTCTGACTAGCAGGCCCAGGTTCGATACCTGGTAGGGTTGAATATTCTAATTTAATAGAAACATTTTCAATCTCGGGACCAGGAAAGGTGGTAGTGTACAATTTTCAATCGCTAGACTGTGTTCCGGATCCCTGCATTAAATTGCAAACCTCTCTGCAGTACATATGTTGAGAGGGCATGTGGTACTGTTGATAGCTATTCATATGTCGGATGGGAATGTTAAGCCTGGCAGCCCTCTTGGTGCTTTTCAATAAGAGTAGGCGATGTGTCAGCACTGGGTTTCACCTTCTCCCTTGTTTTCATCATCTTCCCTCATTCAAAGCATTTTACACTACACAAATACACAAACATACACTCATCCTACACTCCTCTCTATACAAAATACAAGAATACATCATCTATGTAAAATGGTCTGCCGAAGTGGCACATAAATTGAAAATAGACTATATTAAGTCATCTATCCACCCAGAACCCTAAGTACATAAAGTGCAATTGGTGGCAATTTTTCAATTTCCCCATTTTTAACATTCCTGAATTCTTTAGTATAAGCATCCATTTTTTTTTTTCCTGCCAATTTGTAAACTTTACAGCAGTGGTTGCAGCAAATTTAATAATTCTTGATTTTTTGTGGAACACTTCAGTAATATTAAAATTGGGGAATTAAAAAAAATTGTTGTAGTGACTCATTGCTTGATAATGGATCACAAAATTGAAGAACAAACTAAACTATTAAAATATTTGGGAACACCAATAGAACTAACAATATAGGGAAAGAAATACATTCAGAAGAACGAGAACAGAATTACGACTTTTTACGTTCTCTGCAAGTGAGATTTGATCTAGATGTTCATTCAACCCCCACACAGGTGGCACGAGAAAAACTGGGATTAACAGTCCTTTTCAAACAGTCAGAATTTAGTTGAGAATGGGGAATGATCTTCAAATCATGTCCAGATGAGAGGATCATATTTTATGAGGTGAAGTGTAAAGTTTCGGATTCAAATTTTTATTCTGTAGTCAGCAATGCTAAATAAATTATTCTGGTGGTCTAGTGAATATAAATGTCAACCCAAGGTTAGTAATTTTTAACCCAGACCAGGATTGAAGAATTTTTTTTCCGGTTGTAAAAATCCTAAGTCTACCTTCCTTAGAAGGAAAGAAAGTCATGACGAGTCTCACATCATAGATTTATGATAATTCTTCCACTGAAATAAAAGGTTTTGAGCAAAATTTGTCATTATATTTGCAGAGAAAAATTATACGTTCAGACTGGGGTTTGAACCCATGACCATTTGCACACTATGCAAATGCTCTACCAAGTGAGCTATCTGAGCAATTCCAATCTAAACTCAAATCTTTCTCTTATATATGCTGTTAATTCCCATGTACCAAATGCTATGTAGCCTTTGCTTCTATCTTGCAAATGGTGGCTTCTTTATTCAGAAGACATTTAATTGAGAATTTTACATTACATTATAAAGCCAGTACGGCTTCTTTCAATGTTTTTATTATTCATTTCATACAACTCAATGATGGATATAATATACTTGAAGAGAAAAATTATATGCTCAGTCTGAACGTATAATTGTACTTGCCACCATTTTATCACTAATTGGTCTCGTAGTCTCCTTTAGTTTTAACTAATAAACATTGCCCACATGTTAACGTTAGTCAATTGTTTATAATGAACGCAAATATTTCCAACAAAGATTTTATTATTTTCCTATTATTTATTTTGAAAACACCATCACGCAAAAAGTAATGTACAATACATGTTTGTGAAGTGTTTTATAGAATTGAGGAAATTAAAACCTTGCTATCGCTCAGATTTTAAAACATTTTCCTTGATTCTGTAAAAACCACATCCCAACCTTGCATCATAATATACTATTGTCCTGGTGAGTGGAAGACCATGGCCTTAACTCCACTATGCTAAATAAATAAATAAATTAATTAATTAATTAAATAAATAAATAAGTTCAAAATGGGCTAAAATCAGTTATCATTCCAAGCATGTTTTTAAAATCCCATTCTTCATAAAAGTGCAATAATTAACTTAACACCTTTTACATAACAAATACAGATATATGTTCAATACCTGTACAGGTTTCTTTTGTCCTAGTTTTTCAATCTTCTCCAAGCAGTCATCAAACTGAAAACGTGGGAAGAGACGATGAGCCCAATGTTCCAGTCTCTTCATCACCCTATTGAGATCCACGCGCTCATAGCCTTTGCCATGAAATTTAAAATCTTTGAAGTTCTCTTCTAGAATTGCAATACTCGAGGACCCTTTAATCTTTCTGGATTCAATTTTGTTGAGGATTTCTCACAATTCTCTTCTTTTTTGGGTCTATTCTAGTACCATCTGCATTGGCTGTATCATTTTCTGCTGCTGTAAAACCAATAATTAAATGTTTAATTACATAGAAAAGAAAAGATTACATGTCAAAAGAATGCCAGAGCAAAGAATGACTAAAATTGTTATGGAATGGATCCCAATGGAAAGGAGGAAGAGAGGAAGACCGAAGAAAATTTAGATAGAAGGGGTACAAGCAGCTATGAATATCAGAGGATTCGAGGAAGATCAATGGATGGACAGGGAAGAATGGTGTTTGGTTTCTGGAAGACGGCGGCAGCTGCCGTGATACCGGATAATGATGAATTACAAAATTTGTTTATGGCTGTAAAAGGGTTATTGTTATTAACAGGGAGGAGACCCTCTAATTCTTTCTAGATTAAAGTTCACAGGAACCAACCTGGACAATAATCCAGTTATATTTGAAGAGAAAAATTTTGCCTAGACCGAGACTCGAACTCGGGACCCTTGGCTTTCCAGGTCAAGTGCTCTACCAACTGAGCTACTGAGGCAAGTTGCGATCTAGATGCAAATTTTTCTCTTATATACATTGTAATTGCCAAATGCTTGAAACCGTAGCTTCTATCTTTGCAAATGGCGGCTTCTTAGTTAATAAGACATTTATTGGGAATTTAACACTACTTTGGCCCGGAAAGCCAAGGGTCCCGGGTTCGAGTCTCGGTCTAGGCAAAAATTTTTCTCTTCAAATATAATTTATCCTTCAGTGAGAAGTGTTAAATTAATAATAAAATCGTCAATAGAAGCCCTACTGGCTTTATAAAGTAGTGTTAAATTCCCAATAAATGTCTTCTTAACTAAGAAGCCACCATTTGCAAAGATAGAAGCTACGGTTTCAAGCATTTGGCACGAGGGAATTACAATGTATATAAGAGAAAAATTTGCATCTAGATTGCAACTTGCCTCGGTAGCTCAGTTGGTAGAGCACTTGGCCCAGAAAGCCAAGGGTCCCGGGTTCAAGTCTCGGTCTAGGTGAAAATTTTTCTCTTCAAATATAATTTATCCTTCAGTGAGAAGTGTTAAATTAATAATAAGATCGTCAATAATCCAGTGTCCAATCCCTACCTTATCTTTGTGCAGCTGTTAACATATTGTTTATACAATATAAACCAAAGGGATGGGCTACCACCAATTAGCACTGGTCAGCTTGGTGGGTTAGAGACCAATCTGGTACTACTTCCTTTTCTAGTACCAGATCCCTCTTTTTACTTTCCTATCCAATCTCCCTTGACTGACATCTTGTTTTCTTCGACCCTGATGGTATTAGAATATTCGAGGCTGAAGGGTTCATTTCTGACTTTCCTATATCTCTCTCTCTCTATTCTCTATCTTCGGGTTTTTACAGCTACTGCTGTCTTCCCGTGCCAAACCTCCAAAGCCTATGGTCTTGGGCATCTTCAATACTTATCCCTCTAGCTTGCATTACTGTCTTCATGTTTTCCTTCCATGTTAACTTTGGTCTCCTTCTTTTCTTCTTTCTGTTCGGATGCCATTCATATAGTTGCTTCGGCCATCACTCATCTTCCATTCTTAAAACATATCCTAACTACTTTAATTCCTTCCCCTCAATTCTTTCAATTATGCTTCCATTATGTTTCTAATTTCCTTATTTGTGACATGTTCTAATTTAGACTTTCTGGCACCTCTGCGCAAATAATCCATTTCTAGAGCTATTAGTCTATTCTTGTAGTACTTATTGTTTGTCCATACCTCACTTCCATACATTGCAACAGATTCCACCAATGTTTTACCAATATCTCTTTCTTTTAATCTCGTGGGCACTCACCTGAATGCCCACATAAGCTGCATGTTAAAATGCAGCCCCATTGTAACTTATAGCATAAGTATGCAATGGATTCGTGTCATCGACTACAGCTGGATACACATAATGAAGAATGAAAATTTGTTTATAATCTATGCAAGTAAGTTTTTTATTATTTATTTAACATTATTCATAAACTTTACTAATATTTTTTTTAAATACATCCAGAGTTCAATTAATTATAATTTTACTTTTTCTAATACTTTATAATGGTAATAAATTGAACTTAAGATAAGAGACCATTACTATCCACAGATAAATGTGATTTTGGGTACGATGTTAAATATAAAGTTATACACTCAGATTGATAATAAATTATGTTTTGAGGAGAAAAATGTATGCCTGAACTGGGATATGAACCCAAGACTTCTGGATTTACACACCAGCACATTAACCATTCTATATCCAGCATTCCTACCCAAACACAAATGTACCTTAATTTTAATGAGTTGGTTATTTTGACTCACCTCATATTTCTTGATTTTTATGCAGACTGGTTTTCTGCAACATTTTCGATGCAAAGTTGGAATGCATTAAAAATGTCAAAGCGATGAAACCGGTCTGCATAAAAATCAAGAAATATGAGGTGAGTCAAAATAACCAACTCATTAAAATTAAAAGAAACCTCATAGTGTTAATTCCTACATATATTTAACAAATTTAACTCTCTCTTATATAATCTCATTCCCCAGTAGCGTGAATGTTTGTTCACAATATAATTTGAGTTATATCTAATTCAAGAAGATTTTATGATGGGATTGTTAATACTACTATTATGGCTGTAAAGCAGATGTAATCACCAAGTTCTTCTAGGAATGAGCTTAAGTTGTTGTTCTCTTGTAGGCGAAAGGCATGAGGTATTAGGGTATCAGACAAGAAATGCAAAGACAGTGGCAGTTCCTAGAATTATGCAGAAGTAAAGGTGCCATATGAATTGATTTGAATGTATTATTAGTATTATCATCTCACTATGATGGTTGTCCATTTATATAAAAGTGGGTGCTGCAACAATGTTTGATGATGATTAACATGTGGAATTATTACAGTCGGCATCTTTGTATTAATTATATATAACAGTTGGAGGGAGGAAAGAAAGCGAGCCGCTGGACAACCATTACAATGAGGTGATAATATTATTATTCTGTTTAGGCCTAGAATTATTATACAGTTTTTTTTAATTATACATATATGATAAGTATTATAGGCCCATATATATATATTTTTAGTCCACTGCTGTGGTCTTGAGGTAGCGTGCTGCCTTGTCACGCAGCAGGCCCGGGTTCGATCCCCGGTCGGGGCAGTTTTTCTGAGTGATTTCTAGCATTTTCTAATAAAATCAGTCTTGTTTATACTTGAACAACTTGCAAATTTGTCAGTCTCAAGAATGCTAGGCTTATTATGGTGCAAAATGCTTTTGAAGTGTTGTAAATAAGACTATGTTTTGGTTAGATTTTAGTTACTTTACATTTCTCTGCAACAAGATTTAAATGAAACTGTTCTCCATGAAACCTGAAACTTTTTATGTTGTCA
Source organism: Diploptera punctata (assembly GCA_030220185.1). NCBI lineage: Eukaryota > Metazoa > Arthropoda > Insecta > Blattodea > Blaberidae > Diploptera > Diploptera punctata. The sequence goes on from JASPKZ010004489.1 coordinate 58,552, forward strand.
AGACCAAAATATATAAAACTAAACTCAAATGGAAAATAAAACTTTTGGAACAGATAATTTTTTTTATCATATATGCTATAACTTACCTAAGTTTTTGGAAAATTTAAGTACATTAGTTGTGGTTTATTATACTTACCATTATTGGCTTCACCTCCTTGAGCTTCAGGATCATCTTCAATTTCTTCAGCTTGTTGTTCTATAATTTCTTCTAAATCATTTGGATCACCTATTAAATCATCTTCAAATACTTCTTCCAACATTATTGTAACTATCAGCAAAAATAATTATTAATATGTTGTAATAAAACAAATTAAAAAATTCACTAAGTTTATTCTATAGATCCATCCATAGTAATTCTGCCCGAAGGCAGGTCCTTCACTGCAATCATAGCATTTTCATGCTATGCTTGCAGCTTTACTAGGGAATTGTGTAGGTGTGGTAGCTTCCCGTTGCTTTCCACACCGGTGAAGGATGATGATGATGATGATAATGATAAGGATGATAATGATAAAGATGATGGCCATATGATTTCGGGGACCGTTTGGGCCTTAAAGTTTTCCTGACATTTGTCTTATAGGTGAGGAAAAACCCCGATAAAAACCTCACCAGAAAAACTGCCCCGACCGGGGATCAAACCCGGGCCCGCTGCGTGACAAGGCAGCACGCTACCTCGAGACCACAGCGGTGGACATTTCTATAGATAAAGCAAAAAAAAAAAATTTACTATCAATATTGTACTATTTAGCCAATAACTATTTCAATCTTTATCAAATAATGGCTCGACCAGTCCTATGTTATGGGAGTGAAGTGTGGACTATAAGGACGAGAGATGAAAGCAGACAACAGCGTGTGAGATGAAATTTATGCGCCAAACAGCTGGCTACACCAAATGGGATCGAAAGAAAAATGTAAAAATCCTTCAAGAATTTAATGTGTCACCAATACTGGACTACATCTCCAGATATCAGCTAAACTGGAAGGAACATGTCTCAAGAATGGCTAGATCCTGGATCCCCAAGGCAATAATGAACTACTGTCCAAATGGGAAACGGTCACTTGGTCGACCTATGAAAAGATGGCACGAAAACCGCTTTCTCAGGCCGTAACAGTTCTTCTAGGACTAATACCTGGCAGGATGATGATGACTATTTCAATTGAAATAGATTTTTTTGTCTATGTTTCACTAGCATGACTAGCATTATTTGTGTTTTTGAGATTTATTTACAAAGTCTAACCTGTTACGGTAATTAACTTACTGCCACTATTGAACCCAGAGATTCATGGCCTCATGGATATAAAGCTTTTCATATATCCTTATCCTGAGCTAATATTTTCTAATTATTTCCTGAATAATTCACCTCCCTCAAATCATGGTTAATGTTGTTTTCCCACCTCATTCTTGGTCTATCTACTGAGTGCTTTCATCAGGTTTCGCTACAAGAAGGTTTCATGTCCCTCTTCAATCCCATCATAGTCTATGAGACTTAACTTTCCTAAATGATTATATGTACTAAAATCTTGATTTTTTTCCCCTACATGTTAAGATATATTTTTACAATATCGTGATTATATCTGTTTTCTGAACAGAAAAAAGATACTGATAAATTATTTTAATTATTGCACTTCCCCTTTCTTATGGTGGGTTATGGAAACAGTATGTTCCAGATAAATTAAATTACCGGTACGTAAAATTTGAAGGAGCAACTTATTAGCATGTAATCTGTGGGCCAACTCTTCCTGCTTGCTCAGATTTTGGTTATCACTTTTGGATAAAATAAGCAGCCACAAACAACTCTGATATCATGATCATGGAATGTTTATGGTACTCAATTGGCTCGCATTTTTAGTACAAA